>JAECXG010000134.1:1200000-1792947 GCA_018152135.1 Drosophila paulistorum
AATAATTTTGAATAATTTTTTTTTTCGGGTTACTCTAAGTGAATTCAGGTGTAACAATTAACTTTATCACTAAGGACTACTCTTGAAATCTGCGTTCAGTTTTTTTTTTTTTTTTTTTTGCTTAGAGATGCTATTTGCTTAGCAACAGGAATTAGAAATTTACATAGTTACACTCATATTTTGGGTAGTGTCTTTTTTTTAAGCGGTTGGGTTAGGGTCACTTGCTTCTACATCACATAGATCCATTCTCAAAAAAAAAAAAATATCATCTTCCCTTCTTTTATTTGAGTTGCACCTATATGCTATGCCAATTATGATCTGGGATTGGCTGTGTTCACGCCACCGGGTGAACAGCAGTGAGCGGCGAAGAGCAGTGAGGAGTGAGGAGGGTTTTTTGATCCTCGGCGCCTACGGTCACACCAGGAGGGGTGACTTGATTTTCTGATGGGCGCCGCCATTTCACTCAAGTACGATTTTTCAACCCGAACACCCGTTCGTTTACTCCAGTGAATATTTTTGCCGTTCGATATTGTACTTTTTGCAACCCGAACCATTTCTCGTGTGTGTCGGGACATTGTGTAACTTCAAGAGAAATAAAACCATAATTAATTTTAAACGAAGTTTTCGCGCGTTTCAATTTATCACGCACTCACCAGACCCCCTGCAGAAATTGGCACCCGCCAACCACTTGGGACTTATTTGGATCCTTCCGCCCCGCTACGAACATTGGTCCTTCGAGCCGGATATCCTTCCGCTCCTCCAGCTTGCATCGGTGGAATTCCTGATAAGTACAAACTTTCATTATTCATTTCATTTGCCCCTACATACTAATAAAAGTGTGAGGTTTCCCGCTCTTCCATAGCGACCTGCACATTTTTATATATATTGTATGTACATACCTGACCTACTCCATATATATCTATATATATATATATATAAATAATACACATATGTTTTTTCCAGCACTATCGTGCCCATATTTATATATCCACCCATATTTATAAATCATATATGACTTCTCCGGCCAGTATTTTGCGCGCATATATATAACCGCCCATATTTATAAATAAATACATATATTTTTTCCCGCACTATCGTGCCCATATTTATATATCCACCCATATTTTTACACACAGCACTATCGGGCCCATATTTATAGATCCGCCCATATTTATAAATTTTATATATAATTTTTCCTGCCAGCAATTTGCGCGCATATATATATCCGTCCATATTTATAAATAAATACATATATATTTCTTCCAGCACTATCGGGCCCATATTTATATATCCGTCCATATTTATAAATTATATATATAACTTTTTCGGCCTGTATTTTGCGCATATATATATATATCCCGACCCAGATCTATATAAAAACACATATTTGTCTGTTGGCCTATTAATCGTTCGCGTGTTTGTCGTATACGTACTCGCCTCGTTCCTTACGAATCCAGCTAAACTTGTGTTGTAATCACTCCTCTGTAGCTACGTGTAATATTCGATCTGCATTCGTGCGTTCGTACCTTGTTTCGCATATATCCCCATTAAAAGGACTCCGCGATCCTGCGGGCACAGTGAGAAAATTATTGCGCCCTCATACAGTCCACTTCTCTTTTTTTTTCGTTGTCTTTCCGAAATCAAAAAGCGCACAAGCGCGGTCTTCATCGGTAAGGGCGCCCCCTGAGTATGTCCACGGAGCCGTCCAAGACTACGCCCAAGTCTAACAGTCTTTCGTCTCCCTCTGTAACTCCGGAGAAGGTTCGGCCTACGAAGACTCCGGTGGTCACGAAGCGTACGGACATTCCCCGCAAGTCCACGTCTGCTCGCAGCCTTAGCGAATCCACAAAGTCTCGTCCGTCTTCGTCCAGCCTACCCAAAGGGCGCATAGTCTCGGCTAAGGACGCCAGCGAACTCAAAGGGCGTTCCAAGCTTTCAGTAGAGGCGCAGATTCCGCACTGTTCTGACGTTCCCGTCACCCGATCCGTATCCCAACAGCGTAGAGAACGATCCAAAATGTCCCTCTCCGATTTCGTTCTGGCATGCGACGCTTTGACTGTGTTCGAAGCTCGTGAGAGTGAAGCCCTAACGTCTGAGGTGCCCTTATTTTCCATTAAAATGCACTTAGAGCAGCTCAAATCCCTTTGGTCAACTGTCGAGATGGAATACTCCGGGTGTCACAAGGCCCTGTCGACCCAACCAGACGAGGACAGCCTAGCCAACATAAGCCACATCAAAGCGAAGCACGAATCCGCTTACGCGGCGTATGTGCGATGCGGGACGTTGTTCGGAGAGCGCATCGAGCAGCTTTCGGCAGAGATGGCGAGTCTTAGACGTCGGCCAAGTGCTCCGTCGGGATCTCCGGGTAATAGAGTTCCTCCGTGCGAGGTGGAGACCTTTGATGGCGACAGCCTAGCATGGCCCACATTCCGCGATTTGTTCGCTGCCATTTACATCGCCATCGAGCGTTCGGGTGTTAGTACTGAGAATTGGGATGTATTACTCATCGCCATATGCACTAGCAAATTGCCGAAGGCTACTCTGCCCCAGTTTTCTTGATATGCCTGTTCAGAGGCGTGTGGAAACCATTAGACAACAGGGACTCTGCTTGAATTGTTTTGCCCGCGGTCATCAAGTGAAGGGCTGCTCCAGTGCGCATAATTGCCATACGTGCAAGGAACGTCATCACACCCTGCTGCATCCTAGTGACGTGTCGTCGTCCGCCGCGCAACCCACACCATCCGGTACCACAGAACGTCCGACAACGGGCAATCAGCTCACAAATGCTCAAAGCTATTTTGCGTCTACCCCAGGCAGAGGACTTTTAGGCACTGCGATTGTCACTCTGCACCATCGCGGAGTGGAACACCATATTCGGGCGTTGATCGACTCGGGAGCCGATTCAACCTTCCTATCAGAACGTGTCTTCAACATGGTCCAGCCCCCTTTTATCCAGTAGACGCCGCAGTTACTGGCATGGGCCAGAGTGATGGAGGATGCGCCGACAAGGTGTGTCTGCTGATGCTGTCTCCTCCGTGTGACAGGCTGAACAAGATTGAGGTCTCTGCCCTGGTCGTATCCAAATTATCGGGAGCCATCCCGACGGCTCCATTCCTTAACACGGTTCCATCGCAGTCCCACGACCGCCCCTGGCGGACCCGTATTACAACAAGCCTGCGCCTATTGACATGATTATTGATGTAGACCTGTTTTCACACATCCTCGGAGATTGGATCAAAAAGGATATGGGTGATTTCGTCGGACTGGAAACCATCTTTGGATGGGTTTTGTGTGGAGCGATCATGCCTGACACTCCGGTAACTCGATTAGGTTTCGCGGCACAGACGCGAGTCAATCCAGAAGTAAAACTTGATGTACTTCTCACCAAGTTTTGGGAGGTGGAAGACCTTCCTGCAAAGCCGGAAAAGGAGGATGATGTATTCTGCGAGCGGAATTTTCAGGAGACCACCCGAAGAGGGAAGGACGGCCGATATATTGTGTCCCTTCCGTTCAAATGTCCGAATAGCGTCGATTTAGGTCATTCAAGACCGATCGCGCTAGCTCAATTCCTGCGGAATGAAGCACGCCTTCTCAAGGATCCCGTCCTAAAGACGCAGTACGATGCCATAATTCAGGAATACGAGGAATTGGGCCATATGAGTCGGGTGACGCCGCCTCAAGATGGGAAAAACTTCTATCTCCCCATCACGCGGTTTTTAAGCCCGATAGCACCACCACCAAGGTACGCGTGGTATTTAACGCGTCAAGCCCCTCCACACGAGGCGTCAGCCTTAACGATGTCTTGCACACCGGGCCTACGCTTCAGGCCGATTTCACGCTTCAGGTACTGAAATGGCGTTTCTTTCAATTCGTTTTCAACGCTGACATAACACAGATGTATCGACAAATCCGAGTCGACTCCAGGCATACCCCCTTTCAGCGGATCCTCTACCGGGATCGCTGCGGCAATACTCAAGACTATGAGCTACAAACCGTCACGTTTGGGGTTAACTGCGCGCCATTCCTGGCGATCCGAGTTCTGTTACAACTAGCCCAAGACGTGCAAGCGATGTACCCTCTGGCGAGCGAAATCCTTCGGAACTACATGTATGTTGATGATGTCCTTGCCGGCGCTCACACTGAAGACGACGCTCGTCTCGCCATACGAGAGCTTCAAGCTGCCCTCCAATCCGCGGGCCTCCCGCTTCGGAAGTGGACTTCCAATAAGAAGGAAGTACTTCAAGCTATCCCAAAAGAGCATCTGCTGCGAGAGGACTTTCTCGAGCTGGAAGATGCGAGCACGGCAAAAACCTTGGGAATCCGCTGGCAAGCCGCCGAGGACGTCTTTTTCTTCACCGTAGCGGACCCACCATTGCAAGAGTCGATCTCCAAGAGGCAGGTTCTTTCCCATATCGCCAAACTCTTCGACCCCGCTGGCTGGCTAGCCCCATTTGTTATCCGAGCGAAGATATTTATGCAGCAAATCTGGCTAACCGAACTGGGCTGGGATGACGCCCTGCCACCTCTCCTGCTGCAGCAATGGCATGACCTCCTGCAGTACTACCCAGGCCTCAGTAAACTCCGCATTCCCCGGTGGCTGAACACCCGCGATACGCTCTCGTTGGAGCTTCATGGCTTCTGTGACGCATCCCAGAAAGCGTATGGAGCAGCCCTATACGTGCGGGTTCGGTGTCGCGATCAAGTAAGCGTCCATTTATTAACGGCGAAGACCCGCGTGGCCCCAGTCAAAACAGTCTCGCTGCCTCGGCTGGAGTTGTGCGGAGCGGTTCTCCAAGCCGATCTCTGGGCGTCGATCGTTCCTGAACTCCCGATCCCACCTGCAACATCCCAGTTTTGGACCGACTCCACCATTGTGTTGGCCTGGCTCAACAAACCCCCATGTAGTTGGTCCACTTTCGTGGCCAATCGGGTATCCAGCATCTCCAAAAGCACCGGTGGCCAAAGCTGGTCACATGTACGTTCCGAGGACAACCCTGCTGATCTGGCAAGCCGCGGAACCCACGCGGCCGAGTTATCGGCCAGTAGCCTTTGGTGGCATGGGCCGGGCTGGCTCCAGAGGGACCGCGAGTACTGGCCAACTCTCCATAATGAACTTCCAGACACCCAGCTGGAGCAACGAGTCCAGTGCCACACCGCCGCGACCACCTTACTCGATGACATAAGTGAACGGTTCTCGGACTTCGGTAAAGCATTGCGAGTCACCGCGTACATCCTACGCTTCGCCGCCAAAGGGACGTCGACGCCTTCCACAGCCCACCTCATCAAGGAGGAACTGCTCTCCGCTGAGCGTCGAGAATACATCGCGGAGATCTGGGCCCTGGGTGAAGGGCGACTCCTTTCGACATCCAGCACGCTTCTCAACTTAAACCCCTTCCTCGACCAGCATGGGATACTCCGTGCCTGCGGACGACTCCGGGCCGCTGAGTCCCTCCGGTACGATGAACGTCACCCGATTCTCCTCCCCTACAATACGCATTTCACGCGCCTGCTTGTTGAATTCGCCCACGGCATCACGTTGCATGGCGGCAATCAACTGATGGTGCGGTATCTGCGCACCAAGTTCTGGATACCACGGATAAAGAACCTAGTGAAGTCCCACATCAAGGGGTGTAAAGTCTGCATCGTGCATCGTCGGCGACTGCAGACTCAGATGATGGGTGATCTCCCTCGAGAGCGCATCACATACTCCCGGCCCTTCACCCACACGGGCATTGACTTCGCAGGACCGTTCGAGATCAAGAACTACACCGGGCGCGTGTGTCTCATTACGAAGGGTTATGTCTGCGTCTTTGTGTGTTTCAGCACGAAGGCGATCCACCTCGAGGCGACCTCCGACCTCACCACGGAACGAATTCTCGGAGCCTTCTCCCGGTTTGTCGCCCGAAGACAATGCCCCCAGCGCATTTACTCCGACAATGGCAAAACCTTCGTAGGGGCCTCGAAGGCGCTCGAAAGAGACTTCCTGAACGCCACCAAGCTTGGTATCATGAAGGCCTTTCCCCAGCACATTCTATCCTGGCAGTTCATTCCGCCGAGCGCGCCCCATATGGGAGGACTATGGGAAGCCGGGGTCAAGAGTTTTAAGACCTTGTTTTACAAGTCCTCGTCGGCTGTCAAGTACACGTTCGAGGAACTATCCACTCTCCTGTGTCGGATCGAAGCGTGCCTAAATTCCAGGCCAATTTCTCCCATGAGCGAGGACCCAGAGGATCTGCTGGCACTAAGCCCTGGACATTTCCTGATTGGAGGACCGCTCGTGTCCATCGCGGAACCGGAGATCCTGGTCTAGCCTGTCGAGCTGATCAATCGCTGGCAGCGACTAAAGGCAATCCAGCAGACTTTCTGCCGCCGCTGGAAGAGTGAATACCTCAAGGAGCTCCACAAGCGTAATAAGTGGAAGGCACCGGCTCGTAGTCTCCAAACCGGCGACCTCGTGATCGTCTCCGAAGACAATCTCCCCTCCAACGAGTGGCGCCTAGGGCGAATTGAGCGCACTCTGCCCGTGCAGACGGCCTCGTCCGAGTGGCTGATGTCAAAACAGCACGTGGGTCTATCCGAAGACCCGTCGCGAAGCTCATCTTGTTGCCAGACAACAGTAGTCATGAGTCTAAAGACCTCTCGTGATGTCCAATCCCTCTATGTTCCGTTCGAATGTCCTCGTCTCCGTCCATGTTGTCCGTTCCCGTGCATCGACTAATCCACTCCTCCCTACGTAATCTTTTTCGTTACAGTCCATTCAACCCGCACCGCCACAGCAGCATGGCCCCCAAGCGTCTGCCGCACCGCAGCAGCAAGCGTTCAGTTCCACACGGGACGAACGTGTACCGATGCCGGGTCTGCCGGGGGGTTCATGCACTCCGGCAGTGTCAGCGGTTTCTGAACCTCCGAGGGGAGAAGCGGCTCCGGGCGGTACTTATTAATCCGCTGACGCGTGTCGAACTCGCCACGGCTGCCGACGATGTGGGCAACGGCACCACACGCTGCTCCATATGGCCGACCAACCGCCGAGACAACGCTCTGGCGCCCAGCGTCGCAGCCAGTCTTCCTCCTCCAGCCGTGCTGCACCAGCATCACCATCCCGTTCCCGGTCCTCGTCCGACCGCTCCGCTTCTCTGGAGGGCGCACCCGAGATCTCCCTCTCTTCTCTGCTCCAAGCCAGGACGACGACCATCATGCCAACAGCGGTCCGCCGGTTGGGCAATGGCTCGAAATCGTTCGAGACCCGCGTCCTCCTCGACGCATGCGCGGCTGGGAGCCGCATCAATGCGTCATTTGCCCGGTCCCTGGGGTTGGCTGTGACCAAAGTCGGGGTCGACCAAGCCTGCACGGCCGTCCTCGAGTCGAGGACCGACCATACATTCCGGCGAAGTGTTATCTTCCGGGTCGAAGAGGACCTGCACATCCGCACTCCCATCCGGGAAGTGTCGACCCCGGTCCAAGAGAAGTTCGCCACCCTGATCCTGGCCGACCCCAACTTCCATCGTCCAGCGTGGGTATCCGTCGTGCTCGGGCAGACCTCTATCCTGAGGTCATCCAACCAGGCTGTGTGCCCGGTCATAGCGGAATTCCCGCAGCCCAGAGCACCGTGTTCGGTTGGGTCATCTCCGGCTCCTGCGGCATCTAGGCGCTCCAGGACGTTGCCGTCCCCCATCCTACGTATGCCCATGGTGGCAATTGCAACATGTTGCAAGGGGGGCGGTATGTTCACGCCACCGGGTGAACAGCAGTGAGCGGCGAAGAGCAGTGAGGAGTGAGGAGGGTTTTTTGATCCTCGGCGCCTACGGTCACACCAGGAGGGGTGACTTGATTTTCTGATGGGCGCCGCCATTTCACTCAAGTACGATTTTTCAACCCGAACACCCGTTCGTTTACTCCAGTGAATATTTTTGCCTTTCGATATTGTACTTTTTGCAACCCGAACCATTTCTCGTGTGTGTCGGGACATTGTGTAACTTCAAGAGAAATAAAACCATAATTAATTTTAAGCGAAGTTTTCGCGCGTTTCAATTTATCACGCACTCACCAGACCCCCTGCAGAAATTGGCACCCGCCAACCACTTGGGACTTATTTGGATCCTTCCGCCCCGCTACGAACAGGCTGATTAAACCATTAATGTTCTCACCAATGTCCTGACCACTCACAATTAAGCTGCTACTGGTTATACTAAAAGGGATAACAAAACTGGACTGACTTGTCTATGTACTCTCTACGATGATACAAGCAGTTGCATTATCCTTGGATGATGTTTCAGCCATGTGTGACAATCATAATTTTAGGTAAATCCATCCTATAATCAAGCAAGAGGTACAGAGTCTAGACTACCATCACGCCTTCGTCTACTCAACACTTTTCAAACCAGAGTCTAGCTCTCAGTCACTTGCCAAAAGTTAGTAGTTTCTGGTAGTTCCAATGATAGTTAACTTTACGATTTAAATTGTTGATAGTATATAATAAAAGATTAGAATGCACAAAGAAATTAAAAAGAAGAAAAGGTCAATCTACCAAATGAACCATCTACTTGAAAAAACCTTAAAGAGATAATTATCTAATTAGATTGGGCCCACGTTGGGCGCCAAAAATTACTGCAACGTACACAGCCTTAACGTTTCCGATGGGCAACTAAATATCCATAAATACGAAACCACAAAGGCTTACCAACCATTGCAATCGGCAACTATACGTTATTGTGTGGGGCCTATCTTGATGTTAACACGATTCATCTACGGGACTCATAATGCGGCTAGCAAGACAATCGGCTGGGGTGTTCTTAGATGAATGTGTTTCACCCACTCACACGTCAGCAACTTTAAATAAAGTCCCTGTTCTGAAACTAGAAATAGAATAGAGAGAAAAGAATAGAAGAATGGCTGTATAGGTGTTTTTACAGCCGCGCTCTCTACCCACCATACCATGATTTTCCTTTCAGCGCTATGGGAAATCCCAAAACAAACATCCTTATTCATATTAGATTGCCCAAAAAGAAAGGTCAAAAAATTACCTCTTTATAAATATCATTATTATTCACTTAAATTAATGTTTTTCCACAATCATTCATTTCTTAGAATCTAATATTTCATTCAGTAGTATCTCTGAGAACAAAGTTAACTCACATTAAAAAAAAACCAAAACCATTCTATAATATATAAGAAAATTTACAATTTCATAAATGATCAACAAATTAATTTGTAATTTCTAAAAAAAATATAGCTCGAAACTTTAACGCATAACGATTTATATTCAAAGATTAATAAATCAAAAATCTAAAAAAATGATTCTAAACACTCGGCATAATATCATGAACATTAACTTCTTTTTCTTTCAAACTTTAATGAATTTTTTTTTATTAGTTATGTTCACATTTTTTTTTTTGTTTTTTTAATTTTTATTACCAAGTCTTGTAAAGCGATTGCTCATGCTTGTTTTAAATTTTTTTTGTTTGTTTTTTTTCTTTGTTATACATTTTTTTTTCTTTATTGATTTTGCTTTAGAGTTTTCCCTTTATTTGCTTAAATTTGGTTCATTTAGTTATGTCTTCATTTTTTTCTCATTTTCAGTGCATGTTACCTCGCGACTTAAGAAAAAAAAAATTGTTTTTGCACAATGTGGCTCAAAATTTTACTTTGCGTTTTATTATTTGGTTATTTGTTCGCTTCTTTTTTTTCACTTGCTTCACTCACTCTGTTTTTTCTTTCTTATTAGCTATTATTACTTGTACAATAACCTCTCATGCACTTGCTCTAACTTTTGATTATATAATATTTCCTAGATTTAAACAAAAAAATGATGTTAACATTTTTCGTTTTCACTCGTTTTCAATATTCTTCATCTGGCTTAAACCTTTTTACTTTCTTTTCACTCTGGTTAGACTGTTTTTCACATGGGGTGTTTTTTTTCTTCTTTCTTGCTATTTTTATACTTTTTAACTACTTATATATTTTATATATTTTTCTTTGGGCTGCGTGTTTTTGCTGCTTTTCACTTCTCATCGCTTGCCCTATCACTTGCCGGTGTCGTATCGAAATTTGACTGATCAGTTGGTCGCCAATGTAATTGCTTCGTCCCCTTGGTGAATAACTTCTTCGCTGCTTGCACATTAATACCTTGGAATTCTGGCTTTGGAAATCATCGATACCAAAATTTGGGCTTTACAAAAAAATCATATATGTACATATATGGGATAAATATGAATGTCGTTAATGCGTTTTTTTCTTTTCTCTAGAGCTCTATAATTACCTTCTGCTTAATCAAAGCGATACATTTTAATTTCCTTATTTTGGCATTATGAACGAACATACCGAGACTTAGCAAATCTGCGTGCAAAAATTTTATTTACAAAATCACAAAAATTTAATAATTCAAAGAAAAATTAGCACTTACTCAAGAAGTTTATCTTGAAATAGAGAACACCAACATAATTGGTTTCTTTTTATCACCGATTTAAGTCCATAAAGGATGGCTTGTATTTATTCGGATTTAAAATTTACTTGTGTTATTTTAACCACAAAAAAAATGAAATATAAATTTTTTTCACTTCCTGCAAAGGACTGTTCCGCTCGGTTGCCAATTTGAAAAGAATTTATCAAGATAGTTCGCCAATGCTCTAGGCCTAGCTTTGATCTTCGTTTAGACCCGAAGTCAATTGTCAAAGTGACATTATCCGCTATTGGCATAATGGGAATTAGAAATGTACCACTGTGGTGAACTTTCTTTCTGCAATCAAGCAGTGCATTCGCGGGTCATTTAAATTCTGTCTTCCTTTCTTTTTATACTTTTTTTTTCTTTATTTTTTTTTCTTTTAAGCTGCAAGTTTAAGTGACCGAAACAATTCTGGCTAGTAAAGCTTTTGTTGACTCTTGCTGATTTCATCCGTTGATAATATATGAGTTGAGGGATTATCGTCTATATTAGCTTTTCGACCTATCGCCATCATTGAGTAGAAGTATTATGTTTTCTCTTGCGGCGCATCATTTGCCTGTGAATATCTGATATATTAATTACACTCGGAAAATCCTTTAGTAGAGCATCCTTAAATTGACTCCAAGACTGATACACTCTTTGTGAATCCAGCCAGTCTTAAGCTACACGTCTTAGCTAGTGCTGTACAGCAAACAATATGGTGGCATCTCTCCACTCATACACAAACTGTAACTGTTCTTTGTCCAAAAATTTTTCCTTCTATTGGGTCAAATTCGGGAAGCATTCCTATAACATCTTTTTTCCATGTATTACTGTTGTAGTCCCGTGGACTTAACCGTTGTCCCGTAGCTTGTTGCTCGACTTCGTCGTGCTGATGGTTTGCGTCTGACCTTTCGGGTTCAATTAGACGTTCCTGTCGTTCCATCATCAGATTTTGTGTTCGTACGTTGATCGTTGATACATCTTGCGATAAATCTGCTACCATTTGTTTAAGTTCATCCATTTGTCTCGGCGTCGTACTATTTTGCTGGTTGAAATCGTATTCGTCGTTGTTTATTTTTTTTTTCTAGTCAATTCTCTCTTTTACTTTTTTATCGTGTTTTTTAGATCTGGCCCTTTCCCTCGATTGGTCTATCGATAGATTTTATCGATACATTCAATAGTTAGGTATGTACTTTTCCGCATCTTCTGTCATTGCCTTTCCCGTGGAGATTTCTACGTCGATGTTTGTTTGGTCCCTTATGACTTGCCGTTGTCGATGTCTTGCCTCTCCATGAAATCCGTGCAATCCGTGGTCTACAGTTTATTTCACAGCTTTTCTGTTCATTTTGGGAATTCGTGAACGTCTTGCGATTTGTGCGTCTTTTCCCGCGTTTTTTTGATATATCTATCCTTATCCTTTACAGCTTTGAAACTTTTGTGAACGTTTTGCTTCTTTGCCCTTTTGTCTTTCTTTCACTGTTTCGTTGACCTATAGATATCTCTTTTACTCTTTCGGGAAATCGTGACTGAATAGGGATTTCCGATGCGAAGGAAAATAACCCAGTCTTCATTCGTTGAATTCAAAATATGAACTGATTTTATTGGAAAACTCATAAACTCTAAGAAGCGACAATTGTTCTTAAAAAATACTTATTCTAATGCCCCACGTCTTCGGGGTTTGGAATTTGTTTATATTTCATGCTCAGCGCTTGGCGACTTGATAATGCGTCGTTTTGGTCTCAAGTGTTAAGTGTCGACAGAGTGCGGATGCATGTTTGTTTGTTTTTGAGCAATACTTGCCATATGAATGACATATTTTTGTTTATGTTTCGTTTGTGTATATTTCTTTGGTCAATCTGATTTGGTGAAGCCATTTCAGCTGGAATGTGTGTTTAACTTTAGGTTGTCTTATACAAATTACTATTAATATTACAAATAGTAAGATAACTAATATTAAGGAAGCATGACCGGTTGCATGATGAACGTTTAAACCTAGTAAATCAAAATGATCTTCCTTTAGTGATTGTAACTGACCTCCTATTTTCTCTAACTCTGCCGTGTGGTTTACCAAGTTGGCTTCAACTGGACTCCATTCTATATTTGGTATATTACTAATATCGCCTATATGCGACGTAGTAATAGCTATGTGCGACTCTGACTGTACGCTATGATGAGCCACTAAAATCTTATCTTCTGCCCTAGCTGTGCAGACTGATCTGAGGCTCAAAATTCCTTGTTCTGGTAAATCCACCAAGTCCTGCTGTTCGTTACCACATTGGACTCTGGCCTTAGT
Organism: Drosophila paulistorum; assembly: GCA_018152135.1. Taxonomy (NCBI): domain Eukaryota; kingdom Metazoa; phylum Arthropoda; class Insecta; order Diptera; family Drosophilidae; genus Drosophila; species Drosophila paulistorum. Next base: position 1,212,714 of record JAECXG010000134.1, read on the forward strand.
TTTAGGTGGAACCTTGAATAACCAACTATTGCTACTATCTAGCTCTACCCAGTAAGATCTTGGCTCAATAATCGTTGTATATAAACAGGTAGACTTCCTATTCTGTTTAAAAGGTGTCAGCTCACAGGCATTATCATTGGCGTTACTTCATGGCCAATTTCCTTCACATATTCTCCTGTTCGATTGCCAGGTCCGACATTTCTGCATTGCTGAATCTGACATTAAGTGATACGAGTCTATTTCAAAATTATATATTAAATACTGATTCTTTATATAAACTGTTACCAATTGATTACTGACCAATCGAACGGAAATTGGAATAACTCTGTAGAGGAAGGATGGGTGCCTACTGAAAAGTGGTATTTTAGCACTTATAATTAATTTTCTGTCAAAAAAGATTGCTTTGGCCGTCAACAGAGCATATATGTCTTTTAACTCCGTTCCGCTCCTTTTACCTGGCAGAACTAAAGTTTCAGATAATTTTTCTTTTATTTTAGTTATTTCTAATATCATTTGGTCTGGCTTTAAAATATTAGTATTTAATCTACCATGGTTAATGTCTATCAATAAACTTATAATTCCTGTCTGAATTTTTTCACATTCATCAACCACGGAGCTTAATTCATTTACAATCATGAAAAACCGAATGGATTCTCTATACACGTAATAACTTTCTTTGAACAATTCTGTCATATTTTCAATCCGTTTGTTCATGTTGCCAAAGTTTTCATTTATCTCATTTATGGTAGCCTTAAGAATGTTTGCCGTAGAGTCTACCACCGATGTCTGCTTTTCTTGTAGATGCTTTTCTGCTGATTCTGCTGATTTGTGAGCAAGTTTCTCATGTTTTCTTCTATTTGTATCCTATCGTCCGCATCCATGACACCGAATAATATATGGTACAGTGACCCCATGAATTCAAACGGTGCTCGCTTGCGTCTTGCCTTTTCTTGCTTCATGAATAGCACATTATTTTCCTCGATATCTTTAATTCGCTTAACCGTGTTGTTTAATACAAACTGCCACTGGTCTTCGACATTATACAGTTTTTGGCATAAGCCCCTCAATTTGGGAATCATTCTGTCACCTTGACTGAGCATTTCAAAATATGCCGACATGTCGTAGTATACTACCAGATCCCATGAGGAAGCTACTACTTCCACTTCACCCATTGGATCTAAGTACAATGTTGCATTTAGTACCTCTACCGTTATTTTTGGTCTATTATCTTTAATGCTCGCTGCATGCTAACATCAATACGGTTCCTATTTTGGACAGATGACCGAACCTGGTACCTTTCCGATATCGATTCTCCTCAACGTCTTCTGATGATTTGACCCCAACAAGTGGACAGATTTTATTTATAGGTCTTGTAATTGACCCTTCCTGCAACTTGACTTTTACCACTCTTTCTTTATCGTCCCTGCCTTTGTGAATTTCTTCAATCTTGCCCAGAGGCCACCTGGCTGGGTGACAATTTTCACCTGACCATTCTCTAAATTTTCTGTGGCTCGTCGCCACTTATTCCTTTGCTGGAGAGTATATAGATACTCGTCTTTCCATTTCAACCAAAAATCATTTTTAATTTTTTGATTTTATTTTCATTTTAGTTTCCATCTGTCTAAATTTCCAATTTTTTCCTCTGATATGGACTCGGCTGCTTCCAATGTTGGTCTTCCAATTAGGAAATGACCGGGAGTTAACACTTCGTTGTTGTCCATATCTTAACCCGTCGTATACAATGGACGTGAATTTAGCACGGCTTCTATTTGGCACAACAATGTTGCAAGTTCCTCATATGTGAGGTTACTGTCTCCTATGACTCTTTTTAGATGCTACTTAACCGAATTTACCCCAGCTTTCCATATACCTCCAAAGTGAGGTCCTGCCGGGGGGCTAAAATGCCAACTAATCTGTTCTCGCTCTAGAACAGGGGCAACCTTAACGTTATCTTCAACTGCTTTTTTGAATTCCTCATCAAGCCTCCTAGCCGCTCCCACAAAATTTGTACCATTATCAGAATATATGTTAGCGCATTTACCCCGTCTTGCAACAAATCTTCGAAATGCTGCTAGGAAAGCTTCAGTTGTCAAGTCACTTCAACTTCTAAATGAATTGCTTTAGTTGACAAACATACGAATACTGCTATGTACCCTTTGAACGTTTTTTGTCCCCGATTTTTTGAGCATCTTATATGATATGGACCGGCAAAATCAATCCCCGTGTTATGAAATGGAGATGACACCGTTACTCTATTTTTGGGCAGGTTACCCATAATTTGCTCCGCAGTTACTTGGCGGTAACTGGCAGAAGTGACGCATTCCCTTAGGTATTTTTTAAGGGCGTTTCTCAATCCGAAAATCCAAAATTTCCTTTGAATTTGGCTTCCCATAAGATTAATTCCTCCATGTAGAGTTTCCTTATGAGCATCCTTAATCAACAGCATTGCTAGATGTGATTTATCCAAAATCACAGGATGTTTGGTGCCAAACGCGCAATATTCCATCGTCATCCAAAAATGGATTTAAGCTTAAAATTTTGCTTTTCATATCAATTTGCTTGTTCTGCGTAAGACATGATATCTCTCTGTTAAATTGATATGCCTGTTGGTGTTTAATTATAAAATTTTTAGCATTCTTAAGCTCACTGACGGTGAGATATGATGGGTACACTCTATCTCTTTTTTTAATGCCAATTGAATAGAGAATTAGAACCACAACTAAAAAACCCAATCTTCATTCGTTGAATTCAAAATATGAACTGATTTTATTTACAAAAGTACTGAGTTTATATAGGATTATCTTAGGCTCTAGTAGGTAACAACTGTTCTTAGACGATCTTATTTTAGACTCACACCCACGTATTCGGGGGTTAAAAAATTATTATTTTGGGCACATCGTCGGCCACTTGACATCCTGTCGTTGTGATCTTTTGGGTTAGTTTAGAATTACAAGTGTTTTTCTTACACCGCGTGTGGCAGATTGTATTTCTAGTCATATGCTAGGTTAGTTGTTTGGTAAAAAGGTACAGTTGTATTGTATTTTCTTTAGTGCATCTGATTTGGTGAAGCCAGTTCAGATGAACACGATGTTTATTCTTAAACATTCTGCAAAGGGCCACCAAATGCGGCGTTTTGGACTTTATTTTTATAGTTAGTTGTCTTATACAAATTATTATTAATATTATCATTAGTAAGATAACTATTGTTAAAGAAGCATGACCAGTTACATGATGGACGTTGAACCTAGTCAATCTGATGTTCCTTTGCCATTGTCACTGACTTCCTATTCTTACCAATTCTCTCGTATGTATTACTGAGTTGGCTTCTACTGGTTTTTATAACATTTGGCATATTACCTAATGATTTCTGTTTCGGGATATCTACCCATTCCTGATGTGTATTACTGTGCTGACTTCTAACCTTTTTATAAGCTGGAGAATTTAAAAAAGAACTAACTTTCCTTTTTGAATTGTACCAATGTGATCTTCGCTCCACCATTTTTAAATATCGCTGACTGCTAAAACTTGAGTGGTTATTCTGGCTATCATTAAATGTTGTCCTTTTATAAATATTTTGCCATATCTGCCTTTTTGGTACTATAGTTTCGGACAATTTGTTACCGGAATCTTTTTTGATATTATTTTTGGATAATCATTATCTAATTGACCCATTGCTTTCTGAATGTTCTCATTTTGTATTGGCTCTGGGATATAAACTTTTTGTTCCCCAATTTTCACTTTACCTCCAATGTGAGGTCCTGCCGGGGGCCATAAATTTATTTTTTGAGTTTTGCTGTTGCATTTCTTTGGGATTGTGTCGTTTTTACTTTGAAATTTACCTTTCCTCTCCCAACGTTGTTCAAAACCTGTGACATCTATTGTTGTTGCCACTACAGATTTATTCTGATTTGATTTGGTGCATCCCGAGACGATCCAACCAAATTGAGTATTTTGCCCCAGCAGGCCATCAATCTTTGTAATTCCCCTTTTTAAGATTTGGGTATATACGTTTACTCCCATTATTATATCAACCCTACCAGGTTTATTAAAGGTAGGATCAGCTAGCACGTAAGTTTGCCATTTTGACATATCCACGTTTGCTATTTTTAATGGAAGAGCTTTCATTAACTTTGGCAACACAATTGCCTCAACCTTTAGATGTCGTTTCCAAGGATTTCTCGTCTTTACATCTATTTTTACCTAATATTTTGATTTATTAGATTTTATTGAGGACACGCAGCTTATTTCTGTATATTGTTTAATTTTAGGTAGTTTTAATATTTGAGCGGCCTCTTCACACAAAATGGTGCTCTGTGAACCACAATCAATAAGGGCTCTTAGAGTCTTATATCCTCCATTTGCATTTCTTACTTGTATTACAGCTGTGGCCAACAGTGTTGGTTGTGCGGTTACACAAGTATTTACTCTCTCCTGTTCTTCTTCAAAATGAAGTAAGGTATGGTGTTCCTTACTGCACAATGAACAGACCATTTCATTAGTGCACAGCTTTTTGCTTGAATGGTTCAAGCATCTTATGCAAAGCTGCACTTTTTTGACTCTTTCATACCTTTCAGTTGGTGTCAAACCTTTAAACTTATAGCACTTATACGCTTTATGCCCGGCAATTTTGCAAATCGGACATTTATCTTCAACTTCCGCATAATTTAAAACAGTTTGTAGCGGTTTTTTCTCTTTGCTCATGGCACTTAGCGAGCAATATCTTTGCTCCAAGTATTCCATGACATCAGATAGCAATTGTATCTGCTTTGTTTTTCTAATTTGACTCTCATATAATTGTAGAGTCTCTCTGTCAAATTTCCTTAGTAGGAGTTGTGCGAATATTACGTCAACTTCATCGGACAAATTTGCTTTTATTTTAATTAAGTAAACTGACTCATTAACTGTGTCAATCACTCCTTTAACACTTTTTGCCGAATCATTGTTGATCATCGGTAAATTAACGATCCGACTTAATTGTTCGGAAAATACCCTCCGATTATTTTCATATCGCTTGTTTAATAATTCCCAAGCGGCACTATAATTGTCAGCTGAACCTGACAATAGATGGGCTACCATGCTCCTTGCTTCGCCCTTTAACGCGGATTTTAAATAATTCAATTTAAGAGCAGGACTTAGATCCTCTCTTTTTTCAATCAGTTCCGCCAATAATTCTACAAACCTGGTACCTGCTTCTCTAACAATTTCGCAGTCTTATTAGTGAACATTTTATCTTGTGCGAATATTAGGATATCGAATATAAATATATAATAATAAAAATAGATAGATGTACTTATAACTATCTTAATTTATATCTTATCTGATGATCCTGTTGACACCGTTCGCCACTGTTGTCCGCCAAGTAGAGTTTGCCAAGTATGTTTTCCGATAGTCTGCTGCTGCTTGTCCAGGGCCTATGAGCTCAGGCGGTACCGGTGCCGGCCATCGCACCAGATTTTCTCCTCTTCTTTGCAATTATTTTGTTGCTTTGCTGCTGTTTGTAGTTGCCGACTTGCAACTATATATATACTTTTGACTTTTTTTTCTTTTCGATATTATTTTTATATATACTTTTTATTTTTATTTTTTTACCGCCGCCGAAATTATTGCAGTTGCTCGACTAGCCAAACTGCCTTATTTAACTCGGTCGCACGCACTTTTTATATATTAAGCAATATTTCGCTTTTTGTTTTTATACTCTGTCTCTTACCACTGGTGGGGGAAAACAAGAGTTATTTTATTTTTGCTACCTTTAGGTGATCTTAGCATTTACACTTGCATAGAAATTCAGACTTACAGGCGCTGATTCACCCTCTGAGTCTCTTACCACTGGTGGGGGAAAACTACAGAGTTCCTTTTTTCGAAGGACCAAAATGAATCCGGCTCGAAGGACCAAAATGAATCCGGCTCGAAGGACCAAAAATGAATAGGGAATTAGAACCACAACTAAAAAACCCAATCTTCATTCGTTGAATTCAAAATATGAACTGATTTTATTTACAAATGTACTGAGTTTATATAGGATTATCTTAGGCTCTAGTAGGTAACAACTGTTCTTAGACGATCTTATTTTAGACTCACACCCACGTATTCGGGGGTTGAAAAATTATTATTTTGGGCACATCGTCGGCCACTTGACATCCTGTCGTTGTGATCTTTTGGGTTAGTTTAGAATTACAAGTGTTTTTCTTACACCGCGTGTGGCAGATTGTATTTGTAGTCATATGCTAGGTTAGTTGTTTGGTAAAAAGGTACAGTTGTATTGTATTTTCTTTAGTGCATCTGATTTGGTGAAGCCAGTTCAGATGATCACGATGTTTATTCTTAAACACCAATAAATCTTAATACATATGCCGTAATTCTGGCCAGCTTATTCATACAGGAATACTTTCCAACTAGCTCCTGCACAATACTGCTTTCTGTATTTACTAGTGCGGAATTTACCATAGTCTTGTCATTATCTGTTTTTTGTGTAGGCCATTTATCATTTGCCTCACCGAGCCACTTTGGCCCATTGCACCACAATTCGCAATCTTTTAACTTGTTTGGACAAATACCCCTTGAAGCTGCATCTGCAGGGTTATCTTTAGATTTTACATGGTTCCATTTTATTTCTTTGATTTTTAGGATAACCTCTATGCGACGCCTTACGAATTTTTCCTTACTATCCCCGTTTTTTATCCAGCACAGTGTGATAGTAGAGTCACTCCAAGCAAATATTTCAGCTGGAACAGCAATAGATTGCTGGACTCTTTTTAGCAATTGCGATAGCAAGTGTGCTGCACATAATTCCAATTTAGGAATAGTCTTCCTATTTTTGATTGGATTAACTTTGTTCTTGCTGGCTATTAAGGTAACTGCTTCACCTATTTTAGCATATGCTACCGCTGCATATGCTTTTTCTGAAGCGTCAGCAAAACCATGAATCCGTAACAACATATTAGGCTGTGTCTTGATCCATTGGGGTAATCGGACTTCTTCCAGATACACCAAATTTTCCCTGAAGGACTTCCATTCTGTTGTTTCGTTATCGGACAACTCTTGATCCCAATTTTGCGCCGCTAGCCAAAACTTCTGCATGAACAACTTGCCTATTACTGTTACTGGTGCTAGCCAACCTAGTGGATCATAAATTTTGGCTAGTGTTGATAGCACCCCTCTTTTATTCACTTTCCTGTTTTCGCCACAGTTTACCTTAAATTTAAATTCGTCTTTAAATGGCTCCCACTGCAACCCCAAGGTTTTAATTGCTTCGTTCTCATCAATTTTTAATACTTTATTATCGCCTGTATTAATAACCTCTTCAACAATTTCGGATCTATTCGAAATCCATTTTCTCAAATTCATTCCTGCCTTTTCCAGCTCTCTGGAAAAATGCTGAACTTTGTGTTTTGATTCTTGTACGGTATCACCCCCTGTCATTAAATCATCCATGTGGAATTCATCTCGGATAATTTCACTTATCACTTTATCCTGACATCTGTTTGCGATCTCTGCCAGTACCCTTGTAGCTAAGTAAGGTGCCGATGCAGTACCGTACGTTACTGTTGTCAATTTATATTTTCTTAACTTTTTCTGCGGGGAATTTCTCCACAAAATATGCAAATATTTTTGATCGTCTTGATCAATGTTTATCTGCCGATACATTTTTTCAATATCTGCAGATGCTACGTACTGCCATTTTCGCCATTTTAATATCATGTTGAATATGTCTTTTTGGAGTCTCCACATAACATCATTGAGACTTCTGTTATTCGTGGTTTTTGCAGAAGCGTCAAATACAACTCTTAATTTAGTTGTCAAACTTTCTTCTTTTACTACTGCTTGATGTGGAAGGTAATAAGCACCGTCATCCTTAGTTTCTACCATGTGGCCTAACTCCAAATATTCTTTAATGAACTTTTCGTACTCCTCCTTAAGTTTTGGATTTTTCTCAAATTTTTTCTCCAAGTTGAGGAATCGCGCAGTTGCTTGTGCCTTCGAGTCACCTAATTCCCTTTCTTGCTTAAATGGGATCGTTACCACATATCTTCCAGAGTTATCATTCTTTGTTGTTTTGTTAAAATTTTCTTCACATTGATTAGCTTCTATATCATCTTTTTCGTCTGCCTCCAACTCCCAAAAACGCTCCATATCTGTAACGTCTATTGTTGTAGCTACTATAGACTCATCTTCTTTTGACTTAGTACATCCCGACACGATCCAGACAATTTGAGTGTTTTGTCCCAGCAACCCGTTAATCTTGGCAACTCCACTTTTTAAGATCTGGGTATATACGTCTACCCTTATTATCATATCAACCCTACCAGGTTTATCAAAGTGGGGTCAGCTAGAACGTAAGTTTGCCATTTTGACATATCCACGTTTGCTATTTTTGATGGAAGAGCTTTCATTAATTGCGGCAATACAATTGCTTCAACCTTAAGCAGTTTCTTTTCCGAATCACGTGGCTTCAATTCAATATTCACCTTATACTTTGACGTTCTACTTTTTGTTGCAGATACGCCACTTATTTCTGTTTGTTTCTTGATCTTAGGTAATTTTAACATTTGAGCGGCTTCTTCAGACAAAATAGTGCTCTAAAAGCCATTATCAATTAAGGCTCTTAATGTTTCATACTCTCCATTTATTTTTTTAACTTGTATTAGAGCTGTGGACAACAGTTTTTGTTGTTCTGTAACACAAGTATTTACCTTCGCCTGGTTTTCCCCAAAATGAAGCATGGTATGGTGCCCCTTGCTGTACAATGAGCATACTATTTCATTGGTGCATCTCTTGTTGCTTGAATGCTTCAAGCACCTTGTACATAATTGTACTTTTTTTGCTATTTCCGCCCTTTCTTTAGGTGTTAGCGCTTTAAACTTATAGCACATCGGTGCGCTATGCCAGGGACCTTTGCAGATTGCACAACTATCTTTAAACACCGCCGCCGACGTTTTTTGTAACGGTTTTTTCTCTTCCTTTCTCCTGGCACTTAGCGAGCAATATCTTTGCTCTAAGTATTCCATGACATCAGATAGCATCTGAACTTGCCTGGTTTTTCTTATCTGACTCTCATACAGTTGCAGAGCCTCTCTGTCAAATTTCCGAAGTATGAGTTGTGCAAATATTATGTTAACTTCATCGGACAAATTTGTTTTAATTTTCATTAAGTGTATTGATTCATTAATTATGTCAATCACTCCGAAAATACCCTCCGATTATTTTCATATCGCTTGTTTAATAATTCCCAAGCGGCACTATAATTGTCAGCTGATCCGGACAATAGATGGGCTACCATGCTCTTTGCTTCGCCCTTTAACGCGGATTTTAAATAATTCAATTTAAGAGCAGGACTTAGATCCTCTCTTTTTTCAATCAGTTCCGCCAATAATTCTACAAACAGGTCCCATTCTCTAGGTTCCCCAGAAAATGTGGGTACCTGTATTTTCGGCAACACCGGTAGTTCGCCTCTTACGGTTACATTCTCAACTTTCAAATTTTTCTGATTGTTTATTTTTTCTTCTAGTGCTTACAAGGTATTCTGAACGTCGATCTATAGTTCTTCTATGACTTCTTTAAACGTTTCATTACATATAAGTTCATCTGTATAAGCTTGGCACATTTGTATCTTCTTGAACAAGAATTCTATTTTTTTAATATATATTTCGCCTGTTCTATTGTCTATCATACGTAAATCTTTGCTCACCATGTCCAAATATTGCTGGAGCTGACGGACCTTTCCTTGAAATTTTTCGTGGCTAACATTAGCCTTTTCATTACTGGATGTCGCATTCCCGCGCAACTCTCCTTTGCTATCCTCTAACAAATCTGATATATTCGCTTCTGCTTCAACTAACGCTGACTTACTAGTGCCTGGTTTTTCTGACTCTCCTGCAGCTATTATTTTGGCAACTATCTTTAACATTCCTTCATGTATTTTCTCTGTGAAATACTGATGATCAAAATTCCCTTGCTGTAGCAATTTGTTATGATTAGGTAACCATCGATTCCTAATCTCTTTTACTTCCTCGATCACCTTGCTAGTTATGCTTCTGGGATCTAGTGCCTTAACCTGGTATGCAACTCTAACTGCTTCCCTAACAACTTTTCAGTTTTGTTAAGAAACATTTTGTATGGTGTATGTAAATATGTTTGACAATAAATTGATTTTTTTTTATTTTCTTTTTATGTATTTACTTATTTGAATGTATTTTATATATATATTTTTATATTATTATTGACCCTTCAACGGGCAACTTGCTTATAAATAAATTGAATTTTTTTTTTAATGAATTTTATATTTTTTTTTTACTTTCCCTACTCGATCTTCGCAGTGTGCTGTCTATTTGGCGTATGGCTTTACGGGCCACACTCTAGACCGAGCAACGCAATTATTGCTCAGTTTAACAGAGTAACATATTTCTTTTTTGCAAACAATTTTAATTTATGAATTATTTGATTGTTGGGCGCTCTTTGTAGCGCTACCGGTCCTACTGCATTCCTGGTCTAGCTTGTCGCGCTAGTCGGTGCCCGCTAGACGGGGCTCACAGGCTGTTGGGGCGCCGATGCTGGCTTTTCAGATCTCTTGGCTCCGTGTCTAGCTGTGTCGCGCTAGACGGTGCCGGTGCTGGTCTTCGCACAGGCTGTTGGGGCGCCGATAATGGTCCAGGGCAGTCTGCCGGGCACTTCTTCTCTGGTGTGGTCTGGATTTTCTTCTTGGGTTCTGCTTTTTGGGATTCGTATGTATTAATTACTTTTATATTTTTAGGCGTAATTTCTGTAGAGGTTGAGCCTTTTTTCTTTAAGTTTTGCTGAATCAGCTCGATGTTGTCTAGTTCAGCTTGTAATTTATTTGCCTTTGCCCAACTAATTGTTGTGTTGGTGGCAAACAGTAGCTAAAGGAGTTTGGCTTTTCTTTGTTTTAGCCGATTCTTAACTCCGCTACGTCTTGCCATTGCTCATCACCTATACTCACTCAGATTTCATTTTTTTCCAGACCATGTGTGTCCATTCTGCCATGTGATGATTCTACTTCTTTTTTTTTATCGTTGCTCAGCTGCTGTTGTTCAGGGCCTATGGTCTCAGGCGGTACCCGTGCCGGTCATCGCACCAGATTTTCTCGGATTAGCTGCCTCTTCTTTGCAACTATCTTGTTGCTCTGCTGCTGTTTGTAGTTGCCGACTTGCAACTACATACATATACACTTTGAACTTTTTTTTTCGATATTAGGGCTTCGAATACGCCACACAGCACGCCGGCGAAATTATTGCAGTTGCTCGACTAGCCAAACTGCCTTTGTTTAACTCGGTCGCACGCATTATTTTTTTTCTTTATTTATTAAGCGATATTTTGCTTTTTTGTTTTATAACAGGGGGAGAACAGAGTTATTTTATTTTTGTAACCTTTAGCTGATCTCCTCTGAGTCTCTTACCACTGGTGGAGGAAAACTAGAGAGTTCCTTTTTTCGAAAGACCAAAATGAATAGGGATTTCCGATGCGAAGGAAAATAACCCAGTCTTCATTCGTTGAATTCAAAATATGAACTGATTTTATTGGAAAACTCTTAAACTCTAAGAAGCGACAATTGTTCTTAAAAAATACTTATTCTAATGCCCCACGTCTTCGGGGTTTGGAATTTGTTTATATTTCATGCTCAGCGCTTGGCGACTTGATAATGCGTCGTTTTGGTCTTAAGTGTTAAGTGTCGACAGAGTGCGGATGCATGTTTGTTTGTTTTTGAGCAATACTTGCCATATGAATGACATATTTTTGTTTATGTTTCTTTGGTCAATCTGATTTGGTGAAGCCATTTCAGCTGACCACGATGTTTAATCTTAAACAGTGACCGTTGTGTCTTTGGATTCTTAAATTTATTTCATCACTTATAAATATAAATTATTCCGTCTTTTCCGAAAGCCGTGTGTCTTCGTATCCCACTTCTGATTTGTCAAGATACCGATTTATTGGATACATTTATTACAGCTTAAATTCAGATAGAAATAATACAATTTATATATATGTATATGGTGTTCTTCCAAAGACGTCCAATCGTCGTGGATTCTCCAACAAGAATCCCGTACTCTCCCTCTACGTTCTCTCTCTATGCTCTCTCTCTGTATGCTCTATATTTATGCTCTCTATTTATGCTCTCTGTCTCTGTATAGTCTTTGTCACTCTGGACAATCCGAAACATCTCTTCTTTGCATACGCGAAACCTAAAACAGCAACCATCACACAGTGGTCTGCCCCATAGGCCAAAAATAAAAAAAAAATTTAAATTTTTAAAATTAAAAAAAAATTTAAATTTTTAAAATGTGGCAACTCTATTTCAAAATAGATCAAACTTTTTTTATCAGCTGTTTTTTTGACACTGTGCCAGCTGTTCTCTTCAAAAATAACTGTTAAACACAAAGCATGAAATTTTACTCGTTTTGCAGCGTGAGTACAACAAAGAGAACAGAAAACTTAAAATTAAATAAAGTATTTAAAAAGTCGTTTTATAACAATGGAAGTTTTGAATGTTGTTAATAAAGGTATTAGCTATTATTTAAAATTATTTTTATGTTCTCTGCAAGTTTCTTTTATTTGTAAATATTAATGTAATATATATTCAATTTCTTTACTAATTTGTGTGTATACTTAAATTTCACTTAAGCTTTTAGTTATGAAGCTAATCGTAGCTAACAATCAAATTGACTTTAATAAATTTGTAAAATTTAGCTGCTAGTTTATGCAAGTTGCCGCGCAATCTTTCCTAGAATTATGCGACTTCGACGTTTTCGGTGTCTTTTTCGTCTGTCTAACTGTGCATTCTTATTGTGTGTGTTGTGATTATCGTCTTCGTCTCTTTTCTGCGTTATGCTGAATGTTTTTGTGATTGTCTGAGTTTCTATTTGTTCTTTTTGTTTGTTTTTATACCCTTGCAGAGGGTATTATAAAATTGGTCAGATGTTTGTAACGCACAGAAGGAGACGTTTCCGACCCCATAAAGTATATATATTCTTGATCAGCGATTGTTAGTCGACAATCCCAAAGTTGGAGGGTCTGGATCATCGAATGACGGAAACACTGCCAGACACTTTTTTAATAATGCGTGCCTTTCGGCTGAAATAACTGGCCTGGATGTAGACCTTATTGAAAGATGTGGGACAATATTACAAGCCCTCTCTTCTGGTTACCAAATTAATGTAGAAAAATTTAAGGCATTCGCACTTAATATAGCGAATGATCTTACAAGGACATATTCGTGGTACTATCTGCCACCTACCGTTCATAAAATTTTAATTCACGGCCCATACATAATAGAAAATGCTTTACTTTCTATTGGAGAGTTGTCATAAGAAGCTGCTGAGTCAAGGAATAAGGACATTAAAAAATATCGTCTGCAACATACCCGCAAGATTTCTCGTCAGGCAACAAATGAAGATTTATTTAATCGACTATTGCTGACGTCAGATCCTTTAATTGCAGAACAGCGAAAGTTATCCAAAAAAAAAAAAAATCAATTTTAAATAAATCTGTTTTTGATTTGTTAGAATAGTATTTTATATTTAATCATACTTAGCTTAATATATTACAACAAATTTGAAATATATTCAACTTTTTTAAAAATGGGGATTTGGGGCCATGGCCATGGGTGGCATATCGGAAGGGGCTTACTTACGGAAGATTTATATATATTTTAACAATTACTGTATTTTTATAGAATTTCGGAAAAAATATCAAAATTTTATCTCCACTAGAAGTATTTTTGGCCGCTCGCTTCATACAAGCCCAACCACTGTGCATCAGTTCCATCCGTGGTATTGAGACTTGCTTCAAGGTGGCTTTTGGTGGGATAGCTCTTCGATGCTCTTTCATGCAACTCCGTCTTGACTACATACGTAAGTAAGGTGCACATGCCCAAACGTGTTTCTGCAAATGGCTCCAACTCTCTCCAAGCTCTTGGAGATTCTTCTTAGCCGTCTTATTTGGATTTGCACTGCGCCGTAGAAACTTCTGAGCCGTGTGGTCCTCTGGGCGCACTCTTACGTGGTGAAACATCTCACTTATGTCACTATCCACTGCTACGGGTCGTTCCCGAAAACGAATTAGCACGCGCCAACTAGAAACCAATAATTAAGCTTGCTTTTACGTTACAGTTACTTAAATTTGGTAATTACCGTAGATCTCTTCTTGAGGTTACCAGTTTGTCGCTAACTGTTTGCGTAGGAGGAAAGTCTAGCTTACATAACTCTTGAGTTCAAATCGCGTCGCACCTTGACACATCAACGACACTCCCATACTTGGACGCGCTTTCCGTTTGAGTGACTTGACTGGTCCACTTTAAGCACAGTTCTTCGGCCGGGCCATCTAGTCCTAACTCGTCTGCCAGTTTTTTCAATCAAAGAGAAAGCGGCTCCCTTGTCCAATAAGCCATATGTCGCTAAATTTCGCTTCCTTCCGTATAACATGATTGGCATATATCTGAATAAAGCCTTGTTATATCTCCATGGAATACAATTGGTGGGTAAACTGGCTTGTCATCCTCATTCGCCTGCCATTGCGATTTGCGTTCCTTATAGTCCGATGGATCAACGAGTGGTGTATCTGCCTGCATCCATCGAAGCCACAACTTTTACTTTTGCAATTCGCTATCACGTGCTGATCAAAACAACAATATCAGAGCTTCTTTTGTCGAACGAACTCCTTTCTCTGCTTTAAGTCTCATTTCTCGAAAGGGATGATAGTCTACTAGGCTATGACTCCCTGCACATTTCGGACACAACCGGGTGCTGCGTACCGTCGGAGATTTCACTTCCCGACTAGATCCACTTTGCAATTCGTTATACAGAAAAATTCGCTTTTGGTTCTCTTCGCTCCATCTTTATTTGGAACTGTGTATGGCGTAACCATTGAGGCACACATTGCAATCCTAAATAACCGGTTTTTAAAGATATACAAGTTAGCAACACATCCAATTAGAGTCATTCGGTTTCTTCACCAATCGAGTTTCAAGTCTCAAAGTAACTTCTCGACGAGCTCCCTGGATCGTGCAGATAATCTTTAAGCCCAATTGCGACCAGTATCGCGCAATATTTCTGCACCGCCAAGGCTAGCTGAATAACCGAATCCAAATTATTTGAGCGTGTCACTGGTTCTTCTCTTAGTTTCATTTGTAGGCTCGAGTGAATAATCTCCGGTCTTTCGTATAACATCCGTAACGTACCGATTGCATACGGCACTATCTTTGGACTAATCAGTTTTCCTCGAACGGCATTCCAAACCGCTCCTATTAAGTACTTTTGGAGTCGAATAAGATTCTTTTCGTTACTAATCCCAAATCTTTCGGTAGATTGTTCATAGTGTGTCCTTAATCCGTAGAGTGCTCTGCAGGGCTTAGCGTCAAATGACCGGTACCGACAGTTGACATCCAGAACCATTCTGCATTCCAGCCGCGTTACTTATTTGACCTTACTCCATAAACCGTTGTGAAGGTTAGCTGTATTAGCTAGAAACGGTAGACTCGTTCGTTGAATAGTCGATAACGCCAATGCAGTTACAGACCACGGAGCTGGATCAATTTTATTGGGCCGTTTATTGCCGTACCGTTTCCTGCGTGACTCGATCATTTCATTAAGAATCGTTTGTTTCACTGATAAACCGCCGCCTCTTGAGAACACTCCATTCTCAGTCGCCTCAGCGACGTCTTCTTGACTCTCAGCGCTGGGTTCCATCCAGATTGCTCATTGCCTCTTGTCTTTTCCTCTCTCAGCGAGCCGGCATGTAATCGTCTGCCGCGGTTCACGTGGCTCAGAAATAGACTCTGCTAATATTTCTGGAGCCACTAGATAAATATTTCAGGATGTTGACACGCAGTCTTTCGACGTCGCTTAGCTCCAATAAAAGCTCGCGAAATCAAACATATATCCCGAGATCTCTAAGCCATAAACGGTTTTTGTGATGTATTGCGCTAAATTCAGTTGCATAATTTAGTGGCCAAATCGATCGTTTAGATCGGTTGGCTGAAATCTTTATTTCAATATTCAAAATTCTCACATGTATTTATTTTTTAAATGCTAACCTATTAATAGTAAAATGAAGTAAGTAAGGTATACCATACCCCAGTAAAACAAACAATTCAAATTTGTAATAACAAATGCATTTGCCTATTTAAAAAAAGTTCTGTTCACACGCTTTTTACAAGCATATCTTAGTATCCCGCTCACTCATGCATATGAGCAACCTAGCGCCCCACCTGCCAACGGCCAACTCCGACCTTATGGAAAAACGGTTTTATGCATAACTTGGCTATTTTTTGTCCGATTTTGATCAAATTTGGTATTTTGCTGGGTATTCCTATTAAATCTAAGTGTGCCGAATTTGATGGCACAAGGTAGAAAATTACGGGAGATAATCGAGTTTTTCAAATTTCGGGGGGCGGAAAGGGGGTGGCAAAATCTTTATACTTACAAAATGTGCGCATTTACTAAGCAAATATACATACCAAGTATGGTGTCTCTAGCTGCAATAGTTTTGAGATAAACGGTTTTTTTGAATTGCGGGGGCGGAAAGGGGCGTGGCAAAAATTTAGAACAAACTCGATCACTCTACATACTACACCAGCCTACATTCCAAATTTGGTGGCTATATCTCTTATAGTCTCCGAGATCTGGGCGTTCATACAGACGGACAGAAGGACAGACGGACGGACGGACAGACGGACATGGCTAGATCGACTCGGCTAGATCGACTCGGCTGTTGATACTGATCAAGAATATATATACTTTATGGGGTCGGAAAAGCTTCCTTCTGCCTGTTACATACATTTTGGCGACTTTAATATACCATTTCACCCTATGGGTGCATGGTATAAGTATAAGCTAGCTTATTACGTGGCTATGGCAGCAAAGGCCTTCAGCGTTAGATTTGTATGTGTTTATGTAAAGCTCCCTTAATAAAACTAAGTGATGTTTTTATATATTGGTATTAATGTACATGGTTTTCTTAGTTTAGGTTAAATTGGAAGTTCTTAGATGTAGTGCTATAAATTGGTTTTTTTTAAGTATTCTAGAATGTTTGATATGTTTGATATAGTTTGATAAAAAATAACTATAACCGTATACTAACAGTTAAGTTAGCTCCCAATGGTAACTCGCGTGTGTGTACTTCAAAAAACTGATTATGCCGTTATGGTGTACTGCAACAAATAATTTAGGCTTAATTTTATCGATATATTCCGAATGCAACACTGAAAATTTGTCATTCCTGATTGCTATGTGTACATTACACACATCTTTTTTTTGTAAATGAGTTTATGGATGAAATTAATTCATTTGTATTTGAGTAAGTCATTTAAAATAATTTTTATCCTGTTTTATTCGTTATCCTTTTTATATATTTCGTAGTTATTATTTTAATACCATTGCAAAAAAGGAATACTATTTTTTGCAAGGGTTGTATATCTCGGATACAGCCTGATCCGAACACTACGCATCATTTAGCTCCATACAAATGGGAATTTTCTCAAGCTCTTATCATAAAAATTAATATTTCTGACTTTTACCAATACCTTCGTCACTTTTGAATTTCGGAAAACTGCCATATCCAAAAACTTCGTTATTTCGTATGGTAAGATGGTAGGCCGTACTTTCGCAAACATTAGCATTTTTAGATAAAACGTTTTTCCACTTTAATGGATATTGATAGGGAAAGAGCTGCAAGGGTATACAAACTTTCACTCGGTCGAAGTTAGCCCCGGGCCGCTGGTTTTAAATTCTGTTACATGCATACGAGCACCCTAGCGCCCCCAGCCATCTTGGCTATTTGTAGTTCGATTTTGATTTTTAATATGATTTTTTGCTTGATAGGTAATCGAGTAGTCGAGTTTGTTTACATTTAGCTCCATACAAATGGGAATTTTCTCAAGCTCTTATCATAAAAATTAATATTTCTGACTTTTACCAATACCTTCGTCACTTTTGAATTTCGGAAAACTGCCATATCCAAAAACTTCGTTATTTCCTATGGTAAGATGGTAGGCCGTACTTTCGCAAACATTAGCATTTTTAGATAAAACGTTTTTCCACTTTAATGGATATGGATAGGGAAAGAGCTGCAAGGGTATACAAACTTTCACTCGGTCGAAGTTAGCCCCGGGCCGCTGGTTTTAAATTCTGTTATATGCATACGAGCACCCTAGCGCCCCCAGCCATCTTGGCTATTTGTAGTTCGATTTTGATTTTTAATATGATTTTTTGCTTGATAGGTAATCGAGTAGTCGAGTTTGTTTACATTTAGCTCCATACAAATATGAATTTTCTCAAGCTCTTATCATAAAAATTAATATTTCTGACTTTTACCAATACCTTCGTCACTTTTGAATTTCGGAAAACTGCCATATCCAAAAACTTCGTTATTTCCTATGGTAAGATGGTAGGCCGTACTTTCGCAAACATTAGCATTTTTAGATAAAACGTTTTTCCACTTTAATGGATATGGATAGGGAAAGAGCTGCAAGGGTATACAAACTTTCACTCGGTCGAAGTTAGCCCCGGGCCGCTGGTTTTAAATTCTGTTACATGCATACGAGCACCCTAGCGCCCCCAGCCATCTTGGCTATTTGTAGTTCGATTTTGGTTTTTAATATGATTTTTTTACTAATTACTAAGTAAAATTGGTGTCTTTAGTTAGTATACATACCCGCAAGATTTCTCGTCAGGCAACAAATGAAGATTTATTTAATCGACTATTGCTGACGTCAGATCCTTTAATTGCAGAACAGCGAAAGTTATCCAAAAAAAAAAAAAAAATCAATTTTAAATAAATCTGTTTTTGATTTGTTAGAATAGTATTTTATATTTAATCATACTTAGCTTAATATATTACAACAAATTTGAAATATATTCAACTATTTTAAAAATGGGGATTTGGGGCCATGGCCATGGGTGGCATATCGGAAGGGGCTTACTTACGGAAGATTTATATATATTTTAACAATTACTGTATTTTTATAGAATTTCGGAAAAAATATCAAAATTTTATCTCCACTAGAAGTATTTTTGGCCGCTCGCTTCATACAAGCCCAACCACTGTGCATCAGTTCCATCCGTGGTATTGAGACTTGCTTCAAGGTGGCTTTTGGTGGGATAGCTCTTCGATGCTCTTTCATGCAACTCCGTCTTGACTACATACGTAAGTAAGGTGCACATGCCCAAAACCTTATATTGCGTTTCTTTTACGAATCCTCCCTATGCACGTGCTCTTCCCGAATCCTCCATTGCCAACTCAGTCATTTCGGTGTTTGCTGACTCAAGCCATTCCTCGACAAACGTGTTTCTGCAAATGGCTCCAACTCTCTCCAAGCTCTTGGAGATTCTTCTTAGCCGTCTTATTTGGATTTGCACTGCGCCGTAGAAACTTCTGAGCCGTGTGGTCCTCTGGGCGCACTCTTACGTGGTGAAACATCTCACTTATGTCACTATCCACTGCTACGGGTCGTTCCCGAAAACGAATTAGCACGCGCCAACTAGAAACCAATAATTAAGCTTGCTTTTACGTTACAGTTACTTAAATTTGGTAATTACCGTAGATCTCTTCTTGAGGTTACCAGTTTGTCGCTAACTGTTTGCGTAGGAGGAAAGTCTAGCTTACATAACTCTTGAGTTCAAATCGCGTCGCACCTTGACACATCAACGACACTCCCATACTTGGACGCGCTTTCCGTTTGAGTGACTTGACTGGTCCACTTTAAGCACAGTTCTTCGGCCGGGCCATCTAGTCCTAACTCGTCTGCCAGTTTTTTCAATCAAAGAGAAAGCGGCTCCCTTGAGTGACTTGACTGGTCCACTTTAAGCACAGTTCTTCGGCCGGGCCATCTAGTCCTAACTCGTCTGCCAGTTTTTTCAATCAAAAAGAAAGCGGCTCCCTTGTCCAATAAGCCATATGTTCGCTTCCTTCCGTATAACATGATTGGCATATATCTGAATAAAGCGTGTCACTGGTTCTTCTCTTAGTTTCATTTGTAGGCTCGAGTGAATAATCTCCGGTCTTTCGTATAACATCCGTAACGTACCGATTGCATACGGCACTATCTTTGGACTAATCAGTTTTCCTCGAACGGCATTCCAAACCGCTCCTATTAAGTACTTTTGGAGTCGAATAAGATTCTTTTCGTTACTAATCCCAAATCTTTCGGTAGATTGTTCATAGTGTGTCCTTAATCCGTAGAGTGCTCTGCAGGGCTTAGCGTCAAATGACCGGTACCGACAGTTGACATCCAGAACCATTCTGCATTCCAGCCGCGTTACTTATTTGACCTTACTCCATAAACCGTTGTGAAGGTTAGCTGTATTAGCTAGAAACGGTAGACTCGTTCGTTGAATAGTCGATAACGCCAATGCAGTTACAGACCACGGAGCTGGATCAATTTTATTGGGCCGTTTATTGCCGTACCGTTTCCTGCGTGACTCGATCATTTCATTAAGAATCGTTTGTTTCACTGATAAACCGCCGCCTCTTGAGAACACTCCATTCTCAGTCGCCTCAGCGACGTCTTCTTGACTCTCAGCGCTGGGTTCCATCCAGATTGCTCATTGCCTCTTGTCTTGAGTTCAAATCGATATCTAGTCCTAACTCGTCTGCCAGAGTTTTTTTAATCAAAGAGCAAGCGGCTCCCTCGTCCAATAAGGCATTTGACGCTAAATTTCTCTTCCTTCCGTATAACATGATTGGCATATATCTGAATAAAGCCTTGTTATATCTCCAACTTCTCGACGAGCTCCCTGGATCGTGCAGATAATCTTTAAGCCCAATTGCGACCAGTATCACGCAATATTTCTGCACCGCCAAGGCTAGCTGAATAACCGAATCCAAATTATTTGAGCGTGTCACTGGTTCTTCTCTTAGTTTCATTTGTAGGCTCGAGTGAATAATCTCCGGTCTTTCGTATAACATCCGTAACGTACCGATTGCATACGGCACTATCTTTGGACTAATCAGTTTTCCTCGAACGGCATTCCAAACCGCTCCTATTAAGTACTTTTGGAGTCGAATAAGATTCTTTTCGTTACTAATCCCAAATCTTTCGGTAGATTGTTCATAGTGTGTCCTTAATCCGTAGAGTGCTCTGCAGGGCTTAGCGTCAAATGACCGGTACCGACAGTTGACATCCAGAACCATTCTGCATTCCAGCCGCGTTACTCATTTGACCTTACTCCATAAACCGTTGTGAAGGTTAGCTGTATTAGCTAGAAACGGTAGACTCGTTCGTTGAATAGTCGATAACGCCAATGCAGTTACAGACCACGGAGCTGGATCAATTTTATTGGGCCGTTTATTGCCGTACCGTTTCCTGCGTGACTCGATCATTTCATTAAGAATCGTTTGTTTCACTGATAAACCGCCGCCTCTTGAGAACACTCCATTCTCAGTCGCCTCAGCGACGTCTTCTTGACTCTCAGCGCTGGGTTCCATCCAGATTGCTCATTGCCTCTTGCCTTTTCCTCTCTCAGCGAGCCGGCATGTAATCGTCTGCCGCGGTTCACGTGGCTCAGAAATAGACTCTGCTAATATTTCTGGAGCCACTAGATAAATATTTCAGGATGTTGACACGCAGTCTGTCGACGTCGCTTAGCTCCAATAAAAGCTCGCGAAATCAAACATATATCCCGAGATCTCTAAGCCATAAACGGTTTTTGTGATGTATTGCGCTAAATTCAGTTGCATAATTTAGTGGCCAAATCGATCGTTTAGATCGGTTGGCTGAAATCTTTATTTCAATATTCAAAATTCTCACATGTATTTATTTTTTTAAATGCTAACCTATTAATAGTAAAATGAAGTAAGTAAGGTATACCATACCCCAGTAAAACAAACAATTCAAATTTGTAATAACAAATGCATTTGCCTATTTAAAAAAAGTTCTGTTCACACGCTTTTTACAAGCATATCTTAGTATCCCGCTCACTCATGCATATGAGCAACCTAGCGCCCCACCTGCCAACGGCCAACTCCGACCTTATGGAAAAACGGTTTTATGCATAACTTGGCTATTTTTTGTCCGATTTTGATCAAATTTGGTATTTTGCTGGGTATTCCTATTAAATCTAAGTGTGCCGAATTTGATGGCACAAGGTAGAAAATTACGGGAGATAATCGAGTTTTTCAAATTTCGGGGGCGGAAAGGGGGGTGGCAAAATCTTTATACTTACAAAATGTGCGCATTTACTAAGCAAATATACATACCAAGTATGGTGTCTCTAGCTGCAATAGTTTTGAGATAAACGGTTTTTTTGAATTGCGGGGGCGGAAAGGGGCGTGGCAAAAATTTAGAACAAACTCGATCACTCTACATACTACACCAGCCTACATTCCAAATTTGGTGGCTATATCTCTTATAGTCTCCGAGATCTGGGCGTTCATACAGACGGACAGAAGGACAGACGGACGGACGGACAGACGGACATGGCTAGATCGACTCGGCTGTTGATACTGATCAAGAATATATATACTTTATGGGGTCGGAAAAGCTTCCTTCTGCCTGTTACATACATTTTGGCGACTTTAATATACCATTTCACCCTATGGGTGCATGGTATAAGTATAAGCTAGCTTATTACGTGGCTATGGCAGCAAAGGCCTTCAGCGTTAGATTTGTATGTGTTTATGTATAGCTCCCTTAATAAAACTAAGTGATGTTTTTATATATTGGTATTAATGTACATGGTTTTCTTAGTTTAGGTTAAATTGGAAGTTCTTAGATGTAGTGCTATAAATTGGTTTTTTTTAAGTATTCTAGAATGTTTGATATAGTTTGATAAAAAATAACTATAACCGTATACTAACAGTTAAGTTAGCTCCCAATGGTAACTCGCGTGTGTGTACTTCAAAAAACTGATTATGCCGTTATGGTGTACTGCAACAAATAATTTAGGCTTAATTTTATCGATATATTCCGAATGCAACACTGAAAATTTGCCATTCCTGATTGCTATGTGTACATTACACACATCTTTTTTTTTGTAAATGAGTTTATGGATGAAATTAATTCATTTGTATTTGAGTAAGTCATTTAAAATAATTTTTATCCTGTTTTATTCGTTATCCTTTTTATATATTTCGTAGTTATTATTTTAATACCATTGCAAAAAAGGAATACTATTTTTTGCAAGGGTTGTATATCTCGGATACAGCCTGATCCGAACACTACGCATCATTTAGCTCCATACAAATGGGAATTTTCTCAAGCTCTTATCATAAAAATTAATATTTCTGACTTTTACCAATACCTTCGTCACTTTTGAATTTCGGAAAACTGCCATATCCAAAAACTTCGTTATTTCGTATGGTAAGATGGTAGGCCGTACTTTCGCAAACATTAGCATTTTTAGATAAAACGTTTTTCCACTTTAATGGATATTGATAGGGAAAGAGCTGCAAGGGTATACAAACTTTCACTCGGTCGAAGTTAGCCCCGGGCCGCTGGTTTTAAATTCTGTTACATGCATACGAGCACCCTAGCGCCCCCAGCCATCTTGGCTATTTGTAGTTCGATTTTGATTTTTAATATGATTTTTTGCTTGATAGGTAATCGAGTAGTCGAGTTTGTTTACATTTAGCTCCATACAAATGGGAATTTTCTCAAGCTCTTATCATAAAAATTAATATTTCTGACTTTTACCAATACCTTCGTCACTTTTGAATTTCGGAAAACTGCCATATCCAAAAACTTCGTTATTTCCTATGGTAAGATGGTAGGCCGTACTTTCGCAAACATTAGCATTTTTAGATAAAACGTTTTTCCACTTTAATGGATATGGATAGGGAAAGAGCTGCAAGGGTATACAAACTTTCACTCGGTCGAAGTTAGCCCCGGGCCGCTGGTTTTAAATTCTGTTATATGCATACGAGCACCCTAGCGCCCCCAGCCATCTTGGCTATTTGTAGTTCGATTTTGATTTTTAATATGATTTTTTGCTTGATAGGTAATCGAGTAGTCGAGTTTGTTTACATTTAGCTCCATACAAATATGAATTTTCTCAAGCTCTTATCATAAAAATTAATATTTCTGACTTTTACCAATACCTTCGTCACTTTTGAATTTCGGAAAACTGCCATATCCAAAAACTTCGTTATTTCCTATGGTAAGATGGTAGGCCGTACTTTCGCAAACATTAGCATTTTTAGATAAAACGTTTTTCCACTTTAATGGATATGGATAGGGAAAGAGCTGCAAGGGTATACAAACTTTCACTCGGTCGAAGTTAGCCCCGGGCCGCTGGTTTTAAATTCTGTTATATGCATACGAGCACCCTAGCGCCCCCAGCCATCTTGGCTATTTGTAGTTCGATTTTGATTTTTAATATGATTTTTTGCTTGATAGGTAATCGAGTAGTCGAGTTTGTTTACATTTAGCTCCATACAAATATGAATTTTCTCAAGCTCTTATCATAAAAATTAATATTTCTGACTTTTACCAATACCTTCGTCACTTTTGAATTTCGGAAAACTGCCATATCCAAAAACTTCGTTATTTCCTATGGTAAGATGGTAGGCCGTACTTTCGCAAACATTAGCATTTTTAGATAAAACGTTTTTCCACTTTAATGGATATGGATAGGGAAAGAGCTGCAAGGGTATACAAACTTTCACTCGGTCGAAGTTAGCCCCGGGCCGCTGGTTTTAAATTCTGTTATATGCATACGAGCACCCTAGCGCCCCCAGCCATCTTGGCTATTTGTAGTTCGATTTTGATTTTTAATATGATTTTTTGCTTGATAGGTAATCGAGTAGTCGAGTTTGTTTACATTTAGCTCCATACAAATATGAATTTTCTCAAGCTCTTATCATAAAAATTAATATTTCTGACTTTTACCAATACCTTCGTCACTTTTGAATTTCGGAAAACTGCCATATCCAAAAACTTCGTTATTTCGTATGGTAAGATGGTAGGCCGTACTTTCGCAAACATTAGCATTTTTAGATAAAACGTTTTTCCACTTTAATGGATATGGATAGGGAAAGAGCTGCAAGGGTATACAAACTTTCACTCGGTCGAAGTTAGCCCCGGGCCGCTGGTTTTAAATTCTGTTACATGCATACGAGCACCCTAGCGCCCCCAGCCATCTTGGCTATTTGTAGTTCGATTTTGATTTTTAATATGATATTTTGCTTGATAGGTAATCGAGTAGTCGAGTTTGTTTACATTACGGAGCGCAATTACTAAGTAAAATTGGTAACTTTAGTTAGTATAGTTTTAAGAAAATCGTTTTTTTTTTTTAATTTTCGGCGGCAGTAGGGGGCGTGGTATGCAAAATGTACGCAGTTACTATGCAAATATACGTACCAAATATGGTGTCTCTAGCTAGAATAGTTTTTGAAATAAACGCTTTTTCTACCCTTGCAGAGGGTATTATAAAATTGGTCAGATGTTTGTAACGCACAGAAGGAGACGTTTCCGACCCCATAAAGTATATATATTCTTGATCAGAATGAGTAGCTGAGTCGATATAGCCATGTCCGTCTGTCCGTCCGTCCGTCCGTCCGTCTGTGCAAATCAACTTCACGCTGTCATCTTAAGAGCTATAGGAATGAAATTTCATATTTGAGCTACTTTTAGCCGGGAGATAATAGAGTATGAAAATTGTCAGAATCGGACTACTATATCATATAGCTCTGGAACAAAAATTTTTGCAAAAATTGGAGTATCCCCATGAAATTTACCAATATAATAGAATTTGATAAAAAATCTCAGATCCCAAAATTTGAGTTTGATCGGATGAATAGAACACAAGTTACAGTCAATACAAATCGGTTTTACGTCATCAGCAAATCAAACAAAGCACATGCATATGCACACACAGACGTAGCGCTACACGTATGTATGTATGAATGTGTATGCGTGTTGTGCTTTGCTTAAAAATTCTAGTAAAAAGAGAAATAATTTGAATGTTTTGTTTGTGTGTTGATGAATTGAGTTGCAAGGAAAGAAATTTCAAAATGTAAAAAAATTATTGCCAAGGACTGCAAGGGTATATAAACTTCGGCATTGTATATATATTCTTGATCAGCACGACGAGACGAGTTCAAATAACCATGTCCGTCCGTCCGTCCGTCCGTCCGTCTGGATCGATGCGAACTCCTCCTAGACCGTAAGAGCTACAGAGCTGAAATTTTGCACGTAGGCTAGTATATACTGCAGGGTTTGTATATCTCGGATTCAGTCGGATCGGACCACTATATCATATAGCTCCCATACAAACGGCAAAGTCACGAACAGTGACTTTTCTCAATAACTTCGTTATTTTATCAGCAATTGCCATAAAAGTTTGTATTGGTCAGTTTTGTGTTCTTATTAATAATTGTGCCAAATTTGATCAAGATCGGGTGACTATATCATATAGCTCCCATACAAACGGCAAAGTCACGAACAGTGACTTTTCTCAATAACTTCGTTACTTTTTAAGCTATTGTCGTGAAATTTAATATAAGTAAGTTTATTGTAACTATAAACCACTGTGCCAAATTTGATCAAGAGCGGGTGACTATATCATATAGCTCCTATAGGAACGATCGGTCAAAAACAGTAACTTTTGTCAATAACTTCGTTACTTTTGAAGCGATTGGTTTCAAATTTAACATTTGTCAGTTTAATATATCTGTTAATGACTATGCCGAATTTGATGATCGGGTGACTATATCATATAGCTCCCATAGGAACGATCGGTGGAAAACAG
Source organism: Drosophila paulistorum (assembly GCA_018152135.1). Lineage (NCBI taxonomy): Eukaryota > Metazoa > Arthropoda > Insecta > Diptera > Drosophilidae > Drosophila > Drosophila paulistorum. The sequence goes on from JAECXG010000134.1 coordinate 1,239,407, forward strand.
TGACTTTCATCAGAAAGTTCGTTATATCCTATGCTAAGATTGAAGGCCGTTCTTTCGCAAACATTACCCTTTTTAGATAAAACAGTTAGTTTAGATAAAAGAGTTACTAATAAACTTGCAAGGGTATACAAATTTTTTTTGGGGGCTTATTTTTACCCAGGTGAGATAAAGTACGAAAATCATCGGGATCGGACTACTATATCATATAGCTCTGGAACAAAATTTTTGCAAAAATTGGAGTATCCCCATGAAATTTACCAATATAATAGAATTTGGTATAAAATCTCAGATCCCAAAATTTGAATTTGATCGGATAAATAGAACACAAGTTACAGTCAATACAAATCGGTTCTACGTCATCAGCAAATCAAACAGATCACATGCATACACACACACAGACGCAAAGCTACACGAACTGTATGTATTGATGAATTGAGTTGCAGGGAAAGAAATTTCAAATGTGAGGAACATTATAATTAACTATAATATCCCACACAACAAGCAAACAGCGGCACAATCCAACGATACAAATAAAGCACCGAATACAAGATACAGCCGAGACACAAACCTAAGTTACGATATACGACCAAGCCTGCTACTGGTCGATCGAACCGATGGCTTACGATCAAACCGGGTCGATCGAGCCACACGTCACCGCTGGCGATTTCGTACAAGCGGGAAGATGCGTGGGAAGCATAATACGAAAAACCCAATATACACGCATATGCAAGGGACAACTAAGTCCAACATGGCTCGATCGAACCTATGACGTACGATCGAACCAATTCGAGACTCATGACGTACGATCGAACCAATTCGAGCCTATGACGTACGATCAAACCAAGTTGGACTCATGACGTACGATCAAGCAAGGCTCGATCGAATCACAGGCGACTGCTGGCAATTTCGTACAAGCGGGAAGTTGCGTGGGAGGCAGAATGTAAGAAATCAACGATATAAGAGTAATGGAACCCGGTTTGACTGCATAATTGCACACAAACGGGGGCATTGGCCTACTTATGCAAATTAAGAGCACAGAGAGGCAAATATGAATGCATGCGTTAGAATGCGCTGAATAACGCATGTCACACGTACACTATGCGTGAGGGAGAGTATCGATGACCAATAGCGCACTATCTGCCTACGTCACGCTCATGAGAATGAAAGCAGTTAGACTGCGAGCAGCCGAAATCTGATGAGCGAGAGAAAATAAAAGTGAGGGCCAAGCAAGCCCATGAGACGGGTGCGGGGCATGCATGCTTGGTATGAAGCAATGATGGTTTGTGGATTGGATAGGGGAATATGCGAACCGAAGGGGGGGATGAACAATGGGGAAGCCCGCTATCCAACAGATACGATATACGTATGAAAGGGGATTGTATGGGAAATTAAATGATTTCGTGTATTAATTTAATCAGGCTAATCATTATTAAGCAATAATTTAAGTTAATACAACTAATATATGTATGTATAAGCATAAGGTGGAAGGAATATGGGCGAAATTGGGTATGACGAGTGGATCAAAGAGAGCGACGGGCGACGGCAGCGCCGACAGAGAAAAGAAAGCAGAGAAAGTCAACGGGATACGATGGGCGGCCAATAGAAAGGCGACGCCAACGGAGTGAAAGTGATAGAAGCCAATGCATACAAGGGAGAAAGACAAGGACAAGGAAACGAATGGGCGCGCAGCCACAAAGAAAGTGGACACATATGCGCCAAGAACTGCGGGACTTTCACCACGCATAGCAACAAGTGGATGCGTGGGTGAAAGTAGGAGGCCGATGGAAAAATACCAGCTGTATAGCGGTACTACACCAGCCAGTGCCAGAGGCCAGAGGAGCTGCCTATATAAAGGCGGCACAAATCAGATCAAGTCATCAAGTCGTGATCAAGTAACAAGTAATTAAGGCCTTACGAGTAACCTTAAGAACTTGTCAAGGAAACACAAGGAGCAGCAGAAAAACTAGGAACTATACAGGCCTTACGAGTAACCTGTACAGTTCATCCGATAGCAACAAGTCCTTAAATAAGGATAACAAGTACCGTACGCAGCAAAGGGAAGACAAGCAAGGACGACGAGGGATTCGAAGCGACTCACCAACGCTGTCCAAGTCCAGACCTACCGCAGAGAAACTTGTCATAGCCAATCAAGCCCATAAACGATCGCAAATAAACATATTATAAAACCCAAATCAATAAACAAAACTGTTCTGATTTCACCGGGGCACAAAATAAATTTTGTTGTGCCGAACCTAGCCCAAGAGATATTATAAATATCCCGAAGGACGAGAAAGGATCGTTACAACTGGCGCCCAACGTGCTATACTGGTGAAATTTAGAAATAAAAATACGGTTTATAAATCATAAAAAGATCAAAAATGGGAAAAGGATGGATTTACCACATGAAGAAGGAGGATTTGGTACAGACAGGCCAAAGGATCGGGATCGAGATAAACGGCACAGTGGAGGAAATGAGGAGACAGCTAGGCGAGTGGATAGAAAGGAATGAAAAGGACCCAGACTGGAAGGAGGAAATAAATAGATTGGAAACAAAATACTCGAAAAATATAAAAATGAAAACAATAGCAAGCACATCAAAAACATGCGAAAGAGAGGCTGAGGAATTCCAAAAAAAATAAACATCGCCACACTAGCAATCCCTCCATATTTACCACCAAGATGGGGAAGCGAAGGAGCCCTAGATAGCGCAGAGACAAAGAGGGACATAAGGAGACAAACAATAGACCCCAAGAAAACGGCACCACAAACAACAAATATGCGAAGAAGCGGATGGCACGAAAAGTGATGAGCAATGAGGATGGACGACTCGAATGACATGGCGGCGAGAAAATCTGCACAGACCGGCCGGCTGGACAGAGAACTCAAAACATGACTTAGAGCTGAAAATCTAAAAACGCATCGCGTCGGGGAAGAAAAGATGCGGAACGGGCCAAGCACAAAAAAAAAAGAGAAACACAAATAATGAAAAGATGCCCTAATCCGCCAACATTACCGAAAAGATACTCAGTAATCGCCAACAATAGAAGATGCCATAAGGCCAATAAAAGATGCGAGCTGAGTCCCAAAAACAAAACAAGTAGAACACATGCCAAAACTAAAAAAAAAAAAAAAGGAACAAAGATAATACATAAAAAAGAAAAACACATATATATAACAAGCACAAGGTACATGGGACAGGGGAGGGCAAATCCCTCCCGAAGAAGGGGGGGAGTGTGAGGAACATTATAATTAACTATAATATCCCACACAACAAGCAAACAGCGGCACAATCCAACGATACAAATAAAGCACCGAATACAAGATACAGCCGAGACACAAACCTAAGTTACGATATACGACCAAGCCTGCTACTGGTCGATCGAACCGATGGCTTACGATCAAACCGGGTCGATCGAGCCACACGTCACCGCTGGCCATTTCGTACAAGCGGGAAGATGCGTGGGAAGCATAATACGAAAAACCCGATATACACGCATATGCAAGGGACAACTAAGTCCAATATGGCTCGATCGAACCTATGACGTACGATCGAACCAATTCGAGACTCATGACGTACGATCGAACCAATTCGAGCCTATGACGTACGATCAAACCAAGTTGGACTCATGACGTACGATCAAGCAAGGCTCGATCGAATCACAGGCGACCGCTGGCAATTTCGTACAAGCGGGAAGTTGCGTGGGAGGCAGAATGTAAGAAATCAACGATATAAGAGTAATGGAACCCGGTTTGACTGCATAATTGCACACAAACGGGGGCATTGGCCTACTTATGCAAATTAAGAGCACAGAGAGGCAAATATGAATGCATGCGTTAGAATGCGCTGAATAACGCATGTCACACGTACACTATGCGTGAGGGAGAGTATCGATGACCAATAGCGCACTATCTGCCTACGTCACGCTCATGAGAATGAAAGCAGTTAGACTGCGAGCAGCCGAAATCTGATGAGCGAGAGAAAATAAAAGTGAGGGCCAAGCAAGCCCATGAGACGGGTGCGGGGCATGCATGCTTGGTATGAAGCAATGATGGTTTGTGGATTGGATAGGGGAATATGCGAACCGAAGGGGGGGATGAACAATGGGGAAGCCCGCTATCCAACAGATACGATATACGTATGAAAGGGGATTGTATGGGAAATTAAATGATTTCGTGTATTAATTTAATCAGGCTAATCATTATTAAGCAATAATTTAAGTTAATACAACTAATATATGTATGTATAAGCATAAGGTGGAAGGAATATGGGCGAAATTGGGTATGACGAGTGGATCAAAGAGAGCGACGGGCGACGGCAGCGCCGACAGAGAAAAGAAAGCAGAGAAAGTCAACGGGATACGATGGGCGGCCAATAGAAAGGCGACGCCAACGGAGTGAAAGTGATAGAAGCCAATGCATACAAGGGAGAAAGACAAGGACAAGGAAACGAATGGGCGCGCAGCCACAAAGAAAGTGGACACATATGCGCCAAGAACTACGGGACTTTCACCACGCATAGCAACAAGTGGATGCGTGGGTGAAAGTAGGAGGCCGATGGAAAAATACCAGCTGTATAGCGGTACTACACCAGCCAGTGCCAGAGGCCAGAGGAGCTGCCTATATAAAGGCGGCACAAATCAGATCAAGTCATCAAGTCGTGATCAAGTAACAAGTAATTAAGGCCTTACGAGTAACCTTAAGAACTTGTCAAGGAAACACAAGGAGCAGCAGAAAAACTAGGAACTATACAGGCCTTACGAGTAACCTGTACAGTTCATCCGATAGCAACAAGTCCTTAAATAAGGATAACAAGTACCGTACGCAGCAAAGGGAAGACAAGCAAGGACGACGAGGGATTCGAAGCGACTCACCAACGCTGTCCAAGTCCAGACCTACCGCAGAGAAACTTGTCATAGCCAATCAAGCCCATAAACGATCGCAAATAAACATATTATAAAACCCAAATCAATAAACAAAACTGTTCTGATTTCACCGGGGCACAAAATAAATTTTGTTGTGCCGAACCTAGCCCAAGAGATATTATAAATATCCCGAAGGACGAGAAAGGATCGTTACACAAAATGTAAAAATATTATTGCCAAGGACTGCAAGGGTATATAAACTTTGGCATAGCCGAAGTTAGCTTCTTTGATATTTTAATTTGAAACAGTACAGGTAGCAGAGGCTAAATTAATGAATTTAAAACAAAATGGAAAGAACGCGAGCTTATATATGTCAGAAATAGAAAATCTCACTAAATCATTAAAACGCGCGTTCATATTAGACAACGTAAACCCTGAAACAGCAAATAACTATGCAACCCAGATAGCAGTGAAGTCAATTATAAAGAACTGCTACAATGAAAAGGTCAAAACAATAATAGAAGCAGGCAATTTCACTGAAATGAATGATGTTGTAGCTACATTTGTAAATACATCTACAAATATGGAACATGATGAATAGGGATTCCCGGAGAGAAGGAAAATAACCCAGACTTCATTCGTTGAATTCAAAATATGAACTGATTTTATTTAAAAACTCTTAAACTCTAAGAAGCAACAATTGTTCGTTTTCGGGGGTTGAAAATTGTTAATATGTCATGCTCAGCGCTGGTTACTCGATACTGCGCCGCTGTTAAATCTCAAGTGTTTTCCACAGAGTATGGATGCATGTTTTGTTTGGTATTAAGCAATAATTGTCATATGAATTTTATGATTTACTTATGTTTTTGTTTCGTTTTGTATATTTCATTGGTGCATCTGATTTGGTGAAGCCATCTCAGATGAACACGATGTTTATTCTTAAACATTCTGCAAAGAGCCGCCAAATGCGACGTTCTGGATTTTATTATACCCTTGCAAAAAGGGTATATTAATTTTGGTTAGAAGTGTGCAACGCATAGAAGGAAGCATCTCCGACCATATAAAGTATATATATTCTTGATCAGCGCAACGAGACGAGTTCAAATAGTCATGTCCGTCTGTCCGTCCGTCTGGATCGATGAGAACTCCTCCTAGACCGTTAGAGCTACAGAGCTGAAATTTTGCCGGATCGGACATTTATATCATGTAGCTCCCATACAAACGTCAAAGTCACGAACAGTGACTCTTCTCAATAACTTCGTTATTTTCTGAAATAATTATTATTTCATGAAATAATGAAATAATATTGGTGAGTTTATTGCACCTATAAACAACTGTGTCAAATTTGATCAAGATCGGGTATTTATATCATATACCTCCCATAGGAACGATCGGTCGAAAACAGTGATTTTTGTCAATAACTTCGTTACTTGTGATGCGATTGCTTTCAAATTAAACATTTGATAGTTAAATATACCTGTTAATGACTGTGCCGAATTTGGTAAAGATCGGCTAACTATTTCATATAGCTCCCATAGAAACGATCGGTGGAAAACAGTGACTTTCATCAAAAAGTTCCTTATATCCTATGCTAAGATTGAAGGCCGTTTTTTCGCAAACATTAGACTTTTTGGATAAAACGTTTTTACACTTTGATGGCTATGGGTAAGGAAAGAATTACCAAAACAGTTGCAAGGGTATACAAACTTCGACACGGTCGAAGGTAACCCCGGCCCTCTGGTTTTTATAGTTAGTTAGTTAGCTAGTTATCTTTTGCAAATTGTTATTAATATTATCATTAGTAAGATAACTATTGTTTAAGAAGCATGACCAGTTACATGATGGACGTTCAACCTAGTCAATCTAATGTTCCTTTACGTTTGTCGCTGACTTCTCATTCTTACCAATTCTGCCGTATGTATTACTGAGTTGGCTTCTACTGGTTTTTATTATATTTTGCATATTACCTAACGATTTCTGTTTCGGGATATCTACCCACTCCTGATGTGTATTACTGTGCTGACTTCTAGCCTTAGGCGCGTTGGGGTAGGAAATTTTTTTAAAAAACGTCAGATCTGCAGCGCGTCAGCCGAACAAGTTCGGCACCTCTGCGTGTAAGCCGAACGGCTTCCGAAGTCCTCACACAAAAAAATCAAAAGCATGAGGGTGGATTTAGTTTCTCTCAGCATTTCGAGAGAGACACACATGAAATGAAGTAAGTAAGTCGTCTCGCCGACTTAGGTATACCATACACCAACAAAACAAATATTTCATATTTGTAATAACAAATGCATTTTGCCTATTTGAAAAAATTCTGTTCACATGCTTTTTACAAGCATATCTTAGTATCTGACTGACTCATGCATCTGAGCACCCTAGCGCCCCCACCCGCCAACGTTTATATGCATAACTTGGCTATTTTTGATCAAATTTGGTATTTTGCTGGGTATTAGTATCAAATTCAAGTGTGCCAAATTTGATTCCACAAGGTAAAAAATTACGGGAGATAATCGAGTTTTTTCAAATTTTGGGGGCGGAAAGGAGCGTGGCCAAAATCTTTTTACATACAAAATGTGCGCATTTACTAAGCAAATATACATACCAAAGACGGTGTCTCGCTAGCTACAATAGTTTTTGAGATAAACGTTTTTTTTGGATTTGCTGGGGCGGAAAGGGGCGTGGCAAAATTTTGAAATAAACTCGATCACTCTACATACTACATGAGCCTACATACCAAATTTGCTGGCTCTATCTCTTATAGTCTCTGAGATCTATGCGTTCATACGGACGGACAGACGGACGGACAGACGGACATGGCTATATCGACTCGGCTGTTGATACTGATCAAGAATATATATACTTTATGGGGTCGGAAAAGCTTCCTTCTGCCTGTTACATACATTTTGGCGACTTTAATATACCATTTCACCCTATGGGTGTATCTTTTCTTTTCTTGCATCAGATTATCGGCTGCGATATTTCATTTTTTGTGTGCGTAAGTTGCTTTACACTGCGCAAATTGCATGTGACGAAAGCAAGAAAAATGTAAAATGTGATGGAAAACCAATAATTTTAAATTCATATTTTTTTGTAAACTCAACTATTTCATTAACTTCTATATTATTTGGATAACTTTTTATCCGAAGGAGATCTTCTAAATGGCTATCAGTTAGACTGTTTCGAATAGAATTTTTATTAATTTCATTGTGGAAAATGTTGTTTCACAAATATATGTTGTGGTAAACATAGAACATAATTTTAACATTGCCATATTGCAAATCGGAAATTTATCTATCGGAAGTTCTCGCCAAAATTCTATTCCACTACTTAGTGGCAGCATCAACTCAGTTTTCATGACCTGTAATTCCTCCCTAATTTCTTCTGGAATTGATTCAGATTCTGGGCCAATTGATTTGTTTAAAATCAGTAAATTTTTCCGCTATTTCAGAGGAAAGGGTATTAACTGCCTCTGCGTATTAACTGCCTCCTGAATTCGGGAAGGGTTGAGGTACAATGCAACAATTTCTGCAGTTCGCTGAAGGCTGGACAGGTCATTGTTATACCCTTGCAGAGGGTATTATAAAATTGGTCAGATGTTTGTAACGCACAGAAGGAGACGTTTCCGACCCCATAAAGTATACATATTCTTAATCAGCATGAGAAGCTGAGTCGATATAGCCATGTCCGTATGTCCGTCGGTGCGTACGCGTTTTACTCAGCCATCTTAAGAGATATCGGGATGAAATTTTTTTTGGAGCTTATTTTTACCCAGGTGAGATAAAGTATGAAAATCATCGGGATCGGACTACTATATCATATAGCTCTGGATCAAAAATTGTTGCAAAAATTGGAGTATCCCCATGAAATTTACCAATATAATAGAATTTGATATAAAATCTCAGATCCCAAGATTTGAACTTGATCGGATAAATAGAACACAAGTTACAGTCAATACAAATCGGTTCTACGTCATCAGCAAATCAAACAGAGCACATGCATACACACACAAACATACGCAAAGCTACACGAACTGTATGTGTATGCGTGCGATGCTTTGGATGGTAGAAGAAGAAAAATTGTAGTAAAAAGAGAAATAATTTGAATGTTTTGTTTGTGTATTGATAAATTGAGTTGCAGGGGAAGAAATTTCAAAATGTAAAAATATTATTGCCAAGGACTGCAGGGGTATATAAACTTTGGCATAGCCGAAGTTAGCTTCTTTGATATTTTTATACCCTTGCAGAGGGTATTATAAAATTGGTCAGATGTTTGTAACGCACAGAAGAAGACGTTTCCGACCCCATAAAGTATATATATTCTTGATCAGCATGAGAAGCTGAGTCGATATAGCCATGTCCGTCTGTCCGTCCGTCCGTCCGTTCGTCTGTCCGTCCGTCCGTCCGTCCGTCCGTCTGTGCAAATCAACTTCACGCTGTCATCTTAAGAGCTATAGGAATGAAATTTCATATTTGAGCTACTTTTAGCCGGGAGATAATAGAGTATGAATATTGTCAGGATCGGACTACTATATCATATAGCTCTGGAACAAAAATTTTTGCAAAAATTGGAGTATCCCCATAAAATTTACCAATATAATACAATTTGATATAAAATCTCAGATCCCAAAATTTGAGTTTGATCGGATAAATAGAACACAAGTTACAGTCAATACAAATCGGTTTTACGTCATCAGCAAATCAAACAAAGCACATGCATACGCACACACAGACGTAGCGCTACACGTATGTATGTATGAATGTGTATGCGTGTTGTGCTTTGCTTAAAAATTCTAGTAAAAAGAGAAATAATTTGAATGTTTTGTTTGTGTGTTGATGAATTGAGTTGCAAGGAAAGAAATTTCAAAATGTAAAAAAATTATTGCCAAGGACTGCAAGGGTATATAAACTTCGGCATTGTATATATATTCTTGATCAGCACGACGAGACGAGTTCAAATAACCATGTCCGTCTGTCCGTCCGTCCGTCCGTCTGGATCGATGCGAACTCCTCCTAGACCGTAAGAGCTACAGAGCTGAAATTTTGCACGTAGGCTAGTATATACTGCAGGGTTTGTATATCTCGGATTCAGTCGGATCGGACCACTATATCATATAGCTCCCATACAAACGGCAAAGTCACGAACAGTGACTTTTCTCAATAACTTCGTTATTTTATCAGCAATTGCCATAAAAGTTTGTATTGGTCAGTTTTGTGTTCTTATTAATAATTGTGCCAAATTTGATCAAGATCGGGTGACTATATCATATAGCTCCCATACAAACGGCAAAGTCACGAACAGTGACTTTTCTCAATAACTTCGTTACTTTTTAAGCTATTGTCGTGAAATTTAATATAAGTAAGTTTATTGTAACTATAAACCACTGTGCCAAATTTGATCAAGAGCGGGTGACTATATCATATAGCTCCCATAGGAACGATCGGTCAAAAACAGTGACTTTTGTCAATAACTTCGTTACTTTTGAAGCGATTGGTTTCAAATTTAACATTTGTCAGTTTAATATATCTGTTAATGACTGCCGAATTTGATGATCGGGTGACTATATCATATAGCTCCCATAGGAACGATCGGTGGAAAACAGTGACTTTCATCAGAAAGTTCGTTATATCCTATGCTAAGATTGAAGGCCGTTCTTTCGCAAACATTACCCTTTTTAGATAAAACAGTTAGTTTAGATAAAAGAGTTACTAATAAACTTGCAAGGGTATACAAACTTTGACGCGGTCGAAGTTAGCTCCGGCCCTCTGGTTTTAATATACATTTCGCCTGTTCTATTGTCTATCATACGTAAATCTTTGCTCACCATGTCCAAATATTGCTGGAGAGGACGGACCTTTCCTTGAAATTTTTCCAGTTTTCATTACTGGAGGTTGCATTTCCGCGCGACTCTACTCTGCTATCTTCAAACATTTCCGACCTATCTGCTTCTGTTTCAACTAACACTGACCCACTAATGCCTAGTTTTTCAGACCCTCCTGTAGCTATTATTTTGGCAACTATCTTTAACATTCCTTCATGTATTTTATCTGTGAAATACTGATGATCGAAATTCTCTTGCTATAGTAATTTGTTATGATTAGGTAACCATCGATTCCTAATCTCTTTTACTTCCTCGATAACCTTGCTAGTAATGTTTCTGGGATCTAGTGCTTCCAACTGCCTTAACCTGGTATGCAACTCTACCTGCTTCTCTAACAATTTTACAGTCTTATTAGTGAACATTTTATCTTGTGCGAATATTAGGATATCGATATAAATATATAATAATAAAAATAATTAGATGTACTTATAACTATCTTAATTTATATCTTATCTGATGATCCTGTTGACACCGTTTGCCACTGTTGTCCGCCAAGTAGAGTTTGCCAAATATGTTTTGACGATAGTCTGCTGCTGCTTGTCTGCCATTGGGTAGGGTTTGATGATAGTTTGCTGGTGTTGCTCAGCTGCTGTTGTCCAGGGCCTATGGGCTCAGGCGGTACCGGTGCCGGTCATCGCACCAGATTTTCTCGTATTAGCAGCCTCTTCTTTGCAACTATCTTGTTGCTCTGCTGCTGTTTGCAGTTGCCGACTTGCAACTACCTATACACTTTTAACTTTAACTTTAACTTTTTTTTCGATATTAGGGCTTCGAATACTCCACACACCAATTCTGTAATTATTTTTTTGCCGCCCTTGAAATTATTGCAGTTGCTCGACTAGCCAAACTGCCTTTTGTAACTCGGTCTCACGCACTTTTTATTTTTTCTCTATTTATTAAGCAATATTTTGCTATTTTGTTTTATACTCTGTCTCTTACCACTGGTGGGGGAGAACAGAGTTATTTTATTTTCGCTACCTTTAGCTGATCTTAGCACTTACACTTGCATAAGAATTCAGACTTAGATTCACCCTCTGAGTCTCTTACCACTGGTGGGGAAAACTGCAGAGTTCCTTTTTTCGAAGGACCAAAATGAATCCGGCTCGAAGGACCAAAATGAATAGGGATATTTCGAAGCGAATGAAAATAAAATATGAACTGATTTTATTTAAAAACTTTTAAACTCTAAGAAGCACAATTGTTCTTAACAATACTTGTTCTAATTAATTGAAAATTGTTAATATGTCATGCTCAGCGCTGGTTACTCGATACCGCGCCGCTGTTAAATCTCAAGTGTTTTCCACAGAGTATGGATGCATGTTTTGTTTGGTATTAAGCATTAATTGTCATATGAATTTTATGATTTACTTATGTTTTTGTTTCGTTTTGTATATTTCATTGGTGCATCTGATTTGGTGAAGCCATCTAAGATGAACACGATTAAACATTCTGCAAAGGGCCGTCAAATGCGACGTTCTGGATTTTATTATACCCTTGCAAAAAGGGTATATTAATTTTGGTTAGAAGTGTGCAACGCATAGAAGGAAGCATCTCCGACCATATAAAGTATATATATTGTTGATCAGCACGACGAGTCGAGTTCAAATAGCCATGTCCGTCTGTCCGTCCGTCTGGATCGATGCGAACTCCTCCAAGACCATTAGAGCTACAGAGCTGAAATTTTGCAAGTAGGCTTGTATATACTGCAGGGTTTGTATATCTCAGATTCAGCCGGATCGGACATTTATATCATGTAGCTCCCATACAAACGTCAAAGTCACGAACAGTGACTCTTCTCAATAACTTCGTTATTTTCTGAGCTATCGTCATGAAATAATGAAATAATATTGGTGCGTTTATTGCACCTATAAACAACTGTGTCAAATTTGATCAAGATCGGGTGATTATATCATATACCTCCCATAGGAAGGATCGGTCGAAAACAGTGATTTTTGTCAATAACTTCGTTACTTGTGATGCGATTGCTTTCAAATTAAACATTTGATAGTTAAATATACCTGTTAATGACTGTGCCGAATTTGGTAAAGATCGGGTAACTATATCATATAGCTCCCATAGAAACGATTGGTGGAAAACAGTGACTTTCATCAAAAAGTTCGTTATATCCTATGCTAAGATTGAAGGCCGTTTTTTCGCAAACATTCGATTTTTTAAAACGTTTTTACACGTTGATGGCTATGGGTAAGGAAAGAATTACCAAAACAGTTGCAAGGGTATACAAACTTCGACACGGTCGAAGGTAACCCCGGCCCTCTGGTTTTTATAGTTAGTTAGTTAGCTAGTTATCTTTTGCAAATTGTTATTAATATTATCATTAGTAAGATAACTATTGTTTAAGAAGCATGACCAGTTACATGATGGACGTTCAACCTAGTCAATCTAATGTTCCTTTACGTTTGTCGCTGACTTCTCATTCTTACCAATTCTGCCGTATGTATTACTGAGTTGGCTTCTACTGGTTAGGGATAGGAAATTTTTTTTAAAAAACGTCAGATCTGCAGCGCGTCAGCCGAACAAGTTCGGCACCTCTGCGTGTAAGCCGAACGGCTTCCGAAGTCCTCACACAAAAAAATCAAAAGCATGAGGGTGGATTTAGTTTCTCTCAGCATTTCGAGAGAGAACACACATGAAATGAAGTAAGTCGTCTCGCCGACTTAGGTATACCATACACCAACAAAACAAATATTTCATATTTGTAATAACAAATGCATTTTGCCTATTTGAAAAAAATTCTGTTCACATGCTTTTTACAAGCATATCTTAGTATCTGACTGACTCATGCATCTGAGCACCCTAGCGCCCCACCCGCCAACGACCAACTCCGGCCTTATGAAAAAACGTTTATATGCATAACTTGGCTATTTTTTGTCTGATTTTGATCAAATTTGGTATTTTGCTGGGTATTAGTATCAAATTCAAGTGTGCCAAATTGTGTCCACAAGGTAAAAAATTACGGGAGATAATCGAGTTTTTCAAATTTTGGGGGCGGAAAGGAGCGTGGCAAAATCTTTTTACATACAAAATGTGCGCATTTACTAAGCAAATATACATACCAAAGACGGTGTCTCGCTAGCTACAATAGTTTTTGAGATAAACGTTTTTTTTGAATTGCGGGGGTGGAAAGGGGCGTGGCAAAATCTTTATAATTACAAAATGAGCGCATTTACTAAGCAAATATACATACCAAATATGGTGTCTCTAGCTGCAATAGTTTTTAAGATAAACGTTTTTTTTGAATTGCGGGGGCGGAAAGGGGCGTGGCAAAACTTTGAAATAAACTCGATCACTCTACATACTACATGAGCCTACATACCATATTTGCTGGCTCTTTTTTTTATAGTCTCTGAGATCTATGCGTTCATACGGACGGACAGACGAACGGACGGACAGACGGACAGACAGACGGACAGACAGACGGACATGGCTATATCGACTCGGCTGTTGATACTGATCAAGAATATATATACTTTATGGGGTCGGAAAAGCTTCCTTCTGCCTGTTACATACATTTTGGCGACTTTAATATACCATTTCACCCTATGGGTGTATGGTATAAAAATTGATCGCTGCTTTGTTTTTCTATCTTTTTCTTGCATCAGATTATCGGCTGCGTTCGTTTTCTTGATTTGATATAGAATTTGATGATATTTCATTTTTTGTGTGCGTAAGTTGCTTTACACTGCGCAAATTGCATGTGACGAAAGCAAGAAAATTGTAAAATGCGATGGAAAACCAATAATTTTAAATTCATATTTTTTTTGTAAACTCAACTATTTCATTAACTTCTATATTATTTGGATAACTTTTTATCCGAAAAAGATCTTCTAAATGGCTATCAGTTAGACTGTTTCGAATAGAATTTTTTATTAATTTCATTGTGGAAAATGTTGTTTCACAAATATATGTTGTGGTAAACATAGAACATAATTTTAACATTGCCATATTGCAAATCGGAAATGTATCTATCGGAAGTTCTCGCCAAAATTCTATTCCACTATTCCAGCATCAAGTCAGTTTTCATGACCTGTAATTCCTCCCTAATTTCTTCTGGAATTGATTCAGATTCTGCTTTTATGGGGTTATTAAAAACTGCAATGAGCCAATTGATTTGTTTAAAATCAGTAAATTTTTCCGCTATTTCAGAGGAAAGGGTATTAACTGCCTCTGCGTACTCCTGAATTCGGGAAGGGTTGGGGTACAATGCAACAATTTCTGCAGTTCGCTGAAGGCTGGACAGGTCATTGTTATACCCTTGCAGAGGGTATTATAAAATTGGTCAGATGTTTGTAACGCACAGAAGGAGACGTTTCCGTCCCCACAAAGTATATATATTCTTGATCAGCATGAGAAGCTGAGTCGATATAGCCATGTCCGTATGTCCGTCGGTGCGTACGCGTTTTACTCAGCCATGTTAAGAGCTATCGGGATGAAATTTTTTTTGGGAGCTTATTTTTACCCGGGTGAGATAAAGTATGAAAATCATCGGGATCGGACTACTATATCATATAGCTCTGAAACAAAAATTTTTGCAAAAATTGGAGTATCCCCATGAAATTTACCAATACGATAGTATTGGATATAAAATCTCAGATCCCAAAATTTGAACCTGATCGGATAAATAGATCACAAGTTACAGTCAGTACAAATCGCTGCCGGCAGCGCTGCTTGCTGCCTACTACGTCATCAGCAAATCAAACAGAGCACATGCATACACACAGACGCAGCGCTACACAAACTGTATGTGTATGCGTGTTGTGCTTTGCTTATGGAATGATGGAAAAATTTGTAGTAAAAAGAGAAATAATTTGAATGTTTTGTTTGTGTGTTGATGAATTGAGTTGCAGGGAAAGAAATTTCAAAATGTAAAAAAATTATTGCCAAGGACTGCAAGGTTATATAAACTTCGGCATCGCCGAAGTTAGCTTCTTTGATATTTTTTCATTTGAATTTGAAGACCATTAATTTTGCGACTAAATTTATTGATTGCTGCAATTAAATCGGACGGAAGTTTGTTGCGGCCTTGAAGATGAAGATTTAATTGATTAATGAAAAGGACTATGTCAGTTGGAAACGCCAAGTCTAAAATAAATAATGGATTTTTTAGAGAAGCTAACAAATCTTTATCTTTTTCTAAATTTTCGCTTTCTAAGATAGAAATAACTTCATTACGAAGACTGTATAGTCTGTCTAAACTTTTGCCTCGGCTCAGCCACCTAACATCAGTAAAAAGGCAAAGATCCTCGTACTCAGCGCCGAATTCTGAGAGAAAGGATTTAAACTTTCTATGGGTTAGCGAATTATGACCACCTTTAATGCGATTAATAATTTTAATTGCTACACCCACTGCATCCACAACTTCAAAAAATTTTGCAAACAATGCTTGCTGATGGATGAAACAATGGAAAAATGGTATTTCTCCTATTTTTCTATTGACATGGCCAAAAAATCCTTCATTCTTTCCTTTCATGGTGGCGGCACCATCAGTCCAAATTGAGGACATTTCATATGATAATTGGAATGAAAGTACGTGCTTCTCAAAGGCCTCAAACGTACTTTTTCATTTACATGACTGTGAAAAGAATGTAAGTTTGGAAATTCATCGCAAATTTTAAAGTCGTAATCAATAGTCCTAACACAAATAACCATTTGACTAATATTTCTAATATCTATGCTTTCATCCAAACAAATTGAAAAGAAGGCACAGTCCTCTATTCGTCTTTTAGTTTCTGAGTATAAGTATTGGCCTATTTCCTCGGTCCTGCGAGTTATAGTTCGACTTGATAAAGGAGTATCGTTTATTAAACTATAAACGGGGCACTTGTGCCGCCACATGCAGGATGGAGGACGGTACTGAACTAGTTATAGTAGTCCTTTACATATCGCCGGGTAATAGACTTGAGGACATAATTTTGTTCATCCACCGAACACTTCTGGAGTATACTGAGGAAGGTTCTCGTCTACTTGGACAAAATTTTCATAAACTCCCACTGATTTTGGCTGGAGACTTCAATGTCAATTTTGCAGATGAAAAGTCTGCGCCGCTGAAAACTTTTCTTTTCAGAATCTACAAGAAGATATAACACAACCATAGATGCTGTTTTTTCACGTTTTCTAACCCACATCCAATCACAAACATACATTTCATATTTCAGTTACCATAAACCAATCATTTCCGTGATAGAGTATGGGAACAATTAGGTTCAACGAAAATATTCGGGAAAATATTTAAACGAGCCAAATTTAAACGAAGATAAATAAATAAAGCTTTGTAATACTGCGGTGAGCTGAAATATATTATATTTTATCAGAATTATCAGAAAAATACCATTGCTTTCATTTGTTGTTCATGTTCATTCATTTCTGCTATTGTATATGACTGTAGTTCATCGTTTACTCGACGATAATTTGTTACCGGAATCTATTTTGATATTATTTTTTAGATAATCATTATCTAATTGACCCATTGCCTTTTTAATATTTTTACTTTGTACTGGCTCTGGGATATATACTTTTTGTTCCCCAATTTTCACTTTATCTTCAATGTGAGGTCCTGCCGGGGGCCATAAATTTATTTTTTGAGTTTATCTGCTGTGTTTCTTTGGAATTGTGTTGTTTTTATTTTTAAATTTACCTTTCCTCTCTCAACGTTGTTCAAAACCTGTGACATCTATTGTTGTTGCCACTACAGATTTATTCTGATTTGATTTGGTACATCCCGAGACGATCCAACCAAGTTGAGTATTTTGGCCTAGCCATCAATCCTTGTAATTCCCCTTTTTAAGATTTGGGTACATACTTTTCGTCCCATTATTATATCAACCCTACCAGGTTTATTAAAGGTAGGATCAGCTCGAACGTAAGTTTGCCATTTCGACATATCCACGTTTGCTATTTTTAATGGAAGAGCTTTTATTAACTTTGGCAACACAATTGCCTCAACCTTTAGATGACCTTTCTTTACATCTATTTTTACTTTTAATTTCGATTTATTGGATTTTATTGAGGACAAGCCACTTATTTCTCTATTGTTTAATTTTAGGTAATTTCAATATTTGAGCGGCCTCTTCAGACAACATGGTGCTCTGTGAACCACAATCAATAAGGGCTTTTAGAGTCTTATATCCTCCATTTACATTTCTTACTTGTATTACAGCTGTGGCCAACAGTGTTGGTTGTGCGGTTACACAAGTATTAACTCTCTCCGGTTTTTCTTCAAAATGGAGTAAGGTATGGTGTTCCTTACTGCACAATGAACAGACCATTTCATTAGTGCACATTATTTACTCTCGAAGGTAACTGTAGTTCTTTTGATTGTGACAGCCAATGCTCACGATCAACGTCTCTCTCTTTCTAACTACCGCCTTGGTGTGGCGCAGCGTCGACGCGTCGCTGAGAGGGCAACCTCTCGACAGCAGATGCCCGACAATTTTGCAAATCGGACATTTATCTTCGACTTCCGCATAGTTTAATACAGTTTGTAGCGGTTTTTTCTCTTCTCTTTTTATGGCACCTAGTGAGCAATATTTTGCTCCAAGTATTCCATCACATCAGACAGCATTTGAACTTGCCTGGTTTTTCTAATCTGACTCTCATACAATTGCACAGACTCTCTGTCAAATTTCCGAAGTATGAGTTGTGCAAATATTATGTCAACCTCATCGGACAAATTTGTTTTAATTTTCATTAAGTGCACTGACTCATTAACTATGTCAATCACTCCCTTTGCATTTTTTGCTGATTCATTGTTGATCATCGGTAAATCAACGATCCGACTTAATTGTTCGGAAAATACCCAACGATTATTTTCATACCGCTTGTTTAACAATTCCCAAGCAGCACTATAGTTATCAGCTGAACCTGACCATAGATGAGCTACCATGCTCCGCGCTTCCCCCTTTAACTCGGATTTTAAATAATTGAACTTAAAAGCAAGACTTAAATCCTCTCTTTTTTCAATCAGTTCCGCAAATAATTCTACAAACAGGTCCCATTCTCAAGGTTCTCCAGAAAACGTGGGTACCTTTATTTTCGGCAAACCCGGTACTTCGCCTCTTACGGTAACATTCTCAGCTTTCAAATTATTCTGATCGTTTATTTTCTCTTCTAGTGCTGACAAGGTATTCTGAACGTCGAACTCTAGTTCTTCTCTGACTTCTTCAAACGTTTCATTACATATAACTTTATCTGTATAAGCTTGGCACATCTGTACCTTCTTGAACAAGAATTCTATTTTTGAATATAATATATAGTGTATATTATATTAAATAATATATATATAATATACATTTCGCCTGCTCTATTGTCTATCATACGTAAATCTTTGCTCACCATGTCCAAATATTGCTGGAGCTGACGGACCTTTCCTTGAAATTTTTCCTGGCCAACATTAGCGTTTTGATTACTTGAGGTCGCATTCCCGCGCGACTCTCCTCTGCTATCTTCAAACATTTCTGACCTATCTGCTTCTGTTTCAACTAACACTGACCTACTAGTGCCTAGTTTTTCAGACCCTCCTGTAGCTATTATTTTGGCAACTATCTTTAACATTTTATCTGTGAAATACTGATGATCGAAATTCCCTTGCTGTAGTAATTTGTTATGATTAGGTAACCATCGATTCCTAATCTCTTTTACTTCCTCGATAACCTTGCTAGTAATGTTTCTGGGATCTAGTGCTTCCAACTGCCTTAACCTGGTATGCAACTCTACCTGCTTCTCTAACAATTTTACAGTCTTATTAGTGAACATTTTATCTTGTGCGAATATTAGGATATCGATATAAATATATAATAATAAAAATAAATAGATGTACTTATAACTATCTTAATTTATATCTTATCTGATGATCCTGTTGACACCGTTTGCCACTGTTGTCCGCCAAGTAGAGTTTGCCAAATATGTTTTGCCGATAGTCTGCTGCTGCTTGTCTGCCATTGGGTAGGGTTTGATGATAGTTTGCTGGTGTTGCTCAGCTGCTGTTGTCTAGGGCCTATGGGCTCAGGCGGTACCGGTGCCGGTCATCGCACCAGATTTTCTGGTATTAGCAGCCTCTTCTTTGCAACTATCTTGTTGCTCTACTGCTACATATACACTTTTAACTTTAACTTTTTTTCCGATATTAGGGCTTCGAATACTCCACACACCAATTCTGTAATTATTTTTTTGCCGCCCTTGAAATTATTGCAGTTGCTCGACTAGCCAAACTGCCTTTTGTAACTCGGTCTCACGCACTTTTTATTTTTTCTCTATTTATTAAGCAATATTTTGCTATTTTGTTTTATACTCTGT
Source organism: Drosophila paulistorum (assembly GCA_018152135.1). Lineage (NCBI taxonomy): Eukaryota > Metazoa > Arthropoda > Insecta > Diptera > Drosophilidae > Drosophila > Drosophila paulistorum. The sequence goes on from JAECXG010000134.1 coordinate 1,259,456, forward strand.
CTCTTACCACTGGTGGGGGAGAACAGAGTTATTTTATTTTCGCTACCTTTAGCTGATCTTAGCACTTACACTTGCATAAGAATTCAGACTTAGATTCACCCTCTGAGTCTCTTACCACTGGTGGGGGAAAACTGCAGAGTTCCTTTTTTCGAAGGACCAAAATGAATCCGGCTCGAAGGACCAAAATGAATAGGGATATTTCGAAGCGAATGAAAATAAAATATGAACTGATTTTATTTAAAAACTTTTAAACTCTAAGAAGCACAATTGTTCTTAACAATACTTGTTCTAATTAATTGAAAATTGTTAATATGTCATGCTCAGCGCTGGTTACTCGATACCGCGCCGCTGTTAAATCTCAAGTGTTTTCCACAGAGTATGGATGCATGTTTTGTTTGGTATTAAGCATTAATTGTCATATGAATTTTATGATTTACTTATGTTTTTGTTTCGTTTTGTATATTTCATTGGTGCATCTGATTTGGTGAAGCCATCTAAGATGAACACGATTAAACATTCTGCAAAGGGCCGTCAAATGCGACGTTCTGGATTTTATTATACCCTTGCAAAAAGGGTATATTAATTTTGGTTAGAAGTGTGCAACGCATAGAAGGAAGCATCTCCGACCATATAAAGTATATATATTGTTGATCAGCACGACGAGTCGAGTTCAAATAGCCATGTCCGTCTGTCCGTCCGTCTGGATCGATGCGAACTCCTCCAAGACCATTAGAGCTACAGAGCTGAAATTTTGCAAGTAGGCTTGTATATACTGCAGGGTTTGTATATCTCAGATTCAGCCAGATCGGACATTTATATCATGTAGCTCCCATACAAACGTCAAAGTCACGAACAGTGACTCTTCTCAATAACTTCGTTATTTTCTGAGCTATCGTCATGAAATAATGAAATAATATTGGTGCGTTTATTGCACCTATAAACAACTGTGTCAAATTTGATCAAGATCGGGTGATTATATCATATACCTCCCATAGGAAGGATCGGTCGAAAACAGTGATTTTTGTCAATAACTTCGTTACTTGTGATGCGATTGCTTTCAAATTAAACATTTGATAGTTAAATATACCTGTTAATGACTGTGCCGAATTTGGTAAAGATCGGGTAACTATATCATATAGCTCTCATAGAAACGATTGGTGGAAAACAGTGACTTTCATCAAAAAGTTCGTTATATCCTATGCTAAGATTGAAGGCCGTTTTTTCGCAAACATTAGACTTTTTGGATAAAACGTTTTTACACTTTGATGGCTATGGGTAAGGAAAGAATTACCAAAACAGTTGCAAGGGTATACAAACTTCGACACGGTCGAAGGTAACCCCGGCCCTCTGGTTTTTATAGTTAGTTAGTTAGCTAGTTATCTTTTGCAAATTGTTATTAATATTATCATTAGTAAGATAACTATTGTTTTAAGAAGCATGACCAGTTACATGATGGAATTTCAACCTAGTCAATCTAATGTTCCTTTACGTTTGTGCTGACTTCTCATTCTTACCAATTCTGCCGTATGTATTACTGAGTTGGCTTCTACTGGTTTTTATTATATTTGGCATATTACCTAACGATTTCTGTTTCGGGATATCTACCCACTCCTGATGTGTATTGCTGTGCTGACTTCTAGCCGCCTTTTTATAAAATGGAAAATTTAAAAAATAACTACCTTTACTTTTTGACTTGTTCCAATGTGATCGCTCCACTATTTTTAAATATCGCTGATGGCCAAAATTTGATTGGTTAATTCTGCTTACCATTAAATGTTGTCCTTTTATAATCATTTTGCCATATCTGCCTTTTTGGTAGTATAGTTTCTGATAATTTGTTACCGGAATCTATTTTGATATTATTTTTTAGATAATCATTATCTAATTGACCCATTGCCTTTCAAATATTCTTACTTTGTACTGGCTCTGGGATATATACTTTTTGTTTTTTTCACTTTACCTCCAATGTGAGGTCCTGCCGGGGGCCATAAATTTATTTCTTGAGTTTTTCTGTTGCATTTCTTTGGAATTGTATGTGTTCCAATGTGATCGCTCCAATATTTTTAAATATCGCTGATGGCCAAAATTTGATTGTTTAATTCTGGTTACCATTAAATGTTGTCCTTTTATAATCATTTTGCCATAACTGCCTTTTTGGTAGTATAGTTTCTGATAATTTGTTACCGGAATCTATTTTGATATTATTATACCCTTGCGAAAAGGGTATATTAATTTTGGTCAGAAGTGTGTAACGCATAGAACGAAGCATCTCAGACCATATAAAGTATATATATTCTTGATCAGCACGACGAGACGAGTTCAAATAGTTCTCGCGAACTCCTCCGAGACCGTAAGAGCTGCAGAGCTGATTTTGCACGAATGCTTGTATATACTGCAGGCGTTGTTTATCTCGGATTCAGCCGGATCGGACCTCTATATCATATAGCTCCCATACAAAAGTCAAAGTCACGAACAGTGACTTTTCTCAATAACTTCGTTATTTTATTAGCAATTGTCATAAAAGTTGGTATTGGTCAGTTTTGTGTTCTTATTAATAATTGCGCCAAATTTGATCAAGATCGGGAGACTATATCATATAGCTCCCATATAAACGGCAAAGTCACGAACAGTGACTTTCTCAATAACTTCATTAACTTAATAGCAATTGTCATAAAAGTTGGTATTTATCAGTTTTGTGTTATTATTAATAAATGTGCCAAATATGATCATGATCGGGTGACTATATCATATAGCTCCCATACAAACATCAAAGTCACGAACAGTGACTTTTCTCAATAACTTCGTTACTTTTTAAGCTATTGTCTTGAAAATTAATATAAGTTTGTTTATTGTAGCTATAAACAACTGTGCGAAATTTGGTCAAGATCGGGTAACTATGTCATATACCTCACATAGGAGCGATCGGTCGAAAACAGTGACTTTTGTCAATAACTTCGTTACTTTTAATTCGATTTCTTTCAAATTAAATATTTGATAGTTATAAATATACCTGTTAATGACTGCCGAATTTGGTATAGATCGGGTAACTATATCATATAGCTCCCATAGAAACGATCGGTGGAAAACAGTGACTTTCATCAAAAAGTTCGTAATATCCTATGCTAAGATTGAAGGCCGTCCTTTCGCAAACTTTAGACTTTTTGGATAAAACGTTTTTACACTTTGATGGCTATGGGTAAGGAAAGAATTACTAAAACAGTTGCAAGGGTATACAAACTTCGACGCGGTCGAAGTTAACCCCGGCCCTCTGGTTTTTTAGATAATCATTGTCTAATTGACCCATTGTCTTTTCTTACTTTGTACTGGCTCTGGGATATCCCAGATATATATACTTTTTGTTCCCCAATTTTTACTTTACCTCCAATGTGAGGTCCTGCCGGGGGCCATAAATTTATTTCTTGAGTTTTTCTGTTGTATTTCTTTGGAATTGTGTTTTTATTTTTAAATTTACCTTTCCTCTCCCAACGTTGTTCAAAACCTGTGACATCTATTGTTGTTGCCACTACAGATTTATTCTGATTTGATTTGGTACATCCCGAGACGATCCAACCAAGTTGAGTATTTTGGCCTAGCCATCAATCCTTGTAATTCCCCTTTTTAAGATTTGGGTACATACTTTTCGTCCCATTATTATATCAACCCTACCAGGTTTATTAAAGGTAGGATCAGCTCGAACGTAAGTTTGCCATTTCGACATATCCACGTTTGCTATTTTTAATGGAAGAGCTTTCATTAACTTTGGCAACACAATTGCCTCAACCTTTAGATGACCTTTCCAAGGATTTCGCGTCTTTACATCTATTTTTACTTTTAATTTTGATTTATTGGATTTTATTCAGGACACGCCTCTATTTCTGTATATTGTTTAATTTTAGGTAATTTCAATATTTGAGCGGCCTCTTCAGACAACATGTTGCTCTGTGAACCACAATCAATAAGGGCTTTTAGAGTCTTATATCCTCCATTTACATTTCTTACTTGTATTACAGCTGTGGCCAACAGTGTTGGTTGTGCGGTTACACAAGTATTAACTCTCTCCTGTTTTTCTTCAAAATGGAGTAAGGTTATGGTGTTCCTTACTGCATAATGAACAGACCATTTCATTAGTGCACACCTTGTTGCTTGAATGGTTCAAGCATCTTATGCAAAGCTGCACTTTTTTGGCTGTTTCATACCTTTCTGTAGGTGTCAAACCTTTAAACTTATAGCACGATTCTTAAACAATGATCAAAGTGTCTTTTATACTAAAAGAAACAACTACACGAATAGAAACTCGCATAATAATAATAGAAATTATAGTAATAATAAGTATCAGAATAGAAACCCGAATGGTAATACTAACTATATCAATAGTAGGAACTGCAACAACCATAGTAATGTGGGATTTGTGCCCACAAGAATTAGAATACTTGTTATATTAAGTATATTATTTATTAAATTAGGTAATTATTAACGGAACAATGGGTTTTGACAAAATTATGTATTGACTCATTTACACACACGTCGTTCGTCGTTCGTCGTCGTTTTTCTCCAGCCTCTAGACCAGGGCCCGGCACAAAGAGAGCGCTAAAAAAACGTAGTTATATGTGTGCGTATGCTGCCTTACACTGCAAAAAATGATAATTCGTCAAATTCCGTCTCAAATCAAGAAAACAAGTGCAGCCGATAATCTGATGCAAGAAAAAGATAGCGAAAGCAAAGCAGCGATCAATTTTTTCAGGTGTGTTTTCTCAACAAAGCGACATAGATCTGCTAATCAAAATGCTGAAGAAAACTAAATCCACCCTCATGCTCTTGATATTTTTGTGTGAGGACTTCGGCAGCCGTTCGGTTACAGGTCTGGCCTTACAGCTTTACCATACCATTCCCACAGTAATAATTATAATCGAAGAAATTATGGCAATAATAATAAAAGAACTAATTACCCTACTAAAACACAACAAAATAATATATTATTATATATTATAATATTATATATTAATAATAAACGTAGAAGAAAATTCGTAAAACTCAGAAAGTGCTCTGATGTAAAGAATCGAACAAATAAAATATGTAGTTTATAAATCCCCATCTTAATAGCTACATAACTCTAAACTTTGACGATCTAGGGACAATAAAATTACTATTAGACACCAGCTCACTAATAATACAAAAAATATTAAGGGAAGACACTACAGTTGACATAAACAGACGGACAAAACTTAGTGGAATAGGCAAAGGCGTCCTATTTACAATAGGTGAAAGAAAACTCAAAGTCAGCAACCTCTTAACGAAACACACCTTCCAAGTAATAACAAAACAGTCGTTCAAATTACAAACATAAACCTATTAAACCAAAATTTGTCCGATTATGAAATCCTAAGAACAGACATACCACATGATTCAAAACATAAAACCACCATAATTACCAAACTAGCACCCCATTTTCCCGACTTCGTGAAGGAACCTCTACATAAATTAAGTTCAGAATTTGATGATGTATAAATATAAATAAATATAATATAAGTATAAACAAAAATTATGACTCAAAGACACAACCACTCACAATTGAAAATAACACCAACCCCTGCAACCTACTTTAACACAATAATCATATACACAATTGGATTATTACCAAAAATAATGAATGGTAATGAATAAGCAGTTACTTTTGACTGCGACGTGTCCAAATATCAATACCAATACCAAGGAAAAGTGCAAAGGCGGTTGCAAAGGCAATATTCGAAATATTTAACGGCTCAGTTAAAACCATTCTAACAGATATGGGAACAGAATATATAAATTCAATACTAAGAGAACTCTGCAAAAATTTTAACATAATTAAAATTAACTCCACGGGTCACCATCATCAATTGAGTCCCCAAATGTAATATATTGTAGTTTAATAATAGTATTATAAATCGTGGACGGGCGAATAATGATTACAATATGCAACTTAAATCTCGGGTTCTGTGTAGTGCTGATTTATCGTCTTCTTACTGCTGCTTACGACTGCTTGACTGCTGATACTTCTAACTGCTGAACACCGACTGCTGAACCTCGACTGTTGACTGCTGAACATCGACTGCTGACTTCACACGAAACCTCACGACTGCTGCTGCGTTGCCAATCTGCATAAGGGAGTTACCACCACGCTGCAACTACCTTATCCCATCTCACATATATATACATTAAAAAGGACGATTGGGATAAATCAACCGCACATTGTTATTCACCTTTTGATCTAGTATTTGCGAGACATCCTAATACTGTCCCTATTTCATCTGAGACTATCTACAACCTTGATGACTTAAAAAAAAAAATAAAATTAAAATTACAAATAGCACAAAATAGGGCAAAACTTATTATCGATAAATTTAAAGCATTACAAAAGGAAACATATGTTAAAAACACAAAAAAATTTCACTAACTGAGGGACAAGAAATACTTTTAAAATATCAAAGAAGCTAACTTCGGCTATGCCAAAGTTTATATACCCTTGCAGTCCTTGGCAATAATATTTTTACATTTTGAAATTTCTTTCCCTGCAACTCAATTCATCAATACACAAACAAAACATTCAAATTATTACTCTTCTTACTACAATTTTTCTTCTTCTACCATCCAAAGCATCGCACGCATACACATACAGTTCGTGTAGCTTTGCGTCTGTGTGTGTGTATGCATGTGATCTGTTTGATTTGCTGATGACGTAGAACCGATTTGTATTGACTGTAACTTGTGTTCTATTTATCCGATCAAATTCAAATTTTGGGATCTGAGATTTTATACCAAATTCTATTATATTGGTAAATTTCATGGGGATACTCCAATTTTTGCAAAAACTTTTGTTCCAGAGCTATATGATATAGTAGTCCGATCCCGATGATTTTCATACTTTATCTCACCTGGGTAAAAATAAGCCCCCAAAAAAAATTTCATCCCGATAGCTCTTAACATGGCTGAGTAAAACGCGTACGCACCGAAGGACAGACGGACATACGGACATGGCTATATCGACTCAGCTTCTCATGCTGAACAAGAATATATATACTTTATGGGGTCGGAAACGTCTCCTTCTGTGCGTTACAAACATCTGACCAATTTTATAATACCCTCTGCAAGGGTATAAAAATGAGACAGGACATATATTGGAAAACAAATACACAGGCGAATATAAACCAGAGGGCCGGAGCTAACTTCGACCGCGTCAAAGTTTGTACACCCTTGCAAGTTTATTAGTAACTCTTTTATCTAAACTAACTGTTTTATCTAAAAAGGGTAATGTTTGCGAAAGAACGGCCTTCAATCTTAGCATAGGATATAACGAACTTTCTGATGAAAGTCACTGTTTTCCACCGATCGTTCCTATGGGAGCTATATGATATAGTCACCCGATCATCAAATTCGGCATAGTCATTAACAGATATATTAAACTGACAAATGTTAAATTTGAAACCAATCGCTTCAAAAGTAACGAAGTTATTGACAAAAGTCACTGTTTTTGACCGATCGTTCCTATGGGAGCTTTATGATATAGTCACCCGCTCTTGATCAAATTTGGCACAGTGGTTTATAGTTACAATAAACTTACTTATATTAAATTTCACGACAATAGCTTAAAAAGTAACGAAGTTATTGAGAAAAGTCACTGTTCGTGACTTTGCCGTTTGTATGGGAGCTATATGATATAGTCACCCGATCTTGATCAAATTTGGCACAATTATTAATAAGAACACAAAACTGACCAATACAAACTTTTATGGCAATTGCTGATAAAATAACGAAGTTATTGAGAAAAGTCACTGTTCGTGACTTTGCCGTTTGTATGGGAGCTATATGATATAGTGGTCCGATCCGACTGAATCCGAGATATACAAATCCTGCAGTATATACTAGCCTACGTGCAAAATTTCAGCTCTGTAGCTCTTACGGTCTAGGAGGAGTTCGCATCGATCCAGACGGACGGACGGACGGACGGACGGACATGGTTATTTGAACTCGTCTCGTCGTGCTGATCAAGAATATATATACAATGCCGAAGTTTATATACCCTTGCAGTCCTTGGCAATAATTTTTTTACATTTTGAAATTTCTTTCCTTGCAACTCAATTCATCAACACACAAACAAAACATTCAAATTATTTCTCTTTTTACTAGAATTTTTAAGCAAAGCACAACACGCATACACATTCATACATACATACGTGTAGCGCTACGTCTGTGTGTGCGTATGCATGTGCTTTGTTTGATTTGCTGATGACGTAAAACCGATTTGTATTGACTGTAACTTGTGTTCTATTTATCCGATCAAACTCAAATTTTGGGATCTGAGATTTTATATCAAATTCTATTATATTGGTAAATTTCATAGGGATACTCCAATTTTTGCAAAAATTTTTGTTCCAGAGCTATATGATATAGTAGTCCGATCCTGACAATTTTCATACTCTATTATCTCCCGGCTAAAAGTAGCTCAAATATGAAATTTCATTCCTATAGCTCTTTTGTGAATTTTCGATATGGAATATTTTTTGTTTATGTACATATGTGAATAAATGTCCAATACATATTATATTGTGTTTAAACAATATTATTTAATCGTTTTTCTGAAAAAAACATGACCTGCAAGTTGATGCATAAAATAATGTCGGTTATGATGCACATGATTCTACCAGTTTTACAGTTTAATTTGATTATTTTCGATGCAAGTCTTTAAATGTTCTATATTGTTAGAAAGTTTATTCAATTTGCTATTAAAATATCAAAGAAGCTAACTTCGGCAATGCCGAAGTTTATATACCCTTGCAGTCCTTGGCAATAATTTTTTACATTTTGAAATTTCTTTCCTTGCAACTCAATTCATCAACACACAAACAAAACATTCAAATTATTTCTCTTTTTACTAGAATTTTTAAGCAAAGCACAACACGCATACACATACATACATACGTGTAGCGCTACGTCTGTGTGTGCGTATGCATGTGCTCTGTTTGATTTGCTGATGACGTAGAACCGATTTGTATTGACTGTAACTTGTGTTCTATTTATCCGATCAAACTCAAATTTTGGGATCTGAGATTTTATATCAAATTCTATTATATTTCATGGGGATACTCCAATTTTTGCAAAAAATTTTGTTCTAGAGCTATATAATATAGTAGTCCGATCCTGACAATTTTCATACTCTATTATCTCCCGGCTAAAAGTAGCTCAAATATGAAATTTCATTCCGATAGCTCTTAAGATGACAGCGTGAAGTTGATTTGCACAGACGGACGGACGGACGGACAGACGGACATGGCTATATCGACTCAGCTTCTCATGCTGATCAAGAATATATATACTTTATGGGGTCGGAAACGTCTCCTTCTGTGCGTTACAAACATCTGACCAATTTTATAATACCCTCTGCAAGGGTATAATAACTTGTGACGAATCACATTATTTCTATAGCTTAACTACGCCCATGGAGGGCCCCCTTTATTTGTTAATCTTTATTTAATACGCCCATGGAGGGCACATTAAAATATACTCTCAAAAATAACTGTAGTTCTTTTATGTCTGACATCCAATGGTCAACGTCTCTCTCTTTCTTACCACCGTCTGGTAAGGCCGTAGCGTCGACACGTCGCGGAGAGAGAAACCTCTCGACAGCGGACGCCACGATGCAGGCCGACACTAAGGAGAGAATACAAAAACCGAAAGTGAAAAAGCGGGACGGGGATCGCGACGCGTGTCAAAGTACAAGATGCATCGTATGTTTTCACCGTTGGGAAATAAGTAGGCAGAGCAAGGGAGGGAAACAACCAACAGCAGTGAAAATGAAGTAAGTAATTCGTCTCGCCGACTTAGGTATACCACATACCATATACAAAATTCTGTTCACATGCTTTTTACAAGCATGTCTTAGTATCTCACTCACTCATGCATCTGAGCACCCTAGCGCCACGACACGCCAACGGCCAACTCCGGCCTTATGGAAAAACGGTTTTATGCATAACTTGGCTATTTTTTGTCCGATTTTGATCAAATTTGGTATTTTGCTGGGTATTAGTATCAATTTCAAGTGTGTCAAATTTGATTCCACAGGGTAAAAAATTACGGGAGAAAATCGAGTTTTTCAAATGTCGGAGGCGGAAAGGGGCGTGGCAAAATCTTTATATATAAAAAATGAGCGCATTTACTAAGCAAATATACATACCAAATATGGTGTCTCTAGCTGCAATAGTTTGTGAGAAAAACGTTTTTTTTGAATTGCGGGGCGGAAAGGGGCGTGGCAAAAATTTGAAACAAACTCGATCACTCTACATACTACACGAGACTACATTCCAAATTTGGTGGATCTATCTCTTATAGTCTCCGAGATCTAGGCGTTCATACGGACGGACAGACGGACATGGCTAGATCGACTCGGCTGTTGATACTGATCAAGAATGTATTTACTTTATGGGGTCGGAAAAGCTTCCTTCTGCCTGTTACATACATTTTGGCGACTTTAATATACCATTTCACCCTATGGGTGTATGGTATAAAAACCGATAACCATAGAAACTCATCAAGTGGGATTACAAGCATTACATCAGGTGTGCTCAATACTCAGAAATCCTTTTAGCTTGAGTGCGGTAGGGACCCAAAACTATAAAAGATGTTAAGTATTAGTTAGTTATCAATGAACTCTGTACTATTATCACGTAACACACACACAGCTTTATTTCTTTATTTGTTACTAAATTTATGTCTACCCTTTCCCTTCCCTTTGCTTGGCCACTTAACTCTTTGAGCGGAGTCGAAGGATCAGCGGACTTCGGCAGGATGAGTTATTCTCCTGCAGACGAAGTCAGTCGCTGATCTCAAGGCTCAGTCCCTCAAGGCTCAGTCACTCAAGGTGATGAGGCAACGGTTCTTGGCCAAGCAGGCTTCGCTTGGCAGACAAGATCAGTCGTTGCCGCCCCTCTAAGACTCTCCTCCTACCCCTTTCCCATTCCTTTTCTCACTTTATGCGGTGTCAATCTTATATCATAATACTTTTCAACGTCTTCAGATCAAATAAATGTTCTGTAGACGGGACTCTGGAGACTGAGAAATGTACCCCAGCCAGAGCTTCCTTACAGATGGCGCCCGAGCAGGGACCTTGATGAGTATTACGAGGGAAATGTTAATATATGTATATATATGTGTATGTACAATTACTGACATATATATATATATTGGAGTCCACACAGGTGTAAAAATTTTTATATGTAGGCATATTTATTGATATATATATCGGAGTCAACGCAGTAGAAAACATTTTTTTTATGTATATGTATATGTGGTGTGACGCTTACGTCACACATTTCCTCCAAGGCAGAAAAATTTCCGGTTCATTTGTGACGTGCATATGTGCGAAGAGGCGATTCATAGATGTTGGATACATTCGTATAGGTATCCGTATGGAAGGGTATGTAAGGTAAGGCGATATAGCCTATGTTAAACACACACATGAGCGAAAGGAAACCATTGGGTTTTTTTTCCGGACTAAAAGCAACAAGTTAAAAAAAATATCAAAGAAGCTAACTTATATACCCTTGCAGTTCTTTATTATATTTAATTCGATAAGAAAAGTGAAATTTCATACATCAACAGCATTAGTTGTCGTATTATAAATATGCTCAAATATTTTTCAAACTACTGAATTCAAACCACATTTAATGATTATTAAACAATATAAATCTTTATTTGAAATTATAAATTATTTAGACGTTTCCTCGGCCAGAAGAAATATTCCTGGTTATTCGGTGTGCTTGCCTTCGTACTAAAAAAAAAAAATTAAGGGTTAAAGAAAGTTTATAATACTAGATTAGGTTTCGACTTTCCTTAGGGCGATATAAATGTTCTCCATTCAAAAGATTGGCACACTTCTCTTGTTCTATAAGAAAAGGTTTAAGGAATTGAGAAAAGAAGAAACTAGAAGTTGAAAAGAATAAATTTATACTTTCCTTAGCCCAGACAAAATTAACTCTTAACATCGGGTGCTGCGCTTGGTTCTAAAAATACAATTTGAAAAAGTTAAAGAGAGGGGAAAACAATAGTTTAAAGATTATAAGTGTACTTTCCTTAACCCAGACCAATATTCCTTTTTAATAAGATCGGGGTGCCTCGATCTATTCTGAAAATAATATCATAGGAGTTAAAAAGAGGGATAATAGTTTAAGAGATTATATGTATACTTTCCTTAGACCAGACAAATATTCCTTTTTAAAACAATCGGGGTGCTTTGCTTCCTTTTGAAAATACTATTTGAGAGAATTAGAGAAAAGAAAAATTGAAATATTTCGTTTTAATAAGTTCAGGATGCTTCGCTACTTTCTGAAAATGGCCTCCTGCTCCATCCCGTCTCCGAACAATGTGCTGAGCAGTGTTGGACTTCTGCTCCATCGAACGATAATCAGGATCTTGGCGAGCAACGAAGTGGGCTTCTGCGTCCCGTTCGCGCTCTCGCTGCCTGAACGCGTCATTCTGTCTCCGAACAATATGTTGGGCAGAGTTGCCCTGCTGCTCCTGCAGCCTGTAGGCTCTATCGGCTCGACGTCCAGCACATGCCAATGCGTGTTGCCTACGATCTCGCTCCCATGTTTCCAAATCAAAATCAATACGAAATCATAGTATAAGTTGTATTAAAGCAAAGTCTAAAGTCCAGCTATGACCCGACTTACAACTAAAGTAACCAAAGTGCGTACAGTCAGAAACTTTGTTAAAGATTCCCGTAGAGAAAAAAATAAACGAAAAGAAGAGACACGGAGAAACCGGAATTTTACGGAAATGTCTATTCCACACCAACAAATATGCCATCATGGTGACTATATGGTGTTTCGTAAACTTGGGCTTTGATATGGGGTTCGCGGATACTTGAAAATGCCCAGTCAATTTCGGTCAGTTGTTTTGTTGTTAGGATTTTATCGAGAAGAGTTGATAACCCCAGACCATTCAGAGTAGACTCTAATTGATCTTGGCCTGTTGAGCGCCATATGTTGAAATCGCCCAAAACAACTATTTTGCTGTAGTGAACTTGCAATTCTTCCACAATTGTCGAAATTGTAGTTCTAAACTGCGTTACAGGAAACGATTGATTTCTGTACGTGACGACAAATATAGGTTCCATGCGTTTAAATGTTACAAGTTGACATATCTGACTCGGATTTTCCGTTTCCAGGCTTCTTTGCTCTAAAACAACTATGTTCTCTACACTTTCCGTCTTCGCGTAAACAATAATTCCATTATGGGATCTTCTGTTGTGCACTCGGGCGGATCCATTTATCCTTGCAATTATATCAAAACCATTTATGCAACATTCATCTTCATCTCTCGTCCAGCTTTCCACAAAGCATAGGACATCTGCAGAGTTTAAAAATATATCTTTCAATATATCGGCACTTCGCAGATGCAAACCTTGTATATTGTGATAATATACTAGAAAATTGTCTAGTGGTTTGTCGAGAATCCAATTGTGGCAAGGAGTGAGAAGTTTCTCAGTTCTGATACTGTTTAGCTCCTTGGTCAGATTCTTGCATTTGCCTCGGTGGAGAAAATTTTCCAATAATGTATAATCCCGATGCATTGGTTGCTCTACTGCAAGCTACATAAATGGCAGATCGGCTCATGCCATCTTGCAAGGTCACCGCTACTTTGTTATAAGTGGCACCTTGGCTTTTATGTATTGTTATCGCTTCAGCAGGCACAACTGGAAACTGGCTGCGTTCTATTGATACCTGGTCATTCTTTTGATATTGGAAAGTTCTTAGAACAGCTTCAATAGGGGTCCAATCAGAATGGGCTGGATTTCTTTTTTCGGACCTGGCTTCAGCTCCAATTGACTCCTCCAAAAACTTAACCCAAAGTGTCGATACTTTTCCACTTGGTAAGCGGTCAACTCCCATAAGTTGTCCACTTGCGCCATTCACTAATCCGTCACTAGTATTGATATTCACTGTTATCATGTAGTAAGGATGAGGGAATATGGAAGGCCTTGGGTGTCCGAGGTTTTGAATCCTTTAAAGTTTTCCAAGATTCTTATTTTATTTGCAGGAGTCACCGATGCAGCTTTTATTGTATCCTTTGCTGTAGAAATAAATTCTTCAGTATTGATTTGTGCCAGTTTCATTATGTTATAACTGTTTGCCTTTGCATTTGAATAAAATAGTCGAATCGCTTCATCAGGGATTGTGTTCAACACTCCAGTATTGACTTCCCTTCCTTTTATTAAAGCAATATCGCTATCGGTCATTTTACCTTATGACATATTATTCAACGCTACTGCAAAAGAACAATCTTCGCGTTGTCGCATGATTTCTGTGAGTTCATAAAACTTAAACAGATCCCAAAGTGCAGTCCCTGCTATAACGCCGTAGTTGTCTCTAGGGTTAGAATGGAATATCCATCTATCACCAACTGGAGAAAGTTGTTTTAAATCTCCAAAGGCAATTATTGAAATTCCGCCAAAATATTCCGTTGTTCTAAATATTTGTTTTAGCCGACTATCCAAATTAGACTACATTTTGGCACCCACCATTGATATCTCATCAATTATTATTAGCTTTAGGTCCATAAGCTTCGAATAAATGGTGTTGAGAACATCGTTATTTAAGGGCCGGAGTCCAACTGAAGACTGGTTCACCGGTAATGAAAAAAAGCGAATTGTCTGGACGTTGACGCGTACAATGCGAAGTACGTTCAAGTGGCCCTTACGACACCAGGACATAGCCTGTTTCGCGCGAGCCCAAGCAGAGCGCTGTCCACCTCCCGCCCGACCGACCGTGGGGCCCAGCCGTATATCGGGCGGCACGATCGCTTGGACAAATACAAATATAACGGACAAACAACTAAAAATATGATTACCTACAGCTAATTACGAGCTAAATGTGCTAAAATAGATGTTTTTACAAGAGAAAGAGAGGTTTCTGGTCTGACTACGGGATACAGAAGATTGTAATCATAACATAGGACTCGAAAAGGTTCATGCAAAGAATAATTATAACTACAATGTTTTAAGGATAGAGGAATAAAATTTCTAGTAGGTCTACGGGGTACAGATAGGTTTAACTGGTTCAATAGCTCAGGAGAGTCTATTTCACCTATTAAAAGTTTATGAATAAAGATAGCACCAAGCATTACTCTACGATTAATTAATGAAGGAAGATTGATTAAAAGAAGCCTAATGGAGTATGATGGCAAATTGACATTGCGATCCCAATTTAGACCACGAAGAGCAAATAGCAGAAATTGCTTTTGAACAGATTCAATTTTACTTTGGTGCGTCTCATATTGAGGTGACCATATGCAAGATCCGTACTCTAAGATAGGACGGATTAATGAAGTATACAGAAGTTTGGTTGTGTACGGATCGTCAAACTCTTTTGACCATCGTTTCACAAAACCAAGAACATTCATAGCTTTACTAACTGTAGCAGAAATATGAGGATTAAAGGTTAATTTATGGTCCATAAGAACACCTAAGTCATTGACAATATCTAACCGCTCTAAGGCAGTGTCGTTAAGATAATAAGTTGCTAAGTGTGGAGTGCATCTACAAAAAGACATAACTTTACATTTAGAGCCGTTAAGGTTTAATAGGTTGGTTTCACACCAACTCTGAAGATCATTAAGATCCGATTGAAGTAGGCAAGAAGACGATATGTCTTTAAAACTGAGGTAAAGCTTAACATCATCCGCGTACATAAGCACCCGAGAATGTGACACTACCAATGGAAGATCATTTATAAAAAGAGTGAATAGCAATGGACCCAAATGACTACCCTGAGGTACTCCAGAAGTCACTTGGATGGTCTTAGAAAATGAAGACTTAAAGAGGACCTTTTGTGTACGCTTAGAAAGATATTGAAGAATCCAATCTAGCAAAAGGCTGGGGATGCCAAGGGCATTTAACTTATATAAAAGTAGAGTGTGATTAACAGAGTCAAAGGCCCTGCTGAAGTCAGTATAAATGACATCAGTTTGCACGGCAGTCTTAAACCCTTTGATTGAGTGAGATGTAAATTCTAATAGGTTAGTAGTTGTCGATCTACGTTTTTTAAACTCGTGTTGGGATGACGAAATGATTGAGCTACAAAAATGCTGCAATTGAGACGTTATTATTTTCTCAAATGCTTTGGGTATGGCAGACAATTTAGAAATACCCCTATAATTGGAGGCTTCGGACTTCTTCCCCTTTTTATGAAGAGGAATACTATATGATTCCTTCCAGATGGACGGGAAGGCGGAATATGTAACGGACAGTGTAAACAACTTAAGTATTGGCTTACATAGGGCCTCTGCGCAAAACCTTAATACGCAGCCTGGTATTCCATCAGGGCCAGGTGCATATATTGGTTTGACGGAACTAAGAACGCTAAAAATCGAACTTTCTTCAAACACAGGGTCTAAAATGCAATTAGACGATTGCAAGTGATAAGGATAGGGAGGATTTGCTTGATAAATCGAAGAGGAATAAGTTGTTTTGAAAAAATCAGCAAACATATCAGCAATTGCCTGATCATTGTCAGCTTTATTGTTTTCGAAAGACAAGTAAGACGGGTGCACCGATGTCTTACGTTTTCCATTGACGAATTTATAAAATAGCTTAGGATCGCGAGAAAACCTAAGTTTACATCTCTGAAGATAATCCTTATAGCATTGTGAATTCGGCACCATAAAATTTGATCGAGCAACTACGTATAGGGAAAAATCCGATGCTTTACCGGATTTTTTAAATCTTTTATAGTATCTCGATTTTACGTTCTTCAAGTTACATAACTCACGTGAGAACCAAGGAGGTTTATCAGACCATCCTTGAGTCACACGCGGGACACAAACATCAAAGAACGACTCAAGAGTTTTATAGAAGACAGAAATGGCAGAGTCCATATCCGTGCAAGTATACAGATATGTCCAATCATTAGTTAATAAGAGGTTTTTAAGTTTAGTAAAGTTTGTCTTGCGAAAACATCGGGTTGGAGGCATCGAATTATTATAACGAGGCATAAACCCAAAAGGAAGGTCAATGGTTACATCCAGAGTTGGATGAAAGTTGTCTTCAGGGATAACTAAGGGATCAGTCCTGGAAACATCACAGTTGGAAGAATCCAACACAAATACCAGATCTAGTGATCTGTTACGACTATTCCGGACAGGATTTATTTGAGTTAGGGACAACTCAAACCATCTATGAAACAGTGTGACGAGGAGGGCAACAGTAATAAGGAATCATATGAGAGGGTCCAGGCAATCTCAGGTAAATTAAAATCTCCCAGAACTACGAACAAGTCTTTGTCAGAGATATATGAGGAAACAAGTTGAATAGCTTCCAAATGGTGAATGTATACTGCCAAGTCGGACTGTGGTGGAATATACGAACAAGTAATATAGGCAGAAAAAGAATTAAGAGATATTTTAACACAAACAAATTCAATCTCCTGATTGGAAGACTGTACAATTTCAGATGAGAACGCCGAATCAACAGCGATCAAAACGCCACCACCATTACGGATAGTCCGATCATGTCTATATATTAAATATTTTGAGGGGAGAATTGAAGCATCGGCAATATCAGGCTTCAGCCAAGTCTCAGTAAAGGCAAGAATTTGAAAGTCAAAAGCTAAACTATCTACATAGAGTCTAGAGAGTTTCGACTTTAGTCCCCGTACGTTCTGATAGGCCAGAGTTAGGGACGAAATTAGTTTTTTGACTCGCCAACAGGTGCAGACGAGCCGGAAGGAACGTTATTCACAGAGGCAGGTAGCAGGCTAATCGGAGGCCGATTCTTCTTTTTTATTGTGTACTCTTTTACAATGAGGTGTTCCGGCCAAAAGTCTTTATGACATATTTGCCCAAAAAGATCTGGGGAAACACTTATTTTAAAGGACGATATGTCCCGAGTATATGAAAAACGGAACTTTTCCACAGCAATGTTTGGTGCTTGAACTTTGCCCTGGATGTAGGCTATGACTTCTTCAGAAGTAGTATTGGGATCAAGCCGCGAAATAAAAATTTGCTTTTTGGGTGGAACTACAACAAGGGAACTAGAAGTGCCAGGCACAGCAGTAGCAGCAACAGCGGATGCAGCAGCAGCTGAAGCAGCCAACACTTTACTAGCTCCTCTTGTAACTACTTTATTGGCAATATTCCTGGAAACGGATGTTTGCCCGGACGGTTCGGAAACTACAACCGATATCGTGTTAGTAGGTGGGATACTGTCTCCAGGGGAAATGGGAAGAGACTCCACACCTTCCAAAGCTGGACTCCTAAACGATATCAGCTGCTGTGCATTTGGTGACATAGGGTCATTGTCGGGAGCCGGAACTGGCAGACAACGATGTGCCGACGGACTGAGGGACGCGCCCTGAAACCTGGCCCTCTTTCGGGTCGGAGATTCAATCAAAAGTTTAGAACTTCTGAATTGAACCTCCATCGCCAAAAGCTCTTCTTGGAGCTTATGAACGCCAGCTGACAGAGTTTTAAACGCATCTCCAGTCCGTTTCATAAAACTTCGCATCTCGAGCTCCAAGCCACGACACGAATCACAGCCCCATTTAAGGCCGCCACCCTGTGCAATACTATCCCGCACCTTGACTGTGTAACCAGCACATTTAAAGTGCATTACATTATCACACAGCCAACAGTAAAGAAAGTCTTCACTGGTCTTGCTGGGATTATTGCAATTATATTTGCAACAGACAGACATTATTAAATAATTGATTTATCACAATTAAATTATAAATCAATATGTATGTAAATAAAAGGGAAAAATGTTAAATTAAGAGAGGCGTATACAGACCAAAGCAAAAGCTAACTGCAATATGCAAATTAGAAAGAGAAGAAAAAGAGAATATTTATTATTTTTGTATTACAACACACAACAACAAAAACTTGTCACAAGCGCGAAGTTAACGGCCGCGAGCGCGATCAAAAGAGAAAGCAGAAGAATAGAGAGCACCAACACCACACAAACAAAAACAAACTATGAACTGTAAATTGAGAGCGCGGGTGGGAGAAAAAATAGAACGAAATCAAAAAGTAAGCAGCGCAACAACAAAATTATATTTGCGTTTGTTAAAGTTTTGATATTAATAAATATAAATGTTAATAAATTTAACACAAAAGCGCGATCAGTATAGCGAATTATTAAAAATTTATAAAACAATGAATTTAAATTGAATATTATAGATTACCTTCACAAAAGAACGAAAGACAGTAATTAAGCGAGAGCGCAAAAAAAAACACGACCGACTTCGATGAGTGACAATATATGCGAATGCAATGTGAGACCTCCGATTCCAAAGGCGGCTTTTCCTGTTCGGGCACAAAGCAATATTTTAGTCACTTCTGGGTTGCTACCCGCCACGGTGGTAAACCTCAACATAAGCGACTGATAAACTGTAGAAATAAGTCTACTTTTTCCCACTCCTGCACGGCCGCCCACATATTCGTAAAAGGGGTTATTAGCGTTGACTCTATGCATTACGTGGGCATAATATTGACGCTGCTTCCTGTTTAGTGAGCGCACCAGCTCAAACAAATCGTTTTCAGGTATCAGCGGTGGCAGTTTTATAACTCTGGGTCCATTTTCATCAGAGCTATTATTGGTTTCGCTTTCTTGAAAAACATTTTGGTCTCTTGCTACTTCTGGAATTGCAAATCCTCTGAATTCTTCATCCAAAAGTTGCGAAGCGGAAGATTCCTGGTTATCTTCATTATTTTCCCTTTGAACATCCTGTAAAATTTGTTAAAATAAATCTTCCTGCATTGTATCATATTTTTTCCTGTTGGCCTCAATTATGATTTTGTTATTATTATATGTAACTTCGTTGTCCTTATTTACAATTTCAATATCTGCGCCAGGGAAAAAAGAGAGTCACGAGTTCTCTGAAATAATCTGGTCTGGATTCATTTTTGCTGAACCTTCTCCATCTCAGAATATATGGATGCTTTCGTTTCCTCATGTATCCTGATCCATTTTGTAGTTGATATTCAGGCACCTCATCAATGTTACTATCTTCTTCTATAGTCCCATTATTTTCTTCTGCAGGATTTCCTTCTTCCTTATCATCATCCTCCATGGCAGTCTCATCCGACACACGGTGTCTACGAGACAACTTACGTTCATAAAGGGCAGCGAAGTCGGCTAGACATTCGTCTTCCATAGACCTAATTACGTAATACTCATGAAGTCCTGCAACATAAATATCCGTCGAATCAGGAGGCAGTCTTTCCAACTCCTTTTTTGACTTTATCATCCGAACTCTTTGTTCAGGATGAGAGGTATTGATGAATATATTTCCGTGGCTCGTTTCTGACATGTGAAGCCCTAGAATATTATAAACGGCTTCTTGAGCTGAAATCTCTGATCCGTTTATGAACTTGCTACCAAGATGCTGCAGTTTTTCCTTAATCGATCGATCTTGATGACCACCTGCAGTAATTTCATCCATGGCTTCGCGTAGCAGTTTTGATACTCCTCTATTCGATTTATTTATATAATTTATGATATAACTACAGCAACCATATGCATCCAATATGAATTGGATATCCATATTTGCTCTGTGTAGTTTTAAAATATCTTCATTATATGCGTTCAGCATAATATCAGTGAACTTTCTTCGAAGGAATATTTGAGGCTTCTTTAAGCTTGTTCGTATGGCTTGAATATAATCCGCATATTGAAGATCCAAACGACTAAGAAAATTTTCAAAATTATTTAAATTTATTTGTTCATTATTTGGGAGGTTACTTTTTTCTTCCAAGAGCTCTTGAATGCGATTCAAGTATTGGTTATACTGTTCTTGGACAGTTTCCTCCTCACCATAGGGATTTACAATTCTAGTTTCTGGCATTGGCGGATAGGGAATGTTAAACCGACATTTGCTTTCTCTACGTATTTCTCTTTTGCATGTGGCACAATGTTTATGGTATTGATACCTAAGAACATCTTGAAGCTCCTCATTATCTCCGTTAGTAGAAATGAACATATCAATGAATCTAATAACATCTTCTGTGTTTAACGATCCATTAGTGTTCTCCATTTTTGGAGCTCCGTTTAACCAATACATCCCATGAGAGTGTGGTGAGCCACGTTGTTGAAATTCTATTCTCCAATAATAACGAGACAGTTCAAAATCGCCAAAAATATCTTTGCTTTTCAAAAGTTTCATTAACTGATGAAGCCGGTGATCAAAATATCTGGAGCATGTCGCAGGGTCTGAGCGGATCAACCGTGCTTTCTCTGATGCTGACAGATTCGATGCATCCTCTTCACTGATGATTCTTTTGTCTATGAGAAGGGATAGAATTAGCAGAAGTTCATTCCATTTGGACTCGGCCGCTGAGAGAGTAATGAAGAAAGTTGGCTGTCCAAACTGGCGAATCATAGCTAAAACTTTTTTCTTCTCTGCTTCCCAATGTGCTGGAGAGGAACGCAAGCCTTTAAGAAGATGATATCCATCGTCATGCTGGACCAGGCTATTGACGAAGGATTCATCCATCATGTTAGCCGCGGTAACATGAGCCGTGCCTGATTTTTTCCTAATGCAAATAGAAATGGCATTTTTGATGCGAGTCATTTCGTATCGTTTGTACATGTACAAAATTTTTGGTACCTTTGCGCAGCGTCGGTTGTGTTGTTTTTGCCTTGAAAATTTGTCCGCATGAAATGGATGGAAATGATAACTCTTCAGCATCTTCCTGTATCGTCATGTCCACAGGTCGACGACCTTCACCGGGAGCCATTGGTATTCGTGCAATAATTGCATTTTCAACGGGCTCATTTTCCAGTAAAGTTTCTTGACCACCGGGATTTAAATTGTTTTCTTCCTCATTGCCTTCTAGTTGAGGGTCGATTTCCATTTGTTCGGCAAGGAGTTGCTCCACAATTGGGCGATCTCGGTCATCGCCAAGCCATGCTTTTGGTATAGCTCCGTGCTTTCCAAAAATGTTAACGCATCCATAACTTTTGCTGGTCGAATAGTCTCAGTCATGAAACTATGTCTGTACTCTAGCTTCCGTTTTAGAAGTATTTGCACCACATGGGTGTTATCAAAGGTGCGTGGCAGAGCTGTTACTGTATCATTTACGGAAATAGGTACATTAACAACTGCTCCTCTTACTGCGCACTGTCTTTCAAAGCCTAGGGAAATAATTCGCATAAATGGGATTACGGGTGAAATAAGTCTTTCTTCTAGGCATGATATATCCTGCTTGCATTCGGGAGTTTCAGCGAATGCAAAACCTTCTGAAAGGCATAAGTTTGGAATTTTTCCAGTATTTATTGCTCTGTGGCAAGTAGAGCAAAATAAATAAGTACCATTTTCAGAATGAAATTTTATTGACAAATAGAAGGCTTTCGAGATGTCTAATCGGGGAAACTTAAGAGAAATTTGATTTTTGTTCAAACTCTTTACATTTTGTTTAAAAAATGTGCCACCACAGCTTATGCATATTTCCGTGGGCACTCCTGCGCTGCTGTCTGCAAGTCTCCGTGTTCCTGCAACTCCTCAGAAGACAGTGCAGCTCTGGCGTCCCTATTTCGTTGCGATTGTCGCTGAGACTCCGCTTCTCGATTCTGAGGGTCTCGCCGAAAATTAATAACTCGTGCCTCATTTATATCCTGTATCTGTTGCTCCAGAATTCGGGCATGCCTTCGAGTCACTCTTCTTTGGGATGAATTTAAATTCTGTTCCCGCCTTCTTGTGCCTGGATTCCTTCTTGCAATTCGACGGTTATTTGCATCACGGTTCCGCTCGCCTTCTCTGTAATCCTGATTCTCTCTGCGAACAGCATGTTCAGCAGTGTTGGTCTCCTGCTCTACCGAACGATAATCAGGATCTTGGCGAGCAACGAAGTGGGCTTGTGCGTCCAGTTCGCGCTCCTGCTGCCTGAACGCGTCATCCTGTCTCCGAACGATGTGCTGAGCAGTGTTGGACTCCTGCTCTATCGAACGATAATCAGGATCTTGGCGAGCAACGAAGTGGGCTTGTGCGTCCCGTTCGCGCTCCTGCTGCCTGAACGCGTCATCCTGTCTCCTAACGATGTGCTGAGCAGTGTTAGCCTCCTGCTCCTGCAGCCTGTAGGCTCTATCGGCTCGTCGTCTAGCACGTGCTAGTGCTTCCTGTCTACGATCCCTTTCCCGTCTTTCCAAATCATTTTGCCGATTATTTGCCATGCGTTGCGTATTTCTCTCGCGAGCCTCGCTGCCATTTTCTTGGCGGTAAGTAAGAGCCCGATTTGCAGCTTCTCGTCGTCGTTGCTCAGCAGATTTTCTCGACAAGCGAGGCATGTTAGAACCTTAAAATTATGCTATATTATAAATAAGTTGTCTAAAAAAGTAATATGGTATATTCTGAAAGTAAGATAATATAATTTAGATGTGAAAAAGTAAGATAATATAATTTAGATATGAAAAATAAAGCTGAAAGTTAGATAATATGATTAATAGTTAGAAAGAGAGAAGTCTTAAAAAAGACTAGTACAAACGCAATAAATTAACTGGCGATGTTTTCCAAAACTTGTTCGTCAAAAAGTAGCACTGACTTCACTCGCGAACGCGAAATTTATAGGAAGCGCACACACTTTTCAAAAGCACAAATTACTATGAAATTTAAATGTTTTTGTTTCTTATTAAAAATCAATTGGAAAACGCGCAATTATTCTTTCTTATTCGTTTTGTGAGGAACATTATAATTAACTATAATATCCCACACAACAAGCAAACAGCAGCACAATCCAACGATACAAATGAAGCACCGAATACAAGATATAGCCGAGACACAAACCTAAGTTACGATATACGACCAAGCCTGCTACTGGTCGATCGAACCGAGTCATAGAGAATGGCTTACGATCAAACCGGGTCGATCGAACCACACGTCACCGCTGGCGATTTCGTACAAGCGGGAAGATGCGTGGGAAGCGTAATGCAAAAAAAACACTATGCACGCATACGCAATGGGTAGCCAAGTCCAACATGGCTCGATCGAACCAACTCGAACCTATGACGTACGATCGAACCAATTCGAACCTATGACGTACGATCAAACCTGTTCTGATTTCACCGGGGCACAAAATAAATTTTGTTGTGCCGAACCTAGCCCGAGAGATATTGTAGATATCCCGAAGGACGAGAAAGGATCGTTACAGTTTTTTAATGTGACCAAGCCTAAAAATACACTTGTTATACACTTGTTTGAAATACCGCAAAAATACTAAATATTACCAAACCAGATAGTATTTTTTCGCAATTAACACTTTACTCAACACTTGATACAATACTAATATATGGAAAATTACCGAAGTTAAAATTTTTAAAATTTAACACCATAATTGCCAAGGGAATATCTTGTTTATCCCCATCTTACACTAAATCGATACCTTTTGTGTTGTTATCGAAATAATCGATAGGTAGAACAATCTACTTATGTATTAAAAACTAAAATTCAATAGCATATGCTTAAAAAATTAGAACATTCGTAATGTAATAGCTGATACTGTTATCTAAAAATGCACCTGTATTTAAGGATATTGATTACACTAAAAGTAGAAATGTATTATTTTAAAATGCTACGCTGTAATATTTTATTACATACATAATTATGTATACAGTGTATGTATACTATACACATATGTATGTATGTATATGTAGATACCTACAAAAATATGTACATACGTACATCCATACCTACATATGTAAATAATATTCATTAAATATGTATGCACATACAGACATATGTACATAAATATGTACATATATATATATTTTTTTTTTTTTTTAATTCGTTTATTTAGGAAAGGATAGAAAGAAGAATTTACAAAAGATTTAGGAATATATGAAATTGCGGAGAGGGAAAAGCGTGTGGGACTGCCAGCGGGGGTATTGCTTCACACGTTCATGCCTCGACCGCACATCCTCTTATCAGCTTCTGTTTTCCAGTTGTTCTACGCTGCGCAGTTCGGCCATGGTGACCGCTGCGAATTTGTTGAAGGCATCCCAATTTGCCTTCCGCAGTATGATTAGCGGTACCAGATTTGTTGCCGACGCCTGCACCCCGAGTACCACTTGCATATTTCTTCTGTGAGTGTCGAAGCGGCCACAACTGAACAGAATGTGTTCAGCAGTCTCTTCCTCACCGTTGTTGCACCATGGGCACGCTGGGCTTGCAGCATGCCGAAATCTGTAAAGGTAACTCCGGAAGCAACCGTGTCCGCTTAGTAGCTGTGTCAGGTTGAAGTTGACTTCGCCGTGTCCCCTATTCAGCCATGCTTCGAGATTCGGGATAAGTCGGTGAGTCCATCTGCCTTTTTCAGACTCGTCCCACAGCGCCTGCCATCTAGAAATACTTGTGCTACGCTCCCTCTTGCGGATTGCAGTCCTTTCGATTTGGGTAATTCTCGGGTCTTTTAATTTGCTGTACAATTGTTTGGTCTCGTCTGCTAGGAGTCGGATAGGAATTGTGCCTGCTAGCACCATGGCAGCTATTCCAGAGATCGTGCGGAAACCGGAGCAGACTCTGAGCGCACTGAGTCTATAGACGGATTCCATGTCCCGTGCATACGATTTTGTGGCCATGGCCTCGGCCCAGACCGGAGCACCATAAAGCATTATGGCCTTTGTGACCCCGTGGAGCAGCAATCTGCGGCTCTGTGTGGGACCCTTTGTGTTGCACATTAGGCGCGATAAGGCAGCGCCGGTAGCCCTCGCTTTCTTTGCTGATTCATTGAGGTGGTCTTTGAACGTTAACCTGGAATCGATAAGTATGCCAAGGTACTTTATTGAGCGTTTACTGGTTATTTGCGCGGTGCCAGCCTGAATTGTTGCAATCTCTACTTTCTTCCGACTGCTTACGAGCACTGCCTCAGTTTTATGTTCAGCCAAGTGAAGGCCCATTGAGGCTAGCCACTGCTGAACTCGGAATATCGCGTTCGAGCAAACAGCTTCCACTTCATTTAGATGTTTCGCCACGCAAACTAAGGCGATGTCGTCGGCAAAGCCAATGGTCTCAACTCCTTCAGGCATATTCAGGTTTAGCACTCCGTTGTACATTGCATTCCACAGTAGCGGCCCCATGACAGAGCCCTGTGGAACTCCTCCGGTAATGCTATAATGTTTCGCTCCATCATCGGTGTCCACATGCAGCCATCTGTTGTTGAGGTAGCTGCTAACTACCTTCAGCAGGTACGGCGGAACTCTATAGTTATGCAGAGCCTCCAATATGCAGGACCATCTTGCCGAGTTGAAGGCATTTTTAACGTCTAATGTGGCTATTAGGCAGTATTTTTTTGTTCCGCCTTTCCATCTATCGCCGGCGGTTGCATTTCGAGCAATTTTAACCACCTTCCGAATAGCATCTAGTGTAGATCTTCCCTTGCGAAAACCAAACTGGTTTTCGGAAATTGCTTGGTTGGCCTGCAAGGCTTGGTCTAACCTGTCCACTACTATTCTTTCTAGGAGTTTTCCCGTCGAGTCTAGTAGGCAGATGGGTCTGTAGGCAGAGGGCTCTCCCATTTGTTTTCCTGGTTTAGGTAAGAGCACTAGGTTCTGCTGTTTGTATAGATCGGGGAATATGCCATCGTTGAGACATTTGGTGAAGGCGAATGCAAACTTTTCAGGGTGCTGGAAGGCAGCAATCTTTAGTGCCTCGTTCGGGATACAGTCGGGGCCCGGGGAGGAATTGGTTCTAATGCGTCCTACAGCTGCTAGTACTTCTTGTGATGTGACTGGCGGTATGCCTGCTACATCGTAGTTAGCTGAGACAAAATTGCTAGGTGCCTGGGTGGGAAATAGTTCCCTTACTATTGCATCCATTTCGATGCTAGAAGGTGGTTCTATGCGCTGGAAGGATTTAAGCCTCTTCATAACAATTTTGTATGGCCTGCCCCATACATAATTTGCTGCTTCTGTGAGTAGTGCATCGAAACAAGCCTTTTTACTTCGGCGAATAGCCATCTTAAGCTCTCTGCGCTTTGCCTCAAATTCTAGACGGTGAGACTCAGAGTCTTCACTACCCCGAGTGCGCTGGGATCTTCTTCTGGATCGATGACACAGCTTACGGAGTTTGGCAATCTCTTCGTTCCACCAATATGTTGGTCTGTGGTTCTTGGGACAGGCATTTTTCCGGGGCATGCAGGCGTTGCACGCGCCGGTTAGCCAGGCGTTAAGCTCTTCTGCTGTATAAGCCTCGATATTGTGCTGCTCAAGAGTTCTAGTGAAGACTTGGACATCTAACATTTTCGAATTGAATATTTGGGGTCTCGTTATCTGCCGTTCCGACCGCCGCTGATTATCAATTGTGCAGATAATTGCATTGTGGTCGCTAGCTGTGTAATGGGGACTCAATACCCACCGTGCATGTGTGCAGAGTGCACTGGTGACGAAAGTTAGATCAATTATAGATCCTATATTGCCACGTTGGAATGTGAAGCCGTTGCCTGTGTTTAGGAGTGCCAAGTCGATTGACGCGAATGCTTCAAGAAGTGCTTGGCCTCTTGCATTGGTGGAGGAGCTGCCCCATTCCGCTGCCCATGCATTGAAATCCCCAGCAACAATTGCCGGCTTGTGGCATCGGATCTGATCCGACAGCTCTTCTATTACACCGCAGAATTCTCCGAGGCTATATGAGGGGGGTAGATAGCAGCTAAAAATCCAGTACTCTCTTATTTTGGCTCTAACAAAACCGTTGAAGGATGCAGAAAATTTTATCTGGCACGGTGTGGTCCCACATGCCCAGATCGCGGCTTTTCCCGAGTTGTTTTGTGCCCATGTCGTGGAAGTAAAACTTTTATAAGGCTCGCTGATAATAGCAACGTCTGTGCCGAGCTCTCTAACAGTCTGTGATAGCAAGTCTTGTGCTGCCTCGCAGTGATTGAGATTGATTTGAATAAATCTCATTATTGTTTTGCTGTAGACATCCCTTTCGGCCCGTATGGGCACCTCTGGCTACCTGCCGTGTGTGCAAAGTCAGCGTTTCCACTGGCAACACAGAGGCAACATGAAGGGCTATTATTGCACTCTTTTATCCTGTGACCCGATTTGCCACATCTTAGGCAGAGGCCAGTTCGATCGGTTTCGCTGGTGCATTTGGACGCAATATGACCGTATTTTAGGCATTTTAGGCACCTTCTCGGGTATTGTCTAGGCGTATGGGGCAGACATTCCAGCGAACCTTTAGTGTTCCTGCTTGAAGGATGTCGCTAGCTGCCGTAGTTGGGACGCTTACTGTAGCTCTCTGGCAACCTGAATAAGATTTACGGAGACTCTTAATGGCGGTAACGTCGATCTTCACTTTGAGCCTGGTCCCGAACGCTGCTACTATATCTTCTTTGGTGGTTTCGCCATCAAGCTCTCTGATATCCAGCCTGGTTTCGCTTATCAAAGCAGAGGCTGCAAACTGGCTGCCCAATGCAGCACCAATATCGTCGCTTATTTGGTGTAGACTTTCCGGCATTGGTTTTCCCATTTCAAGCAAAAGGTCTCCCTTGGCTGTCCTTCTTGCTTTCTTGACATTTTCCCCAAGCGATTTTAGTGCTTCGTTTTCACTGCATGTGACTAATTTGAGCATCTCACTGTATGATAGGTTGCCTTTGTTTGCTATCAAAATAGCGTCTGGCCTCTGTTTTGGCAGCCTTTGCTTTTGATCCGCCGCCCGGTTTCTTCTTTTGTTTGTGACTTTCTGCCACTCATCTTGGTTGTGTTGCCTGTCTATACGATCAGTGCGCAGTGGGCTTGTCGTTGTAGGTGGCTTTATGATTGGCGCATTATTTTTCTTCTTTTTAGGCGGTGTTTTGCGCTGTGCCGGCGAATGTTCTCTTGGACGTTTGGGAGAGTCGCTAGTGTTTGTCGCTGCGAGGAAACTGTTGCGGCCATTTGCCTTTGGAGTCATCTGTGTGGCACCGTCTTGCCTTTGCGGGACTTTTTGGAATTCTCCAGCTAGAACTCTGTGGCAGAGAAACTCGTACAGTTCCTTCATTTTCACTATGGACTGTTTCGTGCTCAGATTTATATGCCTCACTGGCTTTTTATTATCGTCTCTGTTGTTAAACGTGTGGTCTAACTGCCATACTAGAGAGCCTAGTTCATCTAGTTCAGCGATGTGCGACTTCACTGGAGGGCTTGACGCTGTTGCCGACACATCTGGGCTGTTTAGAATAGCCCGCGTTGCAACTGACACTTGGTTTGATCCAACTGCTGCAGGGGGAGAATTTCCGATTAACGGACGCCTTGCAAAAATTAAGTCTTCGCTCGCGCAGTCGTTAAGGGGAAATCTTCCTTGTCGGTCATGCTGGTCCATCGATGCAGTAGGACTGACCATTTAGGGCTCAGGAGCGGGGCAAAAATTTAGGTTTTAATTGAGAATTTAATTTCTGCCAATTTGAATTTAAATTACGATCCCGCCAAGAACGGTTTTTTACTTGCGGGTTTCCCAGAGGCGCCACCTGCCCGATATTGGCTAGGGGCTCCCCTTATTTCTGTCGTTTCCCAACACTGGCTCGATCAGCTGTTCCGTAGCGGTGTGAAAACGAGGAAGACTTGCTGGTAGCAGAATGTGAAAAAATTTTGAGTGAAAGTGGATAAAATTTCTCACCCACACCAGCGCAGGAGCCGAAGAAGAGAGGCGGGAAAAAAAAAATAAGGATCTCTCCTTTTTGGAATTCTCCAGCTAGAACTCTGTGGCAGAGAAACTCGTACAGTTCCTTCATTTTCACTATGGACTGTTTCGTGCTCAGATTTATATGCCTCACTGGCTTTTTATTATCTCTCTCCCTTCCCTCACCGCAGCCTTCGCCAGTAGCCCAGCCGGCCTTGGCCAAAAAATTAAAGCCGGTCCAACGACGATGGCACCACAGCTGTTCCGCGGATGTGGTATGTAGGCAGAGTCCCTAAGACCCCTTCTGACTTGTTTATTTCGGTTTATAGGCCTGAAGAACGCCCGATTCGAGGGTAATGCGGAGGATACTTGAAAAACAAACCGCACTCACCGGACCTCGTATCGATATCTCTACATATATATATATATATATGCACATATGTATATATATATATATGAATATATGCACATATATATATATATATATTTATATATATGCACATAAATATATATATATGTATATAGATATATATGTACATATCCAGCTGTACATATGTACATACATACCAACTTACAAATGTATGTATTCATAAAATTTTTACAAGTTTGATCGTCCCACACACACATACAGTGTAGCCATGCCTGTGCTTGTACTATGGCATCTGTTGATTTAATGATGACGCAGTAGGCAGCAACCAGCTTTTGAGCCGATTTATATAGACTGTAACTTGTGTTCTATTTATCCGATCAGGTTCAAATTTTGGGATCTGAGATTTTATATCAAACTTTATTATATTGGTAAATTTCATGGGGATACTCCAATTTTTGCAAAAATTTTTGTTCCAGAGCTATATGATATAGTAGTCCGATCCTAACAATTTTCATACTTTATCTCACCCGGGTAATAAAAAGCCCCCAAAAAAAATTTCAACCCTATAGCTCTTAAGATGGCTGAGTAAAACGCGTACCCACCGACGGACAGACGGACATGGCTATATCGACTCAGCTTCTCATGCTGATCAAGAATATATATACTTTATGGGGTCGGAAACGCCTCCTTCTGTTACAAACATCTGACCAATTTTATAATACCCTCTGCAAGGGTATAAAAATAAAAAAAGTTAAAATATATATAAATATATAGATAACACGTACAAGGTCATGCCATGCTAGGTAAGAAAATCGCTAGAGTCTTCGGCATGGTTTCGACAGAATCATCAACAGAGTTTTCGACAGGATTAATAATATCATCAACAGCATAGTTCGGAGAGAATTATTAATGAAGTCAGCTTCAGAGTTAACGACAGAGCTAACGATAGAGTTATCAACGGAGCCATCGACAGAGTCGAAATTAGCTTTATTAAAAAAAAAATTTACATGAGAGAAGAAAAAGAGTGAAAGTTACCAGAAGCAGATAGAACGAATCAAGGTGTCTCTCTCAGAGAGTCATTAGTGAGGCTATAACCTACCGCACTTCGAATTAAAGCGGACCTGGGTATGGGCAGCAGGGTAAAAGAGACAGAAGAATAAAGCATAGTTCGGAGAGAATTATTAATGAAGTCAGCTACAGAGTTAACGACAGAGCTAACGATAGAGTCATCAACGGAGCCATCGACAGAGTCGAAATTAGCTTTATTAAAAAAAAATTTACAAGAGAGAAGAAAAAGAGTGAAAGTTACCAGAAGCTGATAGAACGAATCAAGGTGCCTCTCTCAGAGAGTCATTAGTGAGGCTATAACCTACCGCACTTCGAATTGAACGGGACCTGGGTATGGGTAACCTAGAAATCCACCACTCTCACCCAAAGCAGCAGGGTGATAGAGACAGAAGAATAAAGCACAAGAGGCCATTTAAGTCCAAGCATATGTACTGGGAAGGGCAGTCAGTGTTGGGGAACTCAGCAAGATAACATCGAGGAATAAAAGTGCTTCAATCCGGAAGGATAACAACTTGACTTCATCAACGGAAGGATCAACAAGGACATAAGACAAGGACATTCACCGCTAGAGTGAACTGAGCTTCAGGGATACCTCAGCACCCAAGGAGATTAATGCAGAGGACATCAAAAAATACTTTTTAATATTTAAACCGGAA
Organism: Drosophila paulistorum; assembly: GCA_018152135.1. Classification (NCBI taxonomy): domain Eukaryota; kingdom Metazoa; phylum Arthropoda; class Insecta; order Diptera; family Drosophilidae; genus Drosophila; species Drosophila paulistorum. The sequence continues at coordinate 1,291,156 of JAECXG010000134.1, forward strand.
ACCATCTCGAAAGTTTCCAATCGCAGGGATAACTCTCATTTACGCGTCACCGTTACTTGGAACAAACATATATATATTTTTATATAATCGAAGCACAATTTAGTGTCGGGGACAAGAAATTAGATCTAAAACCACCGTCTAGAGCACCTCTCTCCCTCTCCCACCCGTTTCGGAATTCCTGGCTCAAAGCTCAACACTGAACCCAGTGAGCGAACTCGAGTCCACAAATCTCTGGTAGGACGCACCACCGGGAGCTATGCCTCGATTGCGGAACGTATAACAAAATGGGGAATTGCCTTTAGCGGATCTACCGATCCTATCTATTTCATAGAGCAAATGGAGACTCGAGCCGCGACGTACTTTTTGAGTTTGGAGAAAAAGTGTTTTAACTGGTTTTGGAACCTGAAACAACAACAGGCGTTCGATGCACTCAAAACCCGTCTCAAAACTGCCCCTGTCCTACCTTGTCCGGATTTTGCTGTAAAGTTCTGCTTACAGACTGATGCCAGCGACATTGGCCTCGGCGCAATGCTCACTCAGAGTATCGACGGTGCGGAAAGTGTCATTGCTTACGCTAGTCGACGTCTCTTAAAGGCGGAGGAAAATTATTCGACTACTGAGAAAGAATGTTTAGCAATAGTCTGGGCAATCAGGAAATATCGTTGCTATTTGGAAGGCTATCGCTTTGATGTAATCACTGACCATTTGGCTCTAAAGTGGCTAAACTCAATAGAAAATCCCACGGGACGTGTGGCCAGATGGGCGTTAGAGTTGCAACAATACGAGTTCGAGGTACATTATAGACGAGGTAAGCTGAACGTGATTGCCGATGCCTTATCGCGACAACCCACACCCGGATGACTGCGATTCTACGCCTTGGAAATAATGCGTCCCCCTGGAACATCGAGAGCAAGTACTTAACGAATGTCACAATGCAGTCACGGCCGGCCACTTGGGAATCAGCAAAACTACCTTGCGAGTGACACAGAGGTATTATTGACCTGGCCTCTTCCGCGACGTAGCCTGTTGCATTAGATGCTGCCTCGCCTGCTTGCAGCGGGCAAAATGCTCACCAGTCAAGTCACGAAGTCTTTCGATGCCGTGTGTACTGATTTTATCGGGCATTTGCCACGTTCTAAGCAAGGTAATACGATGATACTAGTTTTCCTGGATTTATATAGTAAATGGGTTGAGATGGTACCACTTCGTAAGGCTACTTCGGCCGCTTTCGGCAACCGTCGCACCCTCGTGAGCGACAATGTACCAGTTCACCAGCAAGGTTTTCAAAAACTTTTGAACATATGACCCGACCGGAGCGCGCCGTGATCCTGTCAGTGGTCACACTCTCTCCCGCGGCACAAAACACCGAACCCTCCGCGGCCCGTGTGCAAGTGTCTTGAGAGACGCCAACCGCCAACAGTAGTGTAAGCAGCCGTGAAACTGCATCCGTTAAGGTGCACGGGCGAGTCACGGTCCATTTCGTCCGTTCAAAATAAGGACACCGTGTGACGAATCACATTATTTCTATAGCTTAACTACGCCCATGGAGGGCCCCCTTTATTTGCTAATCTTTATTTAATACGCCAAGCGGGTTTCGCTTGGCAGACAAGATCAGTCGTTGCAGTTCCTATTCACCATCCCTTTCCAATAACCCCTCTAACGTTTACCTTCACCCTTCCCTTTCCCAGTCCAAGAGGCAACGGATCTTGGCCAAGCGGGCTTCGCTTGGCAGACAAGATCAGTCGTTGCCGCCCCTCTTAGACTCTCCTCCTACCCCTTTCCCATTCCTTTTCTCACTTTATGCGGTCTCAATCTCATATCATAATACTCTTCAACGTCTTCAGATCAAATAAATGTTCTGTAGACGGGACTGTGGAGACTGAGAACTGTACCCCAGCCAGAGTTTCCTTACAGATGGCGCCCGACCAGGGACCTTGATGAGATTTACGAGGGAATTGTTAATATATATAGTCATATATCCAACTTCAATACACAAAACCTTATAAACTTTTCGCCCCCTAAAATAAAACTTTTTACAATTGGACATTTGCGATAACAATTGTCCCCCTCAAAATCAAAGCGTGTGAACGCTAACTCATAATTAAAGCACAAGCAATAAAATCCGTTTTATTCATAAACAATCGAACACTTGCAATAATAATTGTCCCCCTAAAATCAAAAGCTTGAGAACGCTAATCCAGCATTAAAATTCGGGCCAATCAAAACACATCAATATCGATCACGCCACTGAAGGGCTCACAAATTTAGCCTATAAATATAACCGTAAGACATTTTGTACTTTAGTTTTAAGTATTCATCCAACGAATAAAGTCCCCGCTTTTAACTCAAATAAAACAATCTCTTTTTTTTTCCTTTTGGAAAGACAAGATATATAATTGGCGCAGTCGGTAGGACCGGTAAAAGTGAACTTGTTATTCTATCCGTGTGACACATAGAATTATTATCCGTGCGTTACATAGAATTAGTGAATAATCACTATAAAACTCCGATCCGACATCAAGAACTTACGGGAACGCTCAAAAGTCTACAACAGTGAAAATATTTTCTGCCAACTGTGCGCGGAAATATCAACTGTGTGTTGCAACCAACAAAAAATTAATATTCCAATTGTGGAACAAAAACGGCAAGTGTGTGCGGAAATATCAACTGTGTGTGTTACAACCATAAACTCCAATTGTGGAACAAAAACGCCAACTGTGTGCGGAAACATCAACAAAACGCCAACTTGTGTGCGAATAAAATAAAACACATATAAAACATCACAAACAAAACTAAAAACCAAAAATGGCCGAACTCACCGAAGCCCATCTCAATCAAGCACTGTCTTCATTAAGACAGGTGGCAAACTATGATGGAGCACCAGAGAATCTAACATCATTCAAAGGGAGGATAGATTTCATCATACACCTATATCCAACCCATGACATAAGGCAACATAACATATTGTTCAGCGCAATCGAGATGCAGCTCACTGGAGAGGCACAACGACTTTTACAAATTGGACAAGCCAGCAACTGGCCGGAACTAAGAACTCATCAATGAATAGAAGACGCAGACCCCATGTGAGGAACTTCTTCGACGCCTCTACAACACCCACTATACAGGAAACCTTCGTAAGTTTGTAACAGAATTAGAAGATAAATCCTATATTATTACAAACAAGCTTAGTCTTGAAAACGATGCAAATAACACTACTCTTTATACAAATGCTTTAAATAACACTATAAAAGATGTAATCAACAAATAGATAGATTATTTATGACGTTAGCCAGATATGATATAACCACAGTTAGCAAGCTAAAACAAGTAGCTCAAAGAGAAGGGTAATACGAGGATAGTATAACAGAAATCGGAAAATCAAATCAAAGCCAAAAAAGTGGAAAATCTTTTGTACCCAATAGTACAACTCCGTCTCAAACAAAACAATCAGACACAACACAAAACCAAAAACTTTTCCAAGAAGTTCAACAAAAATTAAATATTGACAGGGCTCAAAATCCAATGAATAATCAACAACAAAATAACTATCCAAAAAAATATGTAGCAAACCAGCCTACAAAAAGGCGAAGAGAAAGTTATAGTGGAATTAGCAAAATGGACACATCCGAAAATTTTCATCAGAATGCCTCGGATCAATCGGAAGAAGAGATAGAGACAAGTCCTTCATCAGAATCACAATTAACAATAAACCTTTGAGATATGTAGTCGACTCAGGCTCTTCAATAAATATAATGTCCGAAAACTTTTTTAAATTCAAAATCTATTTAGGAGATTCCAAAATTCACATGATTGAAGGAGCAGTAGAATTAAAAGAAATAATTTTCCTTGCACCTAGCAAACTTTGTCCAACAGAACAAAAGTTTTATATCCATAAATTTTCAAATAAATACGACATGTTGATAGGCAGAACTTTCTTAAAAGTATGCAAAGCCCAAATAAATTATGAAGAAGAATATGCAAAGCTAGGAAACTATACATTTTATTTCATAGATATGGAAGAAATACAAGAAGAATATAACATAGAATGTTTAGACCCACCTACAGAGAGGGACCCAGACACAAATTTTGCAATTGAAAATGAAATAATAGAAAGTAATCAGTATAGACTCGACCATTTAAATAACGAGGAAATACAAAAACTAAAAAATGTCTTGTACGAATTCAGTATTATTCAGTACCGCGAAGGTGAAAATTTGACTTTCACGATACTATAAAGCATTCTATTTGTACAAAACATGAGGACCCAATTTATAAACGTCCATACAAATATACCCAAATGTTTGATATAGAAATCAACAAATAAATAAATGAAATGATCGAAATTTGAATTCACCCTACTGTTCACCCATTTGGATCGTTCCAAAAAAAAAGGAGATGCTTCCAACAAATGAAAATTCAGATTAGTCATTGACTACCGAAATTTAAATGAAGTCACAATAGATGACAAATTCCCAATTCCAGTCATGGATGAAATTCTTGACAAACTGGGAAAATGCCAATTACCACCATTGATTTAGCTAAGGGATTTCATCAAATTCAAATGGATCCTGAACCTATTGCAAAACCAGCTTTCTCAACTAAACATGGCCATTACGAATACACACGTAAGCCATTTGGTCTTAAAAATGCCCCGGCAACATTCCAAAGATGCATGAATAATCTTTCGGAAGACCTTATTTACAAGGATTGTCTTTTTTATCTGGATGACATTATAGTGTACTCCACTTCATTGGAGGAACACATACTATCACTCAGAAAGGTATTTAAAAAACTAAGAGAAGCTAACTTAAACTCCAACTCGACAAATGCGAATTCATGAAAAAAGAAACAGAATTCCTTGGTCATATAATTACAACAGAAGGTATAAAACCTAACCCAAATAAAATCAAAGCAATTCAAAATTTTCCGATCCCTAAAACCCCAAAAGAAATTAAATCATTCTTAGGATTATGCGGATTCTTCCGAAAATTCATACCAAACTTTGCACATATTGCAAAACCTTTAACTCTTGGATTAAAGAAAGAATTAACATAAACGACCCACATTATATTTCATCCTTTGAAAAATTAAAATATCTTCTTATGAACGACCCCATACTTGCATACCCCGATTTTAAAAAACCATTTTATCTAACCGCAGATGCTAGCATTATAGCTTTAGGTGCGTTCATCTCACAGGACCATAGACCTATTTCTTACGCAAGCAGAACGTTGAACGAACATGAGATCAATTATTCAGCTATAGAAAAAGAATTACTAGCAATAGTTTGGGCAACAAAGTATTTCAGACCATACCTTTTCGGTAGAAAGTTCGAAATTCTAAGCGACCATAAGCCTTTAGTATGGCTCAACAATATGAAAGAACCAAACATGAAACTTTAACGATGGAGAATAAAACTAAATGAGTTTGATTATAAAATTAAATATTTACCCGGCAAAGAAAATCACGTAGCAGATGCTCTTTCCAGAATTAAAATAGATGAAAACTTTTTAGAATCAACAGACAGCACCGTAGCTAGGAGCACTATGTATTGCTCATGAGGATAATGGCAATTACATTCCAATAGTAGAAAAACACATTAATTATTCTAACAGGCAAATAGAATTCATTAGAGGTTCAGAAGACAAAACAGAAACATCAACCTATTTTTATAAATCAAACATAAAAATAATACACAAAGAAATAACCAATGCTTACGCAAGGGATATAATTAAAAGATATCTTTGCGGTAAGAAAACTGTACTATATTTTCATAATGAACAACAAGATTTTCCCATATTTGAAAAAGCCTTTATTGAAATAATACGATCAAACGCAAATACAAAAACCTCGAACCAATTCAAAGAATTAATTCTAAAACAACATAAAGAATTATTACATCCAGATATCGAAAAAACGATTAATTTGTTTAAAGAAAAAGATTATTTCCCCGATTTTCAAAACCTGATTCAAAACATTATTAACGAATGCTCAGTATGCAATATCGCAAAGACAGAAAATAGGAATACAAAACTAGCTTTTGAAATAACACCAGAAACTTTTAATGTCAGAGAAAAATAGGTCATGGACTTTTACATGAACGACAATTTACAATTCCTTGCATGCATTGACATTTACTCCAAGTTTGCAACACTTGTAGAAATAAAATCTAGAGATTGGTTAGAAGCCAAGAGAGCAATTATGAAAGTATTCACTGAAATGCGCAAACCAATAGAAATAAAATCAGACAAAGATTCAGCATTTTTGTGTATAGCACTAACAAATTGGCTACAAGAAGAAAATGTAAAGTTAGAAATTACAACAAGTAAAAACGGCATTTCAGACGTAGAAAGATTCCATAAAACAGTAAATGAGAAACTCAGAATTATAAATAGTGAAAACGACATTGAAGACAAATTACTTAAATTTGAAAAAATTCTCTACATATACAACCATAAGACGAGATATAAAACAACTAACCGAACACCAGCGTACATTTTTATCTATGCAGGATCACCCGACTATAATACCCAAACGAATAAAATACATAAAATAAACAATTTAAATAAAGATAGAAACGACTTCGAAATCGATACTAGATTTAAACAAGCACCACTAGTAAAGTCAAAAACAACAAATCCATTGAAAAAGACAGGAGAAATAAATCAGTTAGATGAGAAACATTTTGAAGAAAGAAATAGAGGACAAAAGGTCACACACTACAAATCAAAATTCAAAAATAAATATCAAAGAAGCTAACTTCGGCTTTGCCGAAGTTTTTATACCCTTGCAGTTCTTTATTATATTTAATCCGATAAGAAAAGTGGAATTTAATACATCAACAGCATTAGTTGTCGTATTATAAATATGCTCAAATATTTTTCAAACTACTGAATTCAAAACACATTTAATGATTATTAAACAATATAAATCTTTATTTGAAATTATAAATTATTTAGACGTTTCCTCGGCCAGAAGAAATATTCCTGGTTATTCGGTGTGCTTGCCTTCGTTCTAAAAAAAAGAATTAAGGGTTAAAGAAAGTTTATTATACTAGATTAGGTTTAGACTTTCCTTAGGGCGATATAAATGTTCTCCATTCAAAAGATTGGCACACTTCTCTTGTTCTATAAGAAAAGGTTTAAGGAATTGAGAAAAGAAGAAACTAAAAGTTGAAAAGAATAAATTTATACTTTCCTTAGCCCAGACAAAATTAACTCTTAACATCGGGTGCTGCGCTTGGTTCTAAAAATACAATTTGAAAAGTTAAAGAGAGGGAAAACAATAGTTTAAAGATTATAAGTGTACTTTCCTTAACCCAGACCAATATTCCTTTTTAATAAGATCGGGGTGCCTCGATCTATTCTGAAAATAATATCATAGGAGTTAAAAAGAGGGATAATAGTTTAAGAGATTATATGTATACTTTCCTTAGACCAGACAAATATTCCTTTTAAAACAATCGGGGTGCTTTGCTTCCTTTTGAAAATACTATTTGAGAGAATTAGAGAAAAGAAAAATTGAAATATTTCGTTTTAATAAGTTCAGGATGCTTCGCTACTTTCTGAAAATGGCCTCCTGCTCCATCCCGTCTCCGAACAATGTGCTGAGCAGTGTTGGACTCCTGCTCCATCGAACGATAATCAGGATCTTGGCGAGCAACGAAGTGGGCTTCTGCGTCCCGTTCGCGCTCTCGCTGCCTGAACGCGTCATTCTGTCTCCGAACAATATGTTGGGCAGAGTTGCCCTGCTGCTCCTGCAGCCTGTAGGCTCTATCGGCTCGACGTCCAGCACATGCCAATGCGTGTTGCCTACGATCTCGCTCCCATGTTTCCAAATCAAAATCAATACGAAATCATAGTATAAGTTGTATTAAAGCAAAGTCTAAAGTCCAGCTATGACCCGACTTACAACTAAAGTAACCAAAGTGCGTACAGTCAGCAACTTTGTTAAAGATTCCCGTAGAGAAAAAAATATACGAAAAGAAGAGACAGGGAGAAACCGGAATTTTACGGAAATGTCTATTCCACACCAACAAATATGCCATCATGGTTGTTTGTGGCGGGGCGAAAGGATCCAAATTATAATACAAGGGGTTGGCGGGTGCCAATTTCTTCGGGTGGTGAGTGAGTGGTGAATTGATAACGCGCGATAACTTCGGTTACAAAAACTTATACTTTATTCATTAATATTCATAGGTTGCCCGACACACACGAAAATGTCTCGGGTTAAAATATATACAATTCGAAAGGAGGAAAAATTCAATGGAAAAAAAGAACGGGTGTTCGGGTTGAAATTTCGTACTGGAGTGATGATGGCGATTTACAGGAGAGCGCTTCGTCACCCCTCCTCAGTATGACCGCATTCCGTTTTGGGAAAAACCCTACCCCTCACTCTCTGCTGTTCACCCGGTGGCGTGAACATACCGCCCCCCCTTGCAACAAGTTGCAATTGCCTCGCTGGACATGTCTAAGGATGGGGGATGGCAGCGTTCTGGATCGCCAAGACACGGGTGGAGATGGAGGGGGAACTTTGAATGCAGGTGGAATAGGCGGCACGAGGGCTGATGACCTCTGGATAGAAGTCCGAATGAAAGGCTGGTGCCTTTCGGGTCTTTGCTCTCTGGGTTGGATGTACGCGACTGAGCTGTCGCTGTGTAAGAGCGTGTGGTGTTGTTTGCCACAACGATGGCATCCTGTTGTGCTCCTGCAGGAACCATTGGAATGCTCATGAGCCAAACAGTTCGGGCAGTATCCGTTGCTCAAGACTACCCGTAACCTGTCTTTAGCTTGTAGTCCTCGAAACTGTCGGCACTGACGGAGCGCGTGTGCCCCTTGACAAACGCGGCACCTGAAACAATTGGAACTGCATTCTAAATCGGACGGTGCTGCTGTCCTTGGAGACATCTTCGGACTGCCGGAGGAGGTGGACCGAGACCGACTGGATTTATCAGTAACGGATCCACAGAGAACCCATCCGAACATCGTCTCGATTCCCACGAAAGAATCACCAACATTCTTGATGATTCGTTCCCCAAGGATAGTGGGAAGGAGCTCGACTCCAAGCACCAAATCCACAGGAGCCCTTTGGTAAAATTGCGGATCAGCGAGCGGAAGGTCCAGCGCATCCTGCTTAACCTTATCCGGGACGGCGCGGGAGGGAAGTTCCTCTGCTACCCTAGGCAGCACAACGGCGACTGCTTGGAACTGTCGGAGCGGTTCGTCAGGAGGAGAAATCTGTAAGCGGCACACTTTGTCGCCGCTACCAGCATCGCATTGCCCAATGCCGCGAATGCTAGTTGATACTTGGCAGCTTGGAGGATTAATCAATTCAAACATTCTTTGGGAAATAAAGGACGCTTCGGATCCCATATCAATCAAAGCGCGGATTTGAAACTGCTTGCCACGATGATGAATAGTTACCCTCGCTGTACCCAGGAGGCCAGTGTTGCGAGTGGAGGCGAAGTAACTTCCCACGTTTACATGAGGGCTGCTGGAATAATCGGAGGACGCAGGATTCGGAATTATACAAGTATTAGGTGCTGAGCTCTCTTGCACTTGAGCGGGAAAGGCCTGAGCTCTTACCGTAGGTTTTCGGCTTACGGAAGGAAAGGTCTGACTGCTAGAGCTTGGTTGAAGGACATCTGTGGCCTCTAGTACACGGTGGCGATCAGTTAGGAATCGATTCAGGTCGTCCCAGGATGAGACGGCGGTCTTATTTGGAACGGACTGTTCCCACAACAGAAGGGTGGCTTTGGGCATTTGCTCGTACAGATTGCTATGAGAAGGATATCCCAATTGTCTGTTCGAGCCCCGGAAAGCTCAAGACCGGTTAAGCAACCTTGAATTGACGTCTGCAGTTCTCTCAACGCTTTGCCAGACTCTTGGGTTACAGCTGGGATCTGTAGAAGCTGCTTGGCTTGGCTCATAATCAATAATCGATTATTTTCGTATCGCGCAGTGAGGTTATCCCACGCGGACTGGAACCCTTCATTGGTCAAGGGTGACCTAGAAACAATGGCTCTGGCTTCACCGCGAGTTTTGCAACTTAAGTGGTACAGTTTCTCCACTTGTGTTAGGCTTGGATTATGGATAAAAATCGCGGTAAACAAATCACGGAATGTAGGCCAAGCCAGGCTGTCTCCGTTGAAGATTTCGACTTCACACGGGGGAACTGTGTGGCTTTGATGGGTGGAATCGACGGAGAGTCTGACTGGTAGGGGAACCGTTTTCGCTGACAGCTGCTCGATTCGCTCTCCAAACAAAGTCCCGCCTCGAACATATACCATATAACAATATTCATGTTTAGCTTTAATTGTAGCTATGTGCTTCGGACTATCTTCCTTCTTTTGCGCCGTCAAGGCCTTATAACATCGTGAAAACTCTGCCTCGACTTGTGCCCAAAGCGACTTAAGCTGGTCTAAGTGTATTTTAATGGAGACGAGTGGCACATCGTCCGCTAAAGCCTGGGCCTCGCGAGCCTCGAACGCCGTTAATGCCTCGCACACGGCAACAAAGTCGGAAAGAGACATCGTAGAGTGTTCTCTGAGCTATTACGAATTGAATGGAAACAAAAAACTCCTTGGAATTAGAGCTCTCAAGCGAGGAAATCGAAACGAAGCTGTAAGTGGACTGTATAATTTAAGGATAGAGGAGTGAGAAGGAAAAATGTCTCCTCTTTTTAATGAACACAATGGATAAATGAAATTAGAAGAAATTATAATTTTCCTCGCAGTTGTGTGAATAATTATAAGGATATATAATCACTGGGATATTAAAATTTATACAATGTGGAAATCTGTTGAAATTTATAAGAGTATAAAAGAAAAACAAAATTATGGAGAAATTGAGATCAGTAGGATTACTTTTCAATGGAGGGGCAAAAAAACTCGGAATTAATTTTCATTAAACGGACTAGATAAATTTCATGGATCTGTGAGGAAAAAATCAAAAATGCACCAAGACAAAATACTAATTCCATATAAATAAAATTGTACTTATTTTTCGTTAGAAAATATTTTGCGAATTAAATTCAATTAGTCGATTGAAATATTTTTTGCACAATACGAAAATCACGATGGAAAAAATGGATGTCGTGACCGAGTCACGGCTTGGCTCAAGTGTCAGCACTGATGAGACTTGAGTGTCAGCACTGATCGGGAGTCAGCTGTTCTGCCGTTGTTTATGTTTTATGAATTTAATTAATTTTAAATTGTTTAACGAAGATCACGATTTCCTGCTTTAATTATGTAGGTTTCGAATTATTAAATTGCGGAGAGCCAATCGGAATGGCTGCAATTTATTTTGTGTGGGTGGAATCAAATTGTATGTGGACATACATATGTATGTACATATGTACATACATATGTATATATGTAAGTATGTCGTATGAGTGAGCTTACCGCGGCAAAAATTATTACATATGTACATATATATGTATGCATATACAAAGTATTTGGCATAAATAATTTATGCCGCTGGACTAATGATCAGCCCGTGGAGTGTGCTTTACACTTTAAGGACAGGTAAGTGGTACTTTATAAACACTTTTACTTGCAGGTTAGAAAACAGCTGTTTTTACATGTACGTATATATATGTATACATACACATATGTATTGTTATGCAATTGGACTTTTAGACATTCAGAATTTCAAAGAATGGAAAAAGACACTTCATAAACCATGTAACCTTTGGAACAGGTCAGGTATGTACATAAAGTAAACAAAAGTGTGTAGGTCGCTATGGAAGAGCGGGAAACCTCACACTTTTATAAGTATGTAATCGGATATAATGTGAATGGGATTTTTAATAAGAAATGTTGTACTTATCAGGAATTCCGCCGATGCATGCTGGAAGAGCGGAAGGATATCCGGCTCGAAGGACCAATGTTTGTGGCGGGGCGGAAGGATCCAAATTATAATACAAGGGGGTTGGCGGGTGCCAATTTCTTCGGGTGGTGAGTGAGTGGTGAATTGATAACGCGCGATAACTTCGGTTACAAAAACTTATACTTTATTCATTAATATTCATAGGTTGCCCGACACACACGAAAATGTCTCGGGTTAAAATATATACAATTCGAAAGGAGGAAAAATTCAATGGAAAAAAAGAACGGGTGTTCGGGTTGAAATTTCGTACTGGAGTGATGATGGCGATTTACAGGAGAGCGCTTCGTCACCCTCCTCAGTATGACCGCATTCCGTTTTGGGAAAAACCCTACCCCTCACTCTCTGCTGTCCACCCGGTGGCGTGAACAATGGTGACTATATGGTGTTTCGTAAACTTGGGCTTTGATATGGGGTTCGCGGATACTTGAAAATGCCCAGTCAATTTCGGTCAGTTGTTTTGTTGTTAGGATTTTATCGAGAAGAGTTGATAACCCCAGACCATTCAGAGTAGACTCTAATTGATCTTGGCCTGTTGAGCGCCATATGTTGAAATCGCCCAAAACAACTATTTTGCTGTAGTGAACTTGCAATTCTTCCACAATTGTCGAAATTGTAGTTCTAAACTGCGTTACAGGAAACGATTGATTTCTGTACGTGACGACAAATATAGTTTCCATGCGTTTAAATGTTACAAGTTGACATATCTGACTCGGATTTTCCGTTTCCAGGCTTCTTTGCTCTAAAACAACTATGTTCTCTACACTTTCCGTCTTCGCGTAAACAATAATTCCATTATGGGATCTTCTGTTGTGCACTCGGGCGGATCCATTTATCCTTGCAATTATATCAAAACCATTTATGCAACATTCATCTTCATCTCTCGTCCAGCATTCCACAAAGCATAGGACATCTGCAGAGTTTAAAAATATATCTTTCAATATATCGGCACTTCGCAGATGCAAACCTTGTATATTGTGATAATATACTAGAAAATTGTCTAGTGGTTTGTCGAGAATCCAATTGTGGCAAGGAGTGAGAAGTTTCTCAGTTCTGAGACTGTTTAGCTCCTTGGTCAGATTCTTGCATTTGCCTCGGTGGAGAAAATTTTCCAATAATGTATAATCCCGATGCATTGGTTGCTCTACTGCAAGCTACATAAATGGCAGATCGGCTCATGCCATCTTGCAAGGTCACCGCTACTTTGTTATAAGTGGCACCTTGGCTTTTATGTATTGTTATCGCTTCAGCAGGCACAACTGGAAACTGGCTGCGTTCTATTGATACCTGGTCATTCTTTTGATATTGGAAAGTTCTTAGAACAGCTTCAATAGGGGTCCAATCAGAATGGGCTGGATTTCTTTTTCGGACCTGGCTTCAGCTCCAATTGACTCCTCCAAAAACTTAACCCAAAGTGTCGATACTTTTCCACTTGGTAAGCGGTCAACTCCCATAAGTTGTCCACTTGCGCCATTCACTAATCCGTCACTAGTATTGATATTCACTGTTATCATGTAGTAAGGATGAGGGAATATGGAAGGCCTTGGGTGTCCGAGGTTTTGAATCCTTTAAAGTTTTCCAAGATTCTTATTTTATTTGCAGGAGTCACCGATGCAGCTTTTATTGTATCCTTTGCTGTAGAAATAAATTCTTCAGTATTGATTTGTGCCAGTTTCATTATGTTATAACTGTTTGCCTTTGCATTTGAATAAAATAGTCGAATCGCTTCATCAGGGATTGTGTTCAACACTCCAGTATTGACTTCCCTTCCTTTTATTAAAGCAATATCGCTATCGGTCATTTTACCTTATGACATATTATTCAACGCTACTGCAAAAGAACAATCTTCGCGTTGTCGCATGATTTCTGTGAGTTCATAAAACTTAAACAGATCCCAAAGTGCAGTCCCTGCAATAACGCCGTAGTTGTCTCTAGGGTTAGAATGGAATATCCATCTATCACCAACTGGAGAAAGTTGTTTTAAATCTCCAAAGGCAATTATTGAAATTCCGCCAAAATATTCCGTTGTTCTAAATATTTGTTTTAGCCGACTATCCAAATTAGACTACATTTTGGCACCCACCATTGATATCTCATCAATTATTATTAGCTTTAGGTCCATAAGCTTCGAATAAATGGTGTTGAGAACATCGTTATTTAAGGGCCGGAGTCCAACTGAAGACTGGTTCACCGGTAATGAAAAAAAGCGAATTGTCTGGACGTTGACGCGTACAATGCGAAGTACGTTCAAGTGGCCCTTACGACACCAGGACATAGCCTGTTTCGCGCGAGCCCAAGCAGAGCGCTGTCCACCCTCCGCCCGACCGACCGTGGGGCCCAGCCGTATATCGGGCGGCACGATCGCTTGGACAAATACAAATATAACGGACAAACAACTAAAAATATGATTACCTACAGCTAATTACGAGCTAAATGTGCTAAAATAGATGTTTTTACAAGAGAAAGAGAGGCTTCTGGTCTGACTACGGGATACAGAAGATTGTAATCATAACATAGGACTCGAAAAGGTTCATGCAAAGAATAATTATAACTACAATGTTTTAAGGATAGAGGAATAAAATTTCTAGTAGGTCTACGGGGTACAGATAGGTTTAACTGGTTCAATAGCTCAGGAGAGTCTATTTCACCTATTAAAAGTTTATGAATAAAGATAGCACCAAGCATTACTCTACGATTAATTAATGAAGGAAGATTGATTAAAAGAAGCCTACTGGAGTATGATGGCAAATTGACATTGCGATCCCAATTTAGACCACGAAGAGCAAATAGCAGAAATTGCTTTTGAAGAGATTCAATTTTACTTTGGTGCGTCTCATATTGAGGTGACCATATGCAAGATCCGTACTCTAAGATAGGACGGATTAATGAAGTATACAGAAGTTTGGTTGTGTACGGATCGTCAAACTCTTTTGACCATCGTTTCACAAAACCAAGAACATTCATAGCTTTACTAACTGTAGCAGAAATATGAGGATTAAAGGTTAATTTATGGTCCATAAGAACACCTAAGTCATTGACAATATCTAACCGCTCTAAGGCAGTGTCGTTAAGATAATAAGTTGCTAAGTGTGGAGTGCATCTATAAAAAGACATAACTTTACATTTAGAGCCGTTAAGGTTTAATAGGTTGGTTTCACACCAACTCTGAAGATCATTAAGATCCGATTGAAGTAGGCAAGAAGACGATATGTCTTTAAAACTGAGGTAAAGCTTAACATCATCCGCGTACATAAGCACCCGAGAATGTGACACTACCAATGGAAGATCATTTATAAAAAGAGTGAATAGCAATGGACCCAAATGACTACCCTGAGGTACTCCAGAAGTCACTTGGATGGTCTTAGAAAATGAAGACTTAAAGAGGACCTTTTGTGTACGCTTAGAAAGATATAGAAGAATCCAATCTAGCAAAAGGCTGGGGATGCCAAGGGCATTTAACTTATATAAAAGTAGAGTGTGATTAACAGAGTCAAAGGCCTTGCTGAAGTCAGTATAAATGACATCAGTTTGCACGGCAGTCTTAAACCCTTTGATTTAGTGAGATGTAAATTCTAATTGGTTAGTAGTTGTCGATCTACGTTTTTTAAACTCGTGTTGGGATGACGAAATGATTGAGCTACAAAAATGCTGCAATTGAGACGTTATTATTTTCTCAAATGCTTTGGGTATGGCAGACAATTTAGAAATACCCCTATAATTGGAGGCTTCGGACTTCTTCCCCTTTTTATGAAGAGGAATACTATATGATTCCTTCCAGATGGACGGGAAGGCGGAATATGTAACGGACAGTGTAAACAACTTAAGTATTGGCTTACATAGGGCCTCTGCGCAAAACCTTAATACGCAGCCTGGTATTCCATCAGGGCCAGGTGCATATATTGGTTTGACGGAACTAAGAACGCTAAAAATCGAACTTTCTTCAAACACAGGGTCTAAAATGCAATTAGACGATTGCAAGTGATAACGATAGGGAAGATTTGCTTGATAAATCGAAGAGGAATAAGTTGTTTTGAAAAAATCAGCAAACATATCAGCAATTGCCTGATCATTGTCAGCTTTATTGTTTTCGAAAGACAAGTAAGACGGGTGCACCGATGTCTTACGTTTTCCATTGACGAATTTATAAAATAGCTTAGGATCGCGAGAAAACCTAAGTTTACATCTCTGAAGATAATCCTTATAGCATTGTGAATTCGGCACCATAAAATTTGATCGAGCAACTACGTATAGGGAAAAATCCGATGCTTTACCGGATTTTTTAAATCTTTTATAGTATCTCGATTTTACGTTCTTCAAGTTACATAACTCACGTGAGAACCAAGGAGGTTTATCAGACCATCCTTGAGTCACACGCGGGACACAAACATCAAAGAACGACTCAAGAGTTTTATAGAAGACAGAAATGGCAGAGTCCATATCCGTGCAAGTATACAGATATGTCCAATCATTAGTTAATAAGAGGTTTTTAAGTTTAGTAAAGTTTGTCTTGCGAAAACATCGGGTTGGAGGCATCGAATTATTATTAATCCAACACAAATACCAGATCTAGTGATCTGTTACGACTATTCCGGACAGGATTTATTTGAGTTAGGGACAACTCAAACCATCTATGAAACAGTGTGACGAGGAGGGCAACAGTAATAAGGAATCATATGAGAGGGTCCAGGCAATCTCAGGTAAATTAAAATCTCCCAGAACTACGAACAAGTCTTTGTCAGAGATATATGAGGAAACAAGTTGAATAGCTTCCAAATGGTGAATGTATACTGCCAAGTCGGACTGTGGTGGAATATACGAACAAGTAATATAGGCAGAAAAAGAATTAAGAGATATTTTAACACAAACAAATTCAATCTCCTGATTGGAAGACTGTACAATTTCAGATGAGAACGCCGAATCAACAGCGATCAAAACGCCACCACCATTACGGATAGTCCGATCATGTCTATATATTAAATATTTTGAGGGGAGAATTGAAGCATCGGCAATATCAGGCTTCAGCCAAGTCTCAGTAAAGGCAAGAATTTGAAAGTCAAAAGCTAAACTATCTACATAGAGTCTAGAGAGTTTCGACTTTAGTCCCCGTACGTTCTGATAGGCCAGAGTTAGGGACGAAATTAGTTTTTTGACTCGCCAACAGGTGCAGACGAGCCGGAAGGAACGTTATTCACAGAGGCAGGTAGCAGGCTAATCGGAGGCCGATTCTTCTTTTTATTGTGTACTCTTTTACAATGAGGTGTTCCGGCCAAAAGTCTTTATGACATATTTGCCCAAAAAGATCTGGGGAAACACTTATTTTAAAGGACGATATGTCCCGAGTATATGAAAAACGGAACTTTTCCACAGCAATGTTTGGTGCTTGAACTTTGCCCTGGATGTAGGCTATGACTTCTTCAGAAGTAGTATTGGGATCAAGCCGCGAAATAAAAATTTGCTTTTTGGGTGGAACTACAACAAGGAAACTAGAAGTGCCAGGCACAGCAGTAGCAGCAACAGCGGATGCAGCAGCAGCTGAAGCAGCCAACACTTTACTAGCTCCTCTTGTAACTACTTTATTGGCAATATTCCTGGAAACGGATGTTTGCCCGGACGGTTCGGAAACTACAACCGATATCGTGTTAGTAGGTGGGATACTGTCTCCAGGGGAAATGGGAAGAGACTCCACACCTTCCAAAGCTGGACTCCTAAACGATATCAGCTGCTGTGCATTTGGTGACATAGGGTCATTGTCGGGAGCCGGAACTGGCAGACAACGATGTGCCGACGGACTGAGGGACGCGCCCTGAAACCTGGCCCTCTTTCGGGTCGGAGATTCAATCAAAAGTTTAGAACTTCTGAATTGAACCTCCATCGCCAAAAAGCTCTTCTTGGAGCTTATGAACGCCAGCTGACAGAGTTTTAAACGCATCTCCAGTCCGTTTCATAAAACTTCGCATCTCGAGCTCCAAGCCACGACACGAATCACAGCCCCATTTAAGGCCGCCACCCTGTGCAATACTATCCCGCACCTTGACTGTGTAACCAGCACATTTAAAGTGCATTACATTATCACACAGCCAACAGTAAAGAAAGTCTTCACTGGTCTTGCTGGGATTATTGCAATTATATTTGCAACAGACAGACATTATTAAATAATTGATTTATCACAATTAAATTATAAATCAATATGTATGTAAATAAAAGGGAAAAATGTTAAATTAAGAGAGGCGTATACAGACCAAAGCAAAAGCTAACTGTAATATGCAAATTAGAAAGAGAAGAAAAAGAGAATATTTATTATTTTTGTATTACAACACACAACAACAAAAACTTGTCACAAGCGCGAAGTTAACGGCCGCGAGCGCGATCAAAAGAGAAAGCAGAAGAATAGAGAGCACCAACACCACACAAACAAAAACAAACTATGAACTGTAAATTGAGAGCGCGGGTGGGAGAAAAAAATAGAACGAAATCAAAAAGTAAGCAGCGCAACAACAAAATTATATTTGCGTTTGTTAAAGTTTTGATATTAATAAATATAAATGTTAATAAATTTAACACAAACTTCGCGATCAGTATAGCGAATTATTAAAAATTTATAAAACAATGAATTTAAATTGAATATTATAGATTACCTTCACAAAAGAACGAAAGACAGTAATTAAGCGAGAGCGCAAAAAAAAAACACGACCGACTTCGATGAGTGACAATATATGCGAATGCAATGTGAGACCTCCGATTCCAAAAGGGGGCTTTTCCTGTTCGGGCACAAAGCAATATTTTAGTCACTTCTGGGTTGCTACCCGCCACGGTGGTAAACCTCAACATAAGCGACTGATAAACTGTAGAAATAAGTCTACTTTTTCCCACTCCTGCACGGCCGCCCACATATTCGTAAAAGAGGGGTTATTAGCGTTGACTCTATGCATTACGTGGGCATAATATTGACGCTGCTTCCTGTTTAGTGAGCGCACCAGCTCAAACAAATCGTTTTCAGGTATCAGCGGTGGCAGTTTTATAACTCTGGGTCCATTTTCATCAGAGCTATTATTGGTTTCGCTTTCTTGAAAAACATTTTGGTCTCTTGCTACTTCTGGAATTGCAAATCCTCTGAATTCTTCATCCAAAAAGTTGCGAAGCGGAAGATTCCTGGTTATCTTCATTATTTTCCCTTTGAACATCCTGTAAAATTTGTTAAAATAAATCTTCCTGCATTGTATCATATTTTTTCCTGTTGGCCTCAATTATGATTTTGTTATTATTATATGTAACTTCGTTGTCCTTATTTACAATTTCAATATCTTCGTTGCGCCAGGGAAAAAAGAGAGTCACGAGTTCTCTGAAATAATCTGGTCTGGATTCATTTTTGCTGAACCTTCTCCATCGCAGAATATATGGATGCTTTCGTTTCCTCATGTATCCTGATCCATTTTGTAGTTGATATTCAGGCACCTCATCAATGTTACTATCTTCTTCTATAGTCCCATTATTTTCTTCTGCAGGATTTCCTTCTTCCTTATCATCATCCTCCATGGCAGTCTCATCCGACACACGGTGTCTACGAGACAACTTACGTTCATAAAGGGCAGCGAAGTCGGCTAGACATTCGTCTTCCATAGACCTAATTACGTAATACTCATGAAGTCCTGCAACATAAATATCCGTCGAATCAGGAGGCAGTCTTTCCAACTCCTTTTTTGACTTTATCATCCGAACTCTTTGTTCAGGATGAGAGGTATTAATGAATATATTTCCGTGGCTCGTTTCTGACATGTGAAGCCCTAGAATATTATAAACGGCTTCTTGAGCTGAAATCTCTGATCCGTTTATGAACTTGCTACCAAGATGCTGCAGTTTTTCCTTAATCGATCGATCTTGATGACCACCTGCAGTAATTTCATCCATGGCTTCGCGTAGCAGTTTTGATACTCCTCTATTCGATTTATTTATATAATTTATGATATAACTCCAGCAACCATATGCATCCAATATGAATTGGATATCCATATTTGCTCTGTGTAGTTTTAAAATATCTTCATTATATGCGTTCAGCATAATATCAGTGAACTTTCTTCGAAGGAATATTTGAGGCTTCTTTAAGCTTGTTCGTATGGCTTGAATATAATCCGCATATTGAAGATCCAAACGACTAAGAAAATTTTCAAAATTATTTAAATTTATTTGTTCATTATTTGGGAGGTTACTTTTTTCTTCCAAGAGCTCTTGAATGCGATTCAAGTATTGGTTATACTGTTCTTGGACAGTTTCCTCCTCACCATAGGGATTTACAATTCTAGTTTCTGGCATTGGCGGATAGGGAATGTTAAACCGACATTTGCTTTCTCTACGTATTTCTCTTTTGCATGTGGCACAATGTTTATGGTATTGATACCTAAGAACATCTTGAAGCTCCTCATTATCTCCGTTAGTAGAAATGAACATATCAATGAATCTAATAACATCTTCTGTGTTTAACGATCCATTAGTGTTCTCCATTTTTGGAGCTCCGTTTAACCAATACATCCCATGAGAGTGTGGTGAGCCACGTTGTTGAAATTCTATTCTCCAATAATAATGAGACAGTTCAAAATCGCCATGACAGTTCTCTTTTGCATGTGGCACAATGTTTATGGTATTGATACCTAAGAACATCTTGAAGCTCCTCATTATCTCCGTTAGTAGAAATGAACATATCAATGAATCTAATAACATCTTCTGTGTTTAACGATCCATTAGTGTTCTCCATTTTTGGAGCTCCGTTTAACCAATACATCCCATGAGAGTGTGGTGAGCCACGTTGTTGAAATTCTATTCTCCAATAATAATGAGACAGTTCAAAATCGCCAAAAATATCTTTGCTTTTCAAAAGTTTCATTAACTGATGAAGCCGGTGATCAAAATATCTGGAGCATGTCGCAGGGTCTGAGCGGATCAACCGTGCTTTCTCTGATGCTGACAGATTCGATGCATCCTCTTCACTGATGATTCTTTTGTCTATGAGAAGGGATAGAATTAGCAGAAGTTCATTCCATTTGGACTCGGCCGCTGAGAGAGTAATGAAGAAAGTTGGCTGTCCAAACTGGCGAATCATAGCTAAAACTTTTTTCTTCTCTGCTTCCCAATGTGCTGGAGAGGAACGCAAGCCTTTAAGAAGATGATATCTATCGTCATGCTGGACCAGGCTATTGACGAAGGATTCATCCATCATGTTAGCCGCGGTAACATGAGCCGTGCCTGATTTTTTCCTAATGCAAATAGAAATGGCATTTTTGATGCGAGTCATTTCGTATCGTTTGTACATGTACAAAATTTTTGGTACCTTTGCGCAGCGTCGGTTGTGTTGTTTTTGCCTTGAAAATTTGTCCGCATGAAATGGATGGAAATGATAACTCTTCAGCATCTTCCTGTATCGTCATGTCCACAGGTCGACGACCTTCACCGGGAGCCATTGCTATTCGTGCAATAATTGCATTTTCAACGGGCTCATTTTCCAGTAAAGTTTCTTGACCACCGGGATTTAAATTGTCTTCTTCCTCATTGCCTTCTAGTTGAGGGTCGATTTCCATTTGTTCGGCAAGGAGTTGCTCCACAATTGGGCGATCTCGGTCATCGCCAAGCCATGCTTTTGGTATAGCTCCGTGCTTTCCAAAAATGTTAACGCATCCATAACTTTTGCTGGTCGAATAGTCTCAGTCATGAAACTATGTCTGTACTCTAGCTTCCGTTTTAGAAGTATTTGCACCACATGGGTGTTATCAAAGGTGCGTGGCAGAGCTGTTACTGTATCATTTACGGAAATAGGTACATTAACAACTGCTCCTCTTACTGCGCACTGTCTTTCAAAGCCTAGGGAAATAATTCGCATAAATGGGATTACGGGTGAAATAAGTCTTTCTTCTAGGCATGATATATCCTGCTTGCATTCGGGAGTTTCAGCGAATGCAAAACCTTCTGAAAGGCATAAGTTTGGAATTTTTCCAGTATTTATTGCTCCGTGGCAAGTAGAGCAAAATAAATAAGTACCATTTTCAGAATGAAATTTTATTGACAAATAGAAGGCTTTCGAGATGTCTAATCGGGGAAACTTAAGAGAAATTTGATTTTTGTTCAAACTCTTTACATTTTGTTTAAAAAATGTGCCACCACAGCTTATGCATATTTCCGTGGGCACTCCTGCGCTGCTGTCTGCAAGTCTCCGTGTTCCTGCAACTCCTCAGAAGACAGTGCAGCTCTGGCGTCCCTATTTCGTTGCGATTGTCGCTGAGACTCCGCTTCTCGATTCTGAGGGTCTCGCCGAAAATTAATAACTCGTGCCTCATTTATATCCTGTATCTGTTGCTCCAGAATTCGGGCATGCCTTCGAGTCACTCTTCTTTGGGATGAATTTAAATTCTGTTCCCGCCTTCTTGTGCCTGGATTCCTTCTTGCAATTCGACGGTTATTTGCATCACGGTTCCGCTCGCCTTCTCTGTAATCCTGATTCTCTCTGCGAACACCATGTTCAGCAGTGTTGGTCTCCTGCTCTACCGAACGATAATCAGGATCTTGGCGAGCAACGAAGTGGGCTTGTGCGTCCAGTTCGCGCTCCTGCTGCCTGAACGCGTCATCCTGTCTCCGAACGATGTGCTGAGCAGAGTTGGACTCCTGCTCTATCGAACGATAATCAGGATCTTGGCGAGCAACGAAGTGGGCTTGTGCGTCCCGTTCGCGCTCCTGCTGCCTGAACGCGTCATCCTGTCTCCTAACGATGTGCTGAGCAGTGTTAGCCTCCTGCTCCTGCAGCCTGTAGGCTCTATCGGCTCGTCGTCTAGCACGTGCTAGTGCTTCCTGTCTACGATCCCTTTCCCGTCTTTCCAAATCATTTTGCCGATTATTTGCCATGCGTTGCGTATTTCTCTCGCGAACCTCGCTGCCATTTTCTTGGCGGTAAGTAAGAGCCCGATTTGCAGCTTCTCGTCGTCGTTGGTCAGCAGATTTTCTCGACAAGCGAGGCATGTTAGAAGCTTAAAATTATGCTATATTATAAATAAGTTGTCTAAAAAAGTAATATGGTATATTCTGAAAGTAAGATAATATAATTTAGATGTGAAAAAAAGCTGAAAGTAAGATAATATAATTTAGATATGTAAAATAAAGCTAAAAGTTAGATAATATGATTAATAGTTAGAAAGAGAGAAGTCTTAAAAAAGACTAGTACAAACGCAAAAAATTAACTGGCGATGTTTTCCAAAACTTGTTCGTCAAAAAGTAGAACAGACTTCACTCGCGAACGCAAAATTTATAGGAAGCGCACACACTCTTCAAAAGCACAAATTACTATGAAATTTAAATGTTTTTGTTTCTTATTAAAAATCAATTGGAAAACGCGGAATTATTCTTTCTTATTCGTTTTTTAATGTGACCAAGCCTAAAAATACACTTGTTATACACTTGTTTGAAATACCGCAAAAATACTAAATATTACCAAACCAGATAGTATTTTTTCGCAATTAACACTTGATACAATACTAATATATGGAAAATTACCGAAGTTAAAATTTTTAAAATTTGACACCATAATTGCCAAGGGAATATCTTGTTTATCCCCATCTTACACTAAATCGATACCTTTTGTGTTGTTATCGAAATAATCGATAGGTAGAACAATCTACTTATGTATTAAAAACTAAAATTCAATAGCATATGCTTAACAAATTAGAACATTCGTAATGTAATAGCTGATACTGTTATCTAAAAATGCACCTGTATTTAAGGATATTGATTACACTAAAAGTAGACATGTATTATTTTAAAATGCTACGTAATATTTTATTACATACATAATTATGTATACAGTGTATGTATACTATACACATATGTATGTATGTATGTATGTATGTAGATACCTACAAATATATGTACATACGTACATCCATACCTACATATGTATGTAAATACTATTCATTAAATATGTATGCACATACAGACATATGTACTTATATATATATGCACATATATATATATATATATATATGCACATATGTATATATATATATATGAATATATGCACAAATATATATATATATGCACATAAATATATATATATGTATATATATATATATGCACAGAAATATATATATATGTATATAGATACATATGTACAGC
This sequence comes from Drosophila paulistorum, assembly GCA_018152135.1. Classification (NCBI taxonomy): domain Eukaryota; kingdom Metazoa; phylum Arthropoda; class Insecta; order Diptera; family Drosophilidae; genus Drosophila; species Drosophila paulistorum. Next base: position 1,315,185 of record JAECXG010000134.1, read on the forward strand.
TTGATATGTACATATATATACAAATGTATGTATTCATAAAATTCTTACAAGTTTGATCGTCCCACACACACATACAGTGTAGCCATGCCTGTGTTTGTACTATGGCATCTGTTGATTTAATGATGACGTAGTAGGCAGCAACCAGCTTTTGAGCCGATTTATATAGACTGTAACTTGTGTTCTATTTATCCGATCAGGGTCAAATTTTGGGATCTGAGATTTTATATCAAACTTTATTATATTGGTAAATTTCATGGGGATACTCCAATTTTTGCAAAAATTTTTGTTCCAGAGCTGTATGATATAGTAGTCCGATCCTAACAATTTTCATACTTTATCTCACCCGGGTAATAAAAAGCCCCCAAAAAAATTTCAACCCTATAGCTCTTAAGATGGCTGAGTAAAACGCGTACGCACCGACGGACAGACGGACATGGCTATATCGACTCAGCTTCTCATGCTGATCAAGAATATATATACTTTATGGGGTCGGAAACGCCTCCTTCTGTGCGTTACAAACATCTGACCAATTTTATAATACCCTCTGCAAGGGTATAAAAATAAAAAAAAGTTAAAATATATATAAATATATAGATAACACGTACAAAGTCATGACATGCTAGGTAAGAAAATCGGTAGAGTCTTCGGCAGGGTTTCGACAGAATCATCAACAGAGTTTTCGACAGGATTAATAATATCATCAACAGTATACCGGTGGTAATTGGCGCAGCTGGGTCAGGAATGGACCTACTTATGTTCACATTGAGAACTATTATTATTTTGTTTCTTAAGTAAAGTGCATTGAAAAATTTTTTGCTGTGTCTTAAGTGCATTGGTAATTGGAACGTAATCAATTGTTGATAATCGTTTACAAAACCAATCACACAACACAAAAAAAAAAAAAAAAAATCAATATTTAACTTACAATATTTCCAAAAAAAAAAAAAAAAAAAAATTTACCTTACAGTATTTACATATATACATACATACATGTACATGTTCCACACGTGAAAATTGGCCTACAGAATCAATTGCTGATAACTAAAGGTCAAGCATAAGTGAAATTAAAATTATTTTAGTAAAAGTGTTAAAAAGTGTGGGCTGAAATCATATGTTAATAATCACCGCATGGAAAAAAAAAAAAAAAAAGTGGAATATGTATATACATGGATGCATATACACATGTGTATATGTAAATCTTATAATTCAATGGAAATGTTTATATGCTGGAAAGCTACACATTGTTTGTCGCTCATTCTGCTTTCAATTTCATAATTCGGCGGAATTGCCAAAACGCTACAAAAATACAATACTTAGTATTGTATTTCGGGCGAAATCGATCTGGAATTGCCAAAACGCTACAAAACCACAATACTTAGTATTGTATTTCTAGTAAAATCGATCTGCTAGCAGAACTACGCTGAGAAGATGACGCCAAGAAGCTACAATTTCTGGCGAAGCTGAGAGAAGAAGACGCTGAGGTGACGCCGCTAAGAAGCTACAATTTCTGGCGAAAGTGATCAGCTAGCTGATTGCGCTTGGCAGACGAAGCAGCAAAAGCGGCAAATTCTAGTGAAATCGATCTTCTAAGCAGAGCTGCAATTGGCAAACGAAGCATTCATAAGTAGTAGCGTTTTATTGTAGGCTCATTTACAAAAGTGAGCTTGAGTTGCAAAGACGTTAATAAAATTAGAAGTTCAGATTAAAGTTGTGACACCAAGTTTAAGAACAATATACTATTAAAAAATAATTAAAGTAATAAAGGTTTGTTACAAAATATTTTAAAAGAACATTAAGAACAATACAAACGTTGCAATGTTAGTGACATACAGTGGAAAAAAAAAATATATATATATATACATATATACACATAATTATAAATCCATTTCCTTTATAAGTGAAAAAAAAAGAAAATATTGGATCTATCGAACTCAAAGGAAACGGTCTTTATTTAAAGAATTCGTCTTAAGAACTAACTTATCATTATTCATACAATTATATTTACAGTTCGGTTAGAAAGCTTTTGATGTTTACAATTATGTTGAAAGTTCCGTTAGAAAGCTTTTTATGTTAGTAGTGGGAGCTTTTGATCGGATGATATCTTGGTCTGGAATTTGATTGGCTTATTGATTTCGCCTACTAAGCGTTCTCACGCTTGGAAGATTTTTTGGGGACAGATTTGTTTATAATGTTGAATTCTCACGCTGGAAGATTTTTTGGGGACAGATTTGTTTTTAAAGTTTTGTTTAGTCTCGGTTACAGTAAACATCCGTTTTGTAGACTAAAAAAAGGGGCGAAGTTATGTGGGTGGATGGAGAGGCGGATATATTACTCCCCCAACACGTAGAAAATAGCCTGTGCTCAGGCGGGAAATACGGGGTATAGACTTGGCAGTGCTTGCGGTGTTGCAAGTGAGATTTCTTGGGATGGTGAAAGTTCATGCAAAACGGGATTGTTAAAAGCTGAGTCACTTGGTTGTACAAAAGTTTCATTCTTAATTTGTGTAATAATTATTTTTTTTGATATTGACTTAAATTTATAGATAAGATATAAGGTTAAACTTAGTAGTGTAATTACAAATGTTGTTGTAGTTATTATGTTGAATATTTTGTTATAATCAGGTTGTTGTAAGTGTTTCGTAAGTTGGTTAAATTTACAGTTAGGTAATGATATTCGAAATCTGAGAGTAAATCCATGGTTCCTGTTTTGAATACAAGATATCCATTAGGTGCCCTTATGGGATTAATTTCAATACTTTGATTATACGTTGAGTGTACCATTGATAAGAGTAGAAATAGTAATGTTGGGATTTATGAAATTAATTAGTATATTTACTTTGATGAGTTTTCTTTTTCTTTTTAAATTTTGATTTGTAGTGTGTTGTTTGTCTACCTCGGTTTGTTTCAATATAATGTTTGTCGTCAACTTGAGTAACTTCTCCTGTTTTCTTAAAGGGTGTTGTCGTTTTTTATCTAACTAAGGGGGCTTGTTTATATTTTGTATTTATTTCAAACCGTGCCTAATTTCATTTAGTTTATCAATTTGTTTTACTTTATTAGCTTGCGTATTATAAAGAGGTGTGCCTGCGTAAATAAAGATATCCGCTGTTCTGTTTGTCGTTAGATGTTTAGTCTTATGGTTATATGTGTAAAGGATAGTTTCAAATTTAGTTTGTTTGTCTTCTATGCTAGATTCTGCATTAATACTTCTTAATTTTTCGTTTACGGTTCTGTGAAATCTTTCCACATCTGAAACGCCATTTTTGCTCGATGTTATACTTATATTAACGTTTTCTGATTGTAGCCAATTTTGAAGTGCTATACAAATAAAAGCAGAGTCCTTATCTGCTTTGATTTCTGAGGGTTTACCCATATCGTTAAAAATTTTTATGATTCCCTTTTTGTTTCAAGCCAATCTCGACTTTTAACTTCAACTAAAGTCGCGTACTTTGAGAAAATATCTATGCAAGATAAAAATTGTTGGTTGTCGATTAGATAGAAATCCATCACGTATTTTTCTCTAGTGTTAAATATCTCTGGGGTGGTTTCAAAGGTTAATTTAGTATTTCGATTTTCTGATTTCGATAAATTGCATATATGGCATTCATTAATGAAGTTTTGAATTAGTTTTTGATAGTCTGGATAATAGTACTTCTCTTTAAACCAGTTTTGACTTTTAGTGATACCTGGATGAAGTAGTGATTTATGGTTCTTTAGTATAATTTCTTTGAATTCTGCATAAGTGGGAATGTCTTTTAATTTGTAAGTGGTTCTTAAAGTTTTTGTTTGGCTGTCCGGACTAATTATTTCAAGATAAGCTTCTTGGAGTGTTTGAAAATCTAAGTCGTTTTCTATGTAAAGTGCATTATTTTTTGAGCATAAATATTTTTTGATAATTTCTTTAGCAAACTGATTGGTCATTTCTACATATGATATTTCTATCTTAGTTTTGTGAAAATAGTGAGTAACGTTGGTGTTATTTTCATTGCATTTAGTGAATTCTATTTGACGGTTGTAGAAATTTAGAGGTTTCTCTGAAATGGCTATTAGGTTTTCATTGTCTTCTTGAGCACTATGTACTGTGGCTCTAGAACTACTTGTTTCTTCACCTAAAAGATTTTCATCTAGTTTTATTCTAGAAAGTGCGTCTGCCACGTAATTTTCTTTTCCTGGTAAGTACTTTATTTTATAATCGAATTCGTTTAGTTTTATCTTCCATCTCCGTAATTTCATGTTAGGTTCTTTGATATTTTCCAACCATACAAGGGGTTTATGATCACTTAGGATCTCAAAAGGTCTGCCGAAGAGGTATGGTCTAAAATATTTGGTTGCCCATACCATAGATAGTAGTTCCTTTTCTATGGCTGAATAATTAAGTTCATGTTCATTTAGTGTTCTACTAGCATAAACAATAGGGGTATGGTCCTGTGAGATGAACGCACAAAAAGCTATATTGCTAGCGTCTGTGGTTAGAAAGAATGGTTTTTTGAAATCGGGATATGCAAGTATGGGATCGTTCATAAGGAGACATTTTAATTTTTCAAAGGATGAAATATAATCTGGGTCGTCTATGTTTATTTTAGCTGCTTTCTTTAACCCAAGAGTTAAAGGTTTTGCAATATGTGCAAAGTTTGGTATGAATTTGAGGAAGAATCCGCATAATCCTAAGAATGATTTTATTTCTTTTGGGGTTTTAGGAATCGGAAATTTTTGAATTGCTTTGACTTTATCTGGGTTTGGTTTGATGCCTTCTGTAGTTATGACGTGACCTAAAAATTTTTTTTTTTTTTCAAGAATTCGCATTTATCTAATTGTAGTTTTAGATTAGCGTTGCGCAATTTTGCAAAGACTCTTTTTAGTGATGCCAAATGTTCTTCTAATGAGGTGGAGTAAACAATTATGTCGTCTAAGTAGACTAAACAATCTTTATAGATTAGATCTTCTAGTAAATTATTCATACACCTTTGGAACGTGGCTGGTGCATTTTTTAGCCCAAATGGCATTCGTGTGTACTCGTAATGACCATGTTTATTGCGGTTTTTTCGATTAATTTGGGATCCATTTGGATTTGATGGAATCCTTTGGCGAGGTCAATGGTTGTGAAATATTGACATTTTCCAAGTTTGTCTAATATTTCATCCATTACCGGTATTGGGAACTTGTCATCGATAGTGATCTCATTTAGACTACGATAGTCGATTACTAAACGGAACTTTTGTTCCTTGGATGCGTCCTCTTTTTTGGGTACAATCCAGATTGGAGAACAATAAGGCGATTTCGATTTTCGTATGATTCCTTGTTCTATCATTTCATTAATTTGTTTATTGACTTCTTCGTCAAAGATTTGTGGGTATTTGTATGGGTGTTTGTATATTGGGTCCTCGTGCTTGGTTCTGATGTTATGCTTTATTGTACTAGTAAAGGTCAAATTTTCACCTTTCCTATACTGGATATCGCTAAATTCATGCAATATTTTCTTTAACTTTTCTACTTCTTCTGAATTTGAGTGATCGAGTCTAAATTCGTTTTTTTCCTCGATACTGTTATTTATTTCCTCTGTGAACGCTTCATATTTGAACTCTGGGGGAGGATAAGGTATTGATTTTTCTTTTTCTTCTTCTTTATTAGTGAATTTGAAATAAAATTTATGATTTGATAATGTCACACTATTTTCTTCATAGTTTATAACGGCTTGACATGCTTTGAGATATTTTCTACTTCTAATAGTATGTCGTATGTTGATGAAAATGTATGGCAATAAAATTTTTGATGGTTGGGGCAAAGTTTGCTTGGTGCAAAAGATAAGCTTTTATTAAGCTCTATTATTCCTTTTATTGTTTGGACATTCAAATTTTCTGAGGTTTCTGGAAAATTGAAATAATTTTTGTTGATAATATTTATTGAAGAGCCTGTATCTATAACGCACTTTAAGGGGATGTTATTGATTTTTAGTTGGATATAGGGGTTTGATTGGACGTACTCGGTTGATCTGTTTGGTTCATTGGTTCTGTTTGAACTGTCTGATCCGAGGCTGATTGATGAGAATTTTCGGACCAGTCCATTCTATTCTGACCACTGGTACTTTCTCTTTGCTTTTTAGTAGGTTGATTTACCACGGGATTTTGATTCTGGGGTTGATTCTGTATCTGATAATTAAGTGGATTTCCCTGTCTGCCCTGATTAAGATTTTGTTGAAATTCTTCTCGAAGCTGTTGATTATTTTGGGTAGTAGGATTTGAATTATTGTAATGGTTGCTTTGCCTATAATAGGTTTGCCGTGAATTATTTTGGTTTGATCTGTAGTTTGAGTTTCTTGAAGTACTCTGATTATTAGTTTTGGGTTTCTCGATGGAGCTATTTTCATATTGACCTCTCTCTCGGCTTTAAATTAAACACTGCAGAAATATCAAATTTGCTAATGTAAATTGTAATTGTAAAGTTTGTCTGGTAATCTTTGCTTTGCTTTAAATTAGACACTTTGGAAATATCAAATTTTGCTAATGTCATGTAAAGTTTGTCTGGTAATCTTTTGATAACATCATTGAATGGCAGTTGTGTATAATACGGTGTTGCCCGCGTCGGTGAGTACCTGGTGTGCTTCTTCTAGTGACATCTCGGCTAATTTGTCCAACGTTGAAAAACAAAGCGTTCAAAATCAATTAAGGTTGTCGTTTTTATTATTTCTTCCAACACTGTATTTAAAACTCCAGGATTCGATGTCGCGCTTTTGTCAGCACGAAAGGTTCTTTTGCGGATAAAACGAAAAAAATATTTTTCCGGAGCTTTGGGACTTAATTGTTTACAGCTCCTTATTATTTTAATTTTTAGCACAAAAAGTCTCGATCACGGGCCAACCTTAGATTTGATATCTGTAATGGTGGCTAGACAAAGTTTCGCACATTTACTTATTTAATGATACATAAAAGGTCTGGTTTATTAGGCAACCTTAGATTCAATATCCGTAACGGTACGAATGGCCGTATATTTTCCTTTGCTTTATCACGCATCTCTTGCCTTTCTGAGTCAAAGGTATCAAACATTTAATTTTCGAGCAACTCTATGATATCGCTTTCGGTTCCACTCCTCAATTTTACGCCGAGCATCAGCTCAAATGGAGACCACTTTCGTATACTCTTCAAAACTAGACGATGTAATCATCGTATCATCTTGCTGAGCTTTTCTAATCTATGCTGTGACTATTGATGATACTAACATTATTTGACTTGTGTATCGGCTTAGGCAATCAACGTATTTTAGCCGCTCTCCTGGTCCGTGCACAGCCTCAAAATCGAAGTCTTGCAGGTATAGAACCCATTGGGCAACCTCCCGAGGAACGTCTTTCTTACTCAATGTTTGTTTGAATGCAGCGCAATCGGTTACAAGCTTAAAGTTAATTCCAACAATATACTGCCGAAATTTTTTGCAAGCTAAAAATATAGCTTTGGCTTCTTGTACATAGCTATGCAGCCGTGCTTCAGACTCTGATGTTTTCTTGCTAAAAAACGAAACGGGGTAAAGTTGACCCCCGTCCGTCTTTAGATGCGTCGGTATGTATGTCGGTTCTGGCATCCCTTCGATACAACTTCAAAACTGGCTCTTTTATTAAGGCATCTGCAACATCTTGTTCCTTCGGGCCCATTTTAAATTCGACATCTCTTCGCAATAGATCTGTCAGAGGCTTTGCGATCAATGAGTAGTCTCTTCTAAATTAACGGAAAAAGCCAGTTCATCCGAGGAAAGCCTGAACAGCCTTGACGTTTTTTGGCATTGGAAACTTTGTAATGGCTCTGGTCTTTTCTGCTCCCGGTTTTATATTTCCGTTTCCAATTTGATGACCCCAAAATTCAATTTCAGTCTGCAGAATTCGGCACTTTCTCCATTTTATTTTCAGCCCGTACTCAGCTGTTACATCCAGAACTTTTTGCAGTTTCGTTAGATATTCGTTGGCTGTCCGGCATGTATTATGATATCGTCCATGTAAAGATCGAGAACGTTATCATTAATGAGGTTTTGAATTACGTAATTAACAAAACGAATAAAAGCGGCTGGAGAGTTGCAAAAGCCAAAGGGCGTGCGGTTGAACTCAAAAAGGCTCTCTTTCGTTATGAATGCGGTGTATTTCTTGCTGCGTTTCTCCACTAGAACGTGAAAGAAAACATTTCCAAGATCCATGATGGTGAAAAATTTTTAATTGCCCAATTTTTCCAAAACATCTTCGACAATAGGCACAGGGGGAAGCAGTCCTTTAACTGCCGGTAGTTAATGCCCACTCGATTGTTGCCAATTAATACTAATTCATTTACCATTTCACCTTGGTACGACATGGGGGCTAATTGGTCATCTTCGTCCGCCATAATGATGCGATTATTGGAAGCTTGCTCCCGATTTTTCCTTTTCGTTTTTCGCTTGTTGTATTCGTCTCGTTTCTTTTCGATTGCTGCCTTCGTCTCTTTTTTCGTTTCGTTTGCAGCCAGAATTTCGCGTCCGCTTGCTGTCGTTTTTATACCTTTGCAGAGGGTATTATAAGATTGGTCAGATGTTTGTAACGCACAGAAGGAGACGTTTCCGACCCCATAAAGAATGTATATTATATATTACATTATATATTATATTATATTAACGTTTTCTGATTGTAGCCAATTTTGGAGTGCTTTACAAAAAAAAGGTGAGTCCTTATCTTCTTTGATTTCTAAGGGTTTACATATATCATTTATGATTTTTATGATTGCCCTTTTTGTTTCAAGCCAATCTCGACTTTAGACTTCAACTGAAGTTTTAAATTAGTTTTTGATAGTCTGGATAATAGAATTTCTCTTTAAACCAGTTTTGAGTTTTAGTGATACCTGGATGAAGTAGTGATTTATGTTTGTTTAGGATAATTTCTTTGAATTCTGCATAAGTGGGTATGTCTTTTAATTTGTAAGTAGTTCTTAAAGTTTTTGTTTGGCTGTCGGGACTAATTATTTGAAGATAAGCTTCTTGGAGTGTTTGAAAATCTAAGTCGTTTTCGATGTAAAGTGCATTATTTTTTGAGCATAAATATTTTTTGATAATTTCTTTCGCAAACTGATTGGTCATTTCTACATATGATATTTTTATTTTGAGTGAGCAACGTTGATTTTATTTTCATTGTATTTAGTGAATTCTATTTGACGGTTGTAGAAATTCAGAGATTTTTCGGAAATGGCTATTAGGTTTTCATTATCTTCTTTGATACCAGACAAGGGGTTTATGATCACTTAGGATTTCAAAATGTCTGCAGAAGAGATATGGTCTAAAATATTTGGTTGCCCATACGATAGATAGTAGTTCCTTTTCTATGGCTGAATAATTAAGTTCATGTACGTTAAGTCTTCTAATAGCAAGGGAAATAGATCTATGATCCTGTGAGATGAACGCACCTAAAGAAGATATTTTAATTTTTCTAAGGATGAAATATAATGTGGGTCGCTTATGTTAACCCTTTCAGGTCCACTGTTGCCTATAGGCAACATTGACTTTATGTTCCAAAAAGTATGTTGCGAAGTCTTTTTACCCGTTATGTTTCTTTTTTAGTCTAATCAGCTGATCTTCTATGAGTAGATCTGCATTTTACAAAGCTTCGTTTGAAATAATGTGTTCTTAGTTCTTAGTTGTGATGTGAGCACATGGTGCTGAGTTCGAAAAAAAAGTGCGTTTTTATTTAATTAAATTGCGCGTATAATATTAATTATAAATACTTCAAAAGTTAACTATTATGTACAAATCAGGTAAGTTTAAAGATTACGAATTAATTTGGTTATCAAAATTGTTGAGTTTTGTCTTTGGAATTTTCCAAAGACAATGTTGCCTATAGGCAATATTGGTCTCGAATGGTATACAAAATTTAAAAATGTTTCTGCTCTGCTAGATATGCGACCCAAAGGCCTAACACAGTTGGAAATTTAAAAAATTTGCCAATTTAATTGGGATGATTCTGACGATGACGAAAATAATGAAGAAAATGAAGAGGATACTGAAACTCAAAAGACTTTGGAAGATTTTATTGACGAATCTTTACAAGATGCTATTACCAAAGGTGAAAGTCTCGAAGGCACACTGTTGAATATAGGTCAATTGGAATGTAGTAAGAACGAAACCAGTACTGAAACGGTGCAGCAAATTATCGAAAACGTAAATCAAGAATTTAAATGACAACATAAAACAACCCCCAAAACAACAAATTGGAGCAAGAGGAGTATCAAAGCATTGACAAACAAATGATTTCATTTAAAGGTCAACATAGCTTGAAACAATATCTTCCTAAAAAACCACACAAGTGGGGCTTTAAAATGTTTTCAAGAGCTGGAGTATCTGGTCTTATATATAATTTCTGCCTTTATATTGGTGAAGGAACTTGTGATTCTTTTGGGCTTGGAATATCATCAGATATAGTTCTTCATTTGGCATCAAATGTGCCCCAAGCTCAAAACTTTAAACTCTTCTTTGATAACTGGTTCACTTCCGTAAGTCTTATGATTGATTTAAAAAAAAAAAAATATCCTCGCAGCCGGAACGATTTGCCCAAACCGCCTTAAGAATTGTGTGCTTAAGACTGAAAAGGAACTTGCGAAAGATGGTCGAGGATCCTATGATTTGAAAGTAGAAACCTCGCTAAAATTAATTACTTGCCGCTGGTATGACAACAAAAGTGTGCAATTAATTTCAAATTATATTAGCGACCAACCTGACACAGAATGCACCCGCTGGTGCCGGAAGGAGAGAAAAAATGTACAAGTGTCTCGTCCTGCTATTGTAGAATGCTACAATAAGCATATGGGCGGGGTTGATCTTTCAGACATGTTATTAGAACTTTATAAAATTAATAACCGCTCCAAAAAGTCGTATATGCGCATTGTATTTTGGTGTATAAATATGGCGGTGAAATAGTTGGCTTCTGTATAGAGATTTGAACTGCACCAAAGATAACACACGTCACATGCCTTTAATACAATTTCAACTGGGTCGTCCAGCACAAATTGTACTCAATATTGACTCGCGCGATTCATCTCCAGCATCATCTTTCCCCGATTTATCAATTTTATCCACTCCAACATCTAAAAGATGTTATGTTATAGAAAAACCTAAGGAGATATGACAAAATCGAACATTGGATTCAATGGGGTTCAAAAGGCAGGTGCAGAATGTGCAAAACAGGATACCCACGTTCAAAGTGTTCCAAGTGTGACGTTCACCTTTGCTCAAATCCTAAAAAGAATTGTTTTGTGTCATACCACACAAAGAGTCTCAGAAAAAATGTATTGAGTTTAAACGTTTTAAAATTTTAAGAATAAAAGAGTGAAATAAATAAAATATTAATTCATGAATTACGTATACGTGTTATTTTAAACATCTACTACTCAGGACCAACGTTGCCTATAGGCAACATTTCGGTGAGGACGAACCAGGATACGTAGGACAAAAATATGGATTTTGGTCAATATTTGTGGCCATATTAATCGTAATATGCAATGAAATATTTTTTTAGTCTTCGCATTGTAATTCAGTCCTGAAAGGGTTAATTTTAGCTGCTTTCTTTAATCCAAGATTTAAATGTTTGGCAATATGTCCAAAGTTTGGTATAAATTTCGGGAGGAATCCGCATAATCCTAGGAATGATTTTATTTCTTTTGGGGTTTTAGGAATCGGAAATTTTTGAATTGCTTTGACTTTAACTGGGTTTGGTTTCAAGCCTTCTGTAGTTATGACGTGACCTAAAAATTCTGTTTCCTTTTTCAAGAATTCTTGTCATCGACAGTAATCTCATTTAGACTACGATAGTCGATTACTAAACGGAACTTTTGTTCCTTGGATGCGTCCTCTTTTTTGGGTACAATCCTGATTGGAGAACAATAGGGCGATCTCGCTTTTCGTATGATTCCCTGGTTCTATCTTTTCATTAATTTGTTTATTGACTTCTTCGTCAAAGATTTGTGGGTATTTGTATGGGTGTTTGTATATTGGGTCCTCGTGCTTGGTTCTGATGTTATGCTTTATGGTACTAGTAAAGGTCAAATTTTCACCTTTCCTATACTGGATATCGCTAAATTCATGCAATATTTTCTTTAACTTTTCTACTTCTTCTGAATTTAAGTGATCGAGTCTAAATTCGTTTTTTCCTCGATACTGTTATTTATTTCCTCTGTGAACGCTTCATATTTGAACTCTGGGGGAGGATAAGGTATTGATTTTTCTTTTCTTCTTCTTTATTAGTGAATTTGAAATAAAATTTATGATTTGATAATGTCACACTATTTTCTTCATAGTTTATAACGGCTTGACATGCTTTGAGATATTTTCTACTTCTAATAGTATGTCGTATGTTGATGAAAATGTATGGCAATAAAATTTTTGATGGTTGGGGCAAAGTTTGCTTGGTGCAAAAGACACGCTTTTATTAAGCTCTATTATTCCTTTTATTGTTTGGACATTCAAATTTTCTGAGGTTTCTGGAAAATTGAAATAATTTTTGTTGATAATATTTATTGAAGAGCCTGTATCTATAACGCACTTTAAGGGGATGTTATTGATTTTTAGTTGGATATAGGGGTTTGATTGGACGTACTCGGTTGATCTGTTTGGTTCATTGGTTCTGTTTGAACTGTCTGATCCGAGGCTGATTGATGAGAATTTTCGGACCAGTCCATTCTATTCTGACCACTGGTACTTTCTCTTTGCTTTTTAGTAGGTTGATTTACCACGGGATTTTGATTCTGGGGTTGATTCTGTATCTGATAATTAAGTGGATTTCCCTGTCTGCCCTGATTAAGATTTTGTTGAAATTCTTCTCGAAGCTGTTGATTATTTTGGGGAGTAGGATTTGAATTATTGTATTGGTTGCTTTGCCTATAATAGGTTTGCCGTGAATTATTTTGGTTTGATCTGTAGTTTGAGTTTCTTGAAGTACTCTGATTATTAGTTTTGGGTTTCTCGGTGGAGCTATTTTCATATTGACCTATCTCTCTGCTTTAAATTAAACACTGCAGAAATATCAAATTTGCTAATGTAAATTGTAATTGTAAAGTTTGTCTAGTAATCTTTGCTTTGATTTAAATTAGACACTTTGGAAATATCAAATTTTGCTAATGTCATGTAAAGTTTGTCTGGTAATCTTTTGATAACATCATTGAATGGCAGTTGTGTATAATACGGTGTTGTCCGCGTCGGTGAGTACCTGGTGTGCTTCTTCTAGTGACATCTCGGATAATTTGTCCAACGTTGAAAAACAAAGCGTTCAAAATCAATTAAGGTTGTCGTTTTTATTATTTCTTCCAACACTGTATTTAAAACTCCAGGATTCGATGTCGCGCTTTTGTCAGCACGAAAGGTTCTTTCCGGAGCTTTGGGCCTTAATTGTCCCAAAATGTCCGTGCACAGCCTCAAAATCGAAGTCTTGCAGGTATAGAACCCATTGGGCAACCTCCCGAGGAACGTCTTTCTTACTCAATGTTTGTTTGAATGCAGCGCAATCGGTTACAAGCTTAAAGTTAATTCCAACAATATACTGTCGAAATTTTTTGCAAGCTAAAAATATAGCTTTGGCTTCTTGTACATAGCTATGCAGCCGTGCTTCAGACTCTGATGTTTTCTTGCTAAAAAACGAAACGGGGTAAAGTTGACCCCCGTCCGTCTTTAGATGCGTCGGTATGTATGTCGGTTCTGGCATCCCTTCGATAAACTTCAAAACTGGCTCTTTTATTAAGGCATCTGCAACATCTTGTTCCTTCGGGCCCATTTTAAATTCGACATCTCTTCGCAATAGATCTGTCAGAGGCTTTGCGATCAATGAGTAGTCTCTTCTAAATTTGCGGAAAAAGCCAGTTCATCCGAGGAAAGCCTGAACAGCCTTGACGTTTTTTGGCATTGGAAACTTTGTAATGGCTCTGGTCTTTTCTGCTCCCGGTTTTATATTTCCGTTTCCAATTTGATGACCCCAAAATTCAATTTCAGTCTGCAGAATTCGGCACTTTCTCCATTTTATTTTCAGCCCGTACTCAGCTGTTACATCCAGAACTTTTTGCAGTTTCGTTAGATATTCGTTGGCTGTCCGGCATGTATTATGATATCGTCCATGTAAAGATCGAGAACGTTATCATTAATGAGGTTTTGAATTACGTAATTAACAAAACGAATAAAAGCGGCTGGAGAGTTGCAAAAGCCAAAGGGCGTGCGGTTGAACTCAAAAAGGCTCTCTTTCGTTATGAATGCGGTGTATTTCTTGCTGCGTTTCTCCACTAGAACGTGAAAGAAAACATTTCCAAGATCCATGATGGTGAAAAATTTTTCATTGCCCAATTTTTCCAAAACATCTTCGACAATAGGCACAGGGGGAAGCAGTCCTTTAACTGCCGGTAGTTAATGCCCACTCGATTGTTGCCAATTAATACTAATTCATTTACCATTTCACCTTGGTACGACATGGGGGCTAATTGGTCATCTTCGTCCGCCATAATGATGCGATTATTGGAAGCTTGCTCCCGATTTTTCCTTTTCGTTTTTCGCTTGTTGTATTCGTCTCGTTTCTTTTCGATTGCTGCCTTCGTCTCTTTTCTCGTTTCGTTTGCAGCCAGAATTTCGCGTCCGCTTGCTGTCGTTTTTATACCCTTGCAGAGGGTATTATAAAATTGGTCAGATGTTTGTAACGCACAGAAGGAGACGTCTCCGACCCCATAAAGAATGTATATTATATATTACATTATATATTATATTATATTAACGTTTTCTGATTGTAGCCAATTTTGGAGTGCTTTACAAAAAAAAGGTGAGTCCTTATCTTCTTTGATTTCTAAGGGTTTACATATATCATTTATGATTTTTATGATTGCCCTTTTTGTTTCAAGCCAATCTCGACTTTAGACTTCAACTAAAGTCGCGTACTTTCAGTAAATATCTATACAATAGAAAAGTTGTTGGTTGTCGATTAAATAGTAATCCATCTGGGGTGGTTTTAAAAGTTAATTTAGTATTTAAATTTTCTGATTTTAATAAATTGCATTTATGGCATTCATTAATGAAGTTTTAAATTAGTTTTTGATAGTCTGGATAATAGAATTTCTCTTTAAACCAGTTTTGAGTTTTAGTGATACCTGGATGAAGTAGTGATTTATGTTTGTTTAGTATAATTTCTTTGAATTCTGCATAAGTGGGTATGTCTTTTAATTTGTAAGTAGTTCTTAAAGTTTTTGTTTGGCTGTCGGGACTAATTATTTGAAGATAAGCTTCTTGGAGTGTTTGAAAATCTAAGTCGTTTTCGATGTAAAGTGCATTATTTTTTGAGCATAAATATTTTTTGATAATTTCTTTCGCAAACTGATTGGTCATTTCTACATATGATATTTTTATTTTAGTTTTCGTGTGTGTGAAAATAGTGAGTAACGTTGAATATAGGTCAATTGGAATGTAGTAAGAACGAAACCAGTACTGAAACGGTGCAGCAAATTATCGAAAACGTAAATCAAGATACACTGAGATGGAGAAAGAATACTTCAACTCTAATTGAACCAATTAGCTGTTGGAAAGGATTCGAAAAATCTGGGAAAACAAAGGAACCATTTTGGTATTTCTCTATATATTTCAATGATGAAATTTTGGATAAAATCTGCTCAGAAACAAACGCATATGCCTTACAAAGTGATGGAATCGAACTCAAGTGCAGTGTCATCGAAATTAAACGTTTTATAAGCATTTTGCTATATTTGGGAGGGATTAAAATACCTGTTTGGCGCATGGCTTGGTCATCAAAATTTAGACTGTCAGCCGTTGCCGATTCGATGAGTCGAATCAGATTTGAAAAAATTAAAGCAAACTTTCATCTGAATGACAACATAAAACAACCCCCAAAACAACAAATTGGAGCAAGAGGAGTATCAAAGCATTGACAAACAAATGATTTCATTTAAAGGTCAACATAGCTTGAAACAATATCTTCCTAAAAAACCACACAAGTGGGGCTTTAAAATGTTTTCAAGAGCTGGAGTATCTGGTCTTATATATAATTTCTGCCTTTATATTGGTGAAGGAACTTGTGATTCTTTTGGGCTTGGAATATCATCAGATATAGTTCTTCATTTGGCATCAAATGTGCCCCAAGCTCAAAACTTTAAACTCTTCTTTGATAACTGGTTCACTTCCGTAAGTCTTATGATTGATTTAAAAAAAAAAAATATCCTCGCAGCCGGAACGATTTGCCCAAACCGCCTTAAGAATTGTGTGCTTAAGACTGAAAAGGAACTTGCGAAAGATGGTCGAGGATCCTATGATTTGAAAGTAGAAACCTCGCTAAAATTAATTACTTGCCGCTGGTATGACAACAAAAGTGTGCAATTAATTTCAAATTATATTGGCGACCAACCTGACACAGAATGCACCCGCTGGTGCCGGAAGCAGAGAAAAAATGTACAAGTGTCTCGTCCTGCTATTGTAGAATGCTACAATAAGCATATGGGCGGGGTTGATCTTTCAGACATGTTATTAGAACTTTATAAAATTAATAACCGCTCCAAAAAGTCGTATATGCGCATTGTATTTTGGTGTATAAATATGGCGGTGAAATAGTTGGCTTCTGTATAGAGATTTGAACTGCACCAAAGATAACACACGTCACATGCCTTTAATACAATTTCAACTGGATATTGCAAATGAACTTCTTCGATCTAGAATGCAAATTCAGTCTCGAAAAAGGGGTCGTCCAGCACAAATTGTACTCAATATTGACTCGCGCGATTCATCTCCAAGCATCATCTTTCCCCGATTTATCAATTTTATCCACTCCAACATTGGATTCAATGGGGTTCAAAAGGCAGGTGCAGAATGTGCAAAACAGGATACCCACGTTCAAAGTGTTCCAAGTGTGACGTTCACCTTTGCTCAAATCCTAAAAAGAATTATTTTGTGTCATACCACACAAAGAGTCTCAGAAAAAATGTATTGAGTTTAAACGTTTTAAAATTTTAAGAATAAAAGAGTGAAATAAATAAAATATTAATTCATGAATTACGTATACGTGTTATTTTAAACATCTACTACTCAGGACCAACATTGCCTATAGGCAACATTTCGGTGAGGACGAACCAGGATACGTAGGACAAAAATATGGATTTTGGTCAATATTTGTGGCCATATTAATCGTAATATGCGATGAAATATTTTTTTTAGTCTTCGCATTGTAATTCAGTCCTGAAAGGGTTAATTTTAGCTGCTTTCTTTAATCCAAGATTTAAATGTTTGGCAATATGTCCAAAGTTTGGTATAAATTTCGGGAGGAATCCGCATAATCCTAGGAATGATTTTATTTCTTTTGGGGTTTTAGGAATCGGAAATTTTTGAATTGCTTTGACTTTAACTGGGTTTGGTTTCAAGCCTTCTGTAGTTATGACGTGACCTAAAAATTCTGTTTCCTTTTTCAAGAATTCTTGTCATCGACAGTAATCTCATTTAGACTACGATAGTCGATTACTAAACGGAACTTTTGTTCCTTGGATGCGTCCTCTTTTTTGGGTACAATCCTGATTGGAAAACAATAGGGCGATCTCGCTTTTCGTATGATTCCCTGGTTCTATCTTTTCATTAATTTGTTTATTGACTTCTTCGTCAAAGATTTGTGGGTATTTGTATGGGTGTTTGTATATTGGGTCCTCGTGCTTGGTTCTGATGTTATGCTTTATGGTACTAGTAAAGGTCAAATTTTCACCTTTCCTATACTGGATATCGCTAAATTCATGCAATATTTTCTTTAACTTTTCTACTTCTTCTGAATTTAAGTGATCGAGTCTAAATTCGTTTTTTCCTCGATACTGTTATTTATTTCCTCTGTGAACGCTTCATATTTGAACTCTGGGGGAGGATAAGGTATTGATTTTTCTTTTTCTTCTTCTTTATTAGTGAATTTGAAATAAAATTTATGATTTGATAATGTCACACTATTTTCTTCATAGTTTATAACGGCTTGACATGCTTTGAGATATTTTCTACTTCTAATAGTATGTCGTATGTTGATGAAAATGTATGGCAATAAAATTTTTGATGGTTGGGGCAAAGTTTGCTTGGTGCAAAAGACACGCTTTTATTAAGCTCTATTATTCCTTTTATTGTTTGGACATTCAAATTTTCTGAGGTTTCTGGAAAATTGAAATAATTTTTGTTGATAATATTTATTGAAGAGCCTGTATCTATAACGCACTTTAAGGGGATGTTATTGATTTTTAGTTGGATATAGGGGTTTGATTGGACGTACTCGGTTGATCTGTTTGGTTCATTGGTTCTGTTTGAACTGTCTGATCCGAGGCTGATTGATGAGAATTTTCGGACCAGTCCATTCTATTCTGACCACTGGTACTTTCTCTTTGCTTTTTAGTAGGTTGATTTACCACGGGATTTTGATTCTGGGGTTGATTCTGTATCTGATAATTAAGTGGATTTCCCTGTCTGCCCTGATTAAGATTTTGTTGAAATTCTTCTCGAAGCTGTTGATTATTTTGGGGAGTAGGATTTGAATTATTGTATTGGTTGCTTTGCCTATAATAGGTTTGCCGTGAATTATTTTGGTTTGATCTGTAGTTTGAGTTTCTTGAAGTACTCTGATTATTAGTTTTGGGTTTCTCGGTGGAGCTATTTTCATATTGACCTATCTCTCTGCTTTAAATTAAACACTGCAGAAATATCAAATTTGCTAATGTAAATTGTAATTGTAAAGTTTGTCTGGTAATCTTTGCTTTGATTTAAATTAGACACTTTGGAAATATCAAATTTTGCTAATGTCATGTAAAGTTTGTCTGGTAATCTTTTGATAACATCATTGAATGGCAGTTGTGTATAATACGGTGTTGTCCGCGTCGGTGAGTACCTGGTGTGCTTCTTCTAGTGACATCTCGGATAATTTGTCCAACGTTGAAAAACAAAGCGTTCAAAATCAATTAAGGTTGTCGTTTTTATTATTTCTTCCAACACTGTATTTAAAACTCCAGGATTCGATGTCGCGCTTTTGTCAGCACGAAAGGTTCTTTCCGGAGCTTTGGGCCTTAATTGTTTACAGCTCCTTATTATTTTAATTTTTAGCACAAAAAGTCTCGATCACGGGCCAACCTTAGATTTGATATCTGTAATGGTGGCTAGACAAAGTTTCGCACATTTACTTATTTAATGATACATAAAAGGTCTGGTTTATTAGGCAACCTTAGATTCAATATCCGTAACGGTACGAATGGCCGTATATTTTCCTTTGCTTTATCACGCATCTCTTGCCTTTCTGAGTCAAAGGTATCAAACATTTAATTTTCGAGCAACTCTATGATATCGCTTTCGGTTCCACTCCTCAATTTTACGCCGAGCATCAGCTCAAATGGAGACCACTTTCGTATACTCTTCAAAACTAGACGATGTAATCATCGTATCATCTTGCTGAGCTTTTCTAATCTATGCTGTGACTATTGATGATACTAACATTATTTGACTTGTGTATCGGCTTAGGCAATCAACGTATTTTAGCCGCTCTCCTGGTCCGTGCACAGCCTCAAAATCGAAGTCTTGCAGGTATAGAACCCATTGGGCAACCTCCCGAGGAACGTCTTTCTTACTCAATGTTTGTTTGAATGCAGCGCAATCGGTTACAAGCTTAAAGTTAATTCCAACAATATACTGTCGAAATTTTTGCAAGCTAAAAATATAGCTTTGGCTTCTTGTACATAGCTATGCAGCCGTGCTTCAGACTCTGATGTTTTCTTGCTAAAAAACGAAACGGGGTAAAGTTGACCCCCGTCCGTCTTTAGATGCGTCGGTATGTATGTCGGTTCTGGCATCCCTTCGATAAACTTCAAAAC
Organism: Drosophila paulistorum; assembly: GCA_018152135.1. Taxonomy (NCBI): domain Eukaryota; kingdom Metazoa; phylum Arthropoda; class Insecta; order Diptera; family Drosophilidae; genus Drosophila; species Drosophila paulistorum. Next base: position 1,335,016 of record JAECXG010000134.1, read on the forward strand.
TGGCTCTTTTATTAAGGCATCTGCAACATCTTGTTCCTTCGGGCCCATTTTAAATTCGACATCTCTTCGCAATAGATCTGTCAGAGGCTTTGCGATCAATGAGTAGTCTCTTCTAAATTTGCGGAAAAAGCCAGTTCATCCGAGGAAAGCCTGAACAGCCTTGACGTTTTTTTGGCATTGGAAACTTTGTAATGGCTCTGGTCTTTTCTGCTCCCGGTTTTATATTTCCGTTTCCAATTTGATGACCCCAAAATTCAATTTCAGTCTGCAGAATTCGGCACTTTCTCCATTTTATTTTCAGCCCGTACTCAGCTGTTACATCCAGAACTTTTTGCAGTTTCGTTAGATATTCGTTGGCTGTCCGGCATGTATTATGATATCGTCCATGTAAAGATCGAGAACGTTATCATTAATGAGGTTTTGAATTACGTAATTAACAAAACGAATAAAAGCGGCTGGAGAGTTGCAAAAGCCAAAGGGCGTGCGGTTGAACTCAAAAAGGCTCTCTTTCGTTATGAATGCGGTGTATTTCTTGCTGCGTTTCTCCACTAGAACGTGAAAGAAAACATTTCCAAGATCCATGATGGTGAAAAATTTTTCATTGCCCAATTTTTCCAAAACATCTTCGACAATAGGCACAGGGGGAAGCAGTCCTTTAACTGCCGGTAGTTAATGCCCACTCGATTGTTGCCAATTAATACTAATTCATTTACCATTTCACCTTGGTACGACATGGGGGCTAATTGGTCATCTTCGTCCGCCATAATGATGCGATTATTGGAAGCTTGCTCCCGATTTTTCCTTTTCGTTTTTCGCTTGTTGTATTCGTCTCGTTTCTTTTCGATTGCTGCCTTCGTCTCTTTTCTCGTTTCGTTTGCAGCCAGAATTTCGCGTCCGCTTGCTGTCGTTTTTATACCCTTGCAGAGGGTATTATAAAATTGGTCAGATGTTTGTAACGCACAGAAGGAGACGTCTCCGACCCCATAAAGAATGTATATTATATATTACATTATATATTATATTATATTAACGTTTTCTGATTGTAGCCAATTTTGGAGTGCTTTACAAAAAAAAGGTGAGTCCTTATCTTCTTTGATTTCTAAGGGTTTACATATATCATTTATGATTTTTATGATTGCCCTTTTTGTTTCAAGCCAATCTCGACTTTAGACTTCAACTAAAGTCGCGTACTTTCAGTAAATATCTATACAATAGAAAAGTTGTTGGTTGTCGATTAAATAGTAATCCATCTGGGGTGGTTTTAAAAGTTAATTTAGTATTTAAATTTTCTGATTTTAATAAATTGCATTTATGGCATTCATTAATGAAGTTTTAAATTAGTTTTTGATAGTCTGGATAATAGAATTTCTCTTTAAACCAGTTTTGAGTTTTAGTGATACCTGGATGAAGTAGTGATTTATGTTTGTTTAGTATAATTTCTTTGAATTCTGCATAAGTGGGTATGTCTTTTAATTTGTAAGTAGTTCTTAAAGTTTTTGTTTGGCTGTCGGGACTAATTATTTGAAGATAAGCTTCTTGGAGTGTTTGAAAATCTAAGTCGTTTTCGATGTAAAGTGCATTATTTTTTGAGCATAAATATTTTTTTGATAATTTCTTTCGCAAACTGATTGGTCATTTCTACATATGATATTTTTATTTTAGTTTTCGTGTGTGTGAAAATAGTGAGTAACGTTGAATATAGGTCAATTGGAATGTAGTAAGAACGAAACCAGTACTGAAACGGTGCAGCAAATTATCGAAAACGTAAATCAAGATACACTGAGATGGAGAAAGAATACTTCAACTCTAATTGAACCAATTAGCTGTTGGAAAGGATTCGAAAAATCTGGGAAAACAAAGGAACCATTTTGGTATTTCTCTATATATTTCAATGATGAAATTTTGGATAAAATCTGCTCAGAAACAAACGCATATGCCTTACAAAGTGATGGAATCGAACTCAAGTGCAGTGTCATCGAAATTAAACGTTTTATAAGCATTTTGCTATATTTGGGAGTGATTAAAATACCTGTTTGGCGCATGGCTTGGTCATCAAAATTTAGACTGTCAGCCGTTGCCGATTCGATGAGTCGAATCAGATTTGAAAAAAATTAAAGCAAACTTTCATCTGAATGACAACATAAAACAACCCCCAAAACAACAAATTGGAGCAAGAGGAGTATCAAAGCATTGACAAACAAATGATTTCATTTAAAGGTCAACATAGCTTGAAACAATATCTTCCTAAAAAACCACACAAGTGGGGCTTTAAAATGTTTTCAAGAGCTGGAGTATCTGGTCTTATATATAATTTCTGCCTTTATATTGGTGAAGGAACTTGTGATTCTTTTGGGCTTGGAATATCATCAGATATAGTTCTTCATTTGGCATCAAATGTGCCCCAAGCTCAAAACTTTAAACTCTTCTTTGATAACTGGTTCACTTCCGTAAGTCTTATGATTGATTTAAAAAAAAAATATCCTCGCAGCCGGAACGATTTGCCCAAACCGCCTTAAGAATTGTGTGCTTAAGACTGAAAAGGAACTTGCGAAAGATGGTCGAGGATCCTATGATTTGAAAGTAGAAACCTCGCTAAAATTAATTACTTGCCGCTGGTATGACAACAAAAGTGTGCAATTAATTTCAAATTATATTGGCGACCAACCTGACACAGAATGCACCCGCTGGTGCCGGAAGCAGAGAAAAAATGTACAAGTGTCTCGTCCTGCTATTGTAGAATGCTACAATAAGCATATGGGCGGGGTTGATCTTTCAGACATGTTATTAGAACTTTATAAAATTAATAACCGCTCCAAAAAGTCGTATATGCGCATTGTATTTTGGTGTATAAATATGGCGGTGAAATAGTTGGCTTCTGTATAGAGATTTGAACTGCACCAAAGATAACACACGTCACATGCCTTTAATACAATTTCAACTGGATATTGCAAATGAACTTCTTCGATCTAGAATGCAAATTCAGTCTCGAAAAAGGGTCGTCCAGCACAAATTGTACTCAATATTGACTCGCGCGATTCATCTCCAAGCATCATCTTTCCCCGATTTATCAATTTTATCCACTCCAACATTGGATTCAATGGGGTTCAAAAGGCAGGTGCAGAATGTGCAAAACAGGATACCCACGTTCAAAGTGTTCCAAGTGTGACGTTCACCTTTGCTCAAATCCTAAAAGAATTATTTTGTGTCATACCACACAAAGAGTCTCAGAAAAATGTATTGAGTTTAAACGTTTTAAAATTTTAAGAATAAAAGAGTGAAATAAATAAAATATTAATTCATGAATTACGTATACGTGTTATTTTAAACATCTACTACTCAGGGACCAACATTGCCTATAGGCAACATTTCGGTGAGGACGAACCAGGATACGTAGGACAAAAATATGGATTTTGGTCAATATTTGTGGCCATATTAATCGTAATATGCGATGAAATATTTTTTAGTCTTCGCATTGTAATTCAGTCCTGAAAGGGTTAATTTTAGCTGCTTTCTTTAATCCAAGATTTAAATGTTTGGCAATATGTCCAAAGTTTGGTATAAATTTCGGGAGGAATCCGCATAATCCTAGGAATGATTTTATTTCTTTTGGGGTTTTAGGAATCGGAAATTTTTGAATTGCTTTGACTTTAACTGGGTTTGGTTTCAAGCCTTCTGTAGTTATGACGTGACCTAAAAATTCTGTTTCCTTTTTCAAGAATTCTTGTCATCGACAGTAATCTCATTTAGACTACGATAGTCGATTACTAAACGGAACTTTTGTTCCTTGGATGCGTCCTCTTTTTTGGGTACAATCCTGATTGGAAAACAATAGGGCGATCTCGCTTTTCGTATGATTCCCTGGTTCTATCTTTTCATTAATTTGTTTATTGACTTCTTCGTCAAAGATTTGTGGGTATTTGTATGGGTGTTTGTATATTGGGTCCTCGTGCTTGGTTCTGATGTTATGCTTTATGGTACTAGTAAAGGTCAAATTTTCACCTTTCCTATACTGGATATCGCTAAATTCATGCAATATTTTCTTTAACTTTTCTACTTCTTCTGAATTTAAGTGATCGAGTCTAAATTCGTTTTTTCCTCGATACTGTTATTTATTTCCTCTGTGAACGCTTCATATTTGAACTCTGGGGGAGGATAAGGTATTGATTTTTCTTTTCTTCTTCTTTATTAGTGAATTTGAAATAAAATTTATGATTTGATAATGTCACACTATTTTCTTCATAGTTTATAACGGCTTGACATGCTTTGAGATATTTTCTACTTCTAATAGTATGTCGTATGTTGATGAAAATGTATGGCAATAAAATTTTTGATGGTTGGGGCAAAGTTTGCTTGGTGCAAAAGACACGCTTTTTATTAAGCTCTATTATTCCTTTTATTGTTTGGACATTCAAATTTTCTGAGGTTTCTGGAAAATTGAAATAATTTTTGTTGATAATATTTATTGAAGAGCCTGTATCTATAACGCACTTTAAGGGGATGTTATTGATTTTTAGTTGGATATAGGGGGTTTGATTGGACGTACTCGGTTGATCTGTTTGGTTCATTGGTTCTGTTTGAACTGTCTGATCCGAGGCTGATTGATGAGAATTTTCGGACCAGTCCATTCTATTCTGACCACTGGTACTTTCTCTTTGCTTTTTAGTAGGTTGATTTACCACGGGATTTTGATTCTGGGGTTGATTCTGTATCTGATAATTAAGTGGATTTCCCTGTCTGCCCTGATTAAGATTTTGTTGAAATTCTTCTCGAAGCTGTTGATTATTTTGGGGAGTAGGATTTGAATTATTGTATTGGTTGCTTTGCCTATAATAGGTTTGCCGTGAATTATTTTGGTTTGATCTGTAGTTTGAGTTTCTTGAAGTACTCTGATTATTAGTTTTGGGTTTCTCGGTGGAGCTATTTTCATATTGACCTATCTCTCTGCTTTAAATTAAACACTGCAGAAATATCAAATTTGCTAATGTAAATTGTAATTGTAAAGTTTGTCTGGTAATCTTTGCTTTGATTTAAATTAGACACTTTGGAAATATCAAATTTTGCTAATGTCATGTAAAGTTTGTCTGGTAATCTTTTGATAACATCATTGAATGGCAGTTGTGTATAATACGGTGTTGTCCGCGTCGGTGAGTACCTGGTGTGCTTCTTCTAGTGACATCTCGGATAATTTGTCCAACGTTGAAAAACAAAGCGTTCAAAATCAATTAAGGTTGTCGTTTTTATTATTTCTTCCAACACTGTATTTAAAACTCCAGGATTCGATGTCGCGCTTTTGTCAGCACGAAAGGTTCTTTCCGGAGCTTTGGGCCTTAATTGTTTACAGCTCCTTATTATTTTAATTTTTAGCACAAAAAGTCTCGATCACGGGCCAACCTTAGATTTGATATCTGTAATGGTGGCTAGACAAAGTTTCGCACATTTACTTATTTAATGATACATAAAAGGTCTGGTTTATTAGGCAACCTTAGATTCAATATCCGTAACGGTACGAATGGCCGTATATTTTCCTTTTGCTTTATCACGCATCTCTTGCCTTTCTGAGTCAAAGGTATCAAACATTTAATTTTCGAGCAACTCTATGATATCGCTTTCGGTTCCACTCCTCAATTTTACGCCGAGCATCAGCTCAAATGGAGACCACTTTCGTATACTCTTCAAAACTAGACGATGTAATCATCGTATCATCTTGCTGAGCTTTTCTAATCTATGCTGTGACTATTGATGATACTAACATTATTTGACTTGTGTATCGGCTTAGGCAATCAACGTATTTTAGCCGCTCTCCTGGTCCGTGCACAGCCTCAAAATCGAAGTCTTGCAGGTATAGAACCCATTGGGCAACCTCCCGAGGAACGTCTTTCTTACTCAATGTTTGTTTGAATGCAGCGCAATCGGTTACAAGCTTAAAGTTAATTCCAACAATATACTGTCGAAATTTTTTGCAAGCTAAAAATATAGCTTTGGCTTCTTGTACATAGCTATGCAGCCGTGCTTCAGACTCTGATGTTTTCTTGCTAAAAAACGAAACGGGGTAAAGTTGACCCCCGTCCGTCTTTAGATGCGTCGGTATGTATGTCGGTTCTGGCATCCCTTCGATAAACTTCAAAACTGGCTCTTTTATTAAGGCATCTGCAACATCTTGTTCCTTCGGGCCCATTTTAAATTCGACATCTCTTCGCAATAGATCTGTCAGAGGCTTTGCGATCAATGAGTAGTCTCTTCTAAATTTGCGGAAAAAGCCAGTTCATCCGAGGAAAGCCTGAACAGCCTTGACGTTTTTTGGCATTGGAAACTTTGTAATGGCTCTGGTCTTTTCTGCTCCCGGTTTTATATTTCCGTTTCCAATTTGATGACCCCAAAATTCAATTTCAGTCTGCAGAATTCGGCACTTTCTCCATTTTATTTTCAGCCCGTACTCAGCTGTTACATCCAGAACTTTTTGCAGTTTCGTTAGATATTCGTTGGCTGTCCGGCATGTATTATGATATCGTCCATGTAAAGATCGAGAACGTTATCATTAATGAGGTTTTGAATTACGTAATTAACAAAACGAATAAAAGCGGCTGGAGAGTTGCAAAAGCCAAAGGGCGTGCGGTTGAACTCAAAAAGGCTCTCTTTCGTTATGAATGCGGTGTATTTCTTGCTGCGTTTCTCCACTAGAACGTGAAAGAAAACATTTCCAAGATCCATGATGGTGAAAAATTTTTCATTGCCCAATTTTTCCAAAACATCTTCGACAATAGGCACAGGGGGAAGCAGTCCTTTAACTGCCGGTAGTTAATGCCCACTCGATTGTTGCCAATTAATACTAATTCATTTACCATTTCACCTTGGTACGACATGGGGGCTAATTGGTCATCTTCGTCCGCCATAATGATGCGATTATTGGAAGCTTGCTCCCGATTTTTCCTTTTCGTTTTTCGCTTGTTGTATTCGTCTCGTTTCTTTTCGATTGCTGCCTTCGTCTCTTTTCTCGTTTCGTTTGCAGCCAGAATTTCGCGTCCGCTTGCTGTCGTTTTTATACCCTTGCAGAGGGTATTATAAATTGGTCAGATGTTTGTAACGCACAGAAGGAGACGTCTCCGACCCCATAAAGAATGTATATTATATATTACATTATATATTATATTATATTAACGTTTTCTGATTGTAGCCAATTTTGGAGTGCTTTACAAAAAAAGGTGAGTCCTTATCTTCTTTGATTTCTAAGGGTTTACATATATCATTTATGATTTTTATGATTGCCCTTTTTGTTTCAAGCCAATCTCGACTTTAGACTTCAACTAAAGTCGCGTACTTTCAGTAAATATCTATACAATAGAAAAGTTGTTGGTTGTCGATTAAATAGTAATCCATCTGGGGTGGTTTTAAAAGTTAATTTAGTATTTAAATTTTCTGATTTTAATAAATTGCATTTATGGCATTCATTAATGAAGTTTTAAATTAGTTTTTGATAGTCTGGATAATAGAATTTCTCTTTAAACCAGTTTTGAGTTTTAGTGATACCTGGATGAAGTAGTGATTTATGTTTGTTTAGTATAATTTCTTTGAATTCTGCATAAGTGGGTATGTCTTTTAATTTGTAAGTAGTTCTTAAAGTTTTTGTTTGGCTGTCGGGACTAATTATTTGAAGATAAGCTTCTTGGAGTGTTTGAAAATCTAAGTCGTTTTCGATGTAAAGTGCATTATTTTTTGAGCATAAATATTTTTTTGATAATTTCTTTCGCAAACTGATTGGTCATTTCTACATATGATATTTTTATTTTAGTTTTCGTGTGTGTGAAAATAGTGAGTAACGTTGAATATAGGTCAATTGGAATGTAGTAAGAACGAAACCAGTACTGAAACGGTGCAGCAAATTATCGAAAACGTAAATCAAGATACACTGAGATGGAGAAAGAATACTTCAACTCTAATTGAACCAATTAGCTGTTGGAAAGGATTCGAAAAATCTGGGAAAACAAAGGAACCATTTTGGTATTTCTCTATATATTTCAATGATGAAATTTTGGATAAAATCTGCTCAGAAACAAACGCATATGCCTTACAAAGTGATGGAATCGAACTCAAGTGCAGTGTCATCGAAATTAAACGTTTTATAAGCATTTTGCTATATTTGGGAGGGATTAAAATACCTGTTTGGCGCATGGCTTGGTCATCAAAATTTAGACTGTCAGCCGTTGCCGATTCGATGAGTCGAATCAGATTTGAAAAAAATTAAAGCAAACTTTCATCTGAATGACAACATAAAACAACCCCCAAAACAACAAATTGGAGCAAGAGGAGTATCAAAGCATTGACAAACAAATGATTTCATTTAAAGGTCAACATAGCTTGAAACAATATCTTCCTAAAAAACCACACAAGTGGGGCTTTAAAATGTTTTCAAGAGCTGGAGTATCTGGTCTTATATATAATTTCTGCCTTTATATTGGTGAAGGAACTTGTGATTCTTTTGGGCTTGGAATATCATCAGATATAGTTCTTCATTTGGCATCAAATGTGCCCCAAGCTCAAAACTTTAAACTCTTCTTTGATAACTGGTTCACTTCCGTAAGTCTTATGATTGATTTAAAAAAAAAAATATCCTCGCAGCCGGAACGATTTGCCCAAACCGCCTTAAGAATTGTGTGCTTAAGACTGAAAAGGAACTTGCGAAAGATGGTCGAGGATCCTATGATTTGAAAGTAGAAACCTCGCTAAAATTAATTACTTGCCGCTGGTATGACAACAAAAAGTGTGCAATTAATTTCAAATTATATTGGCGACCAACCTGACACAGAATGCACCCGCTGGTGCCGGAAGCAGAGAAAAATGTACAAGTGTCTCGTCCTGCTATTGTAGAATGCTACAATAAGCATATGGGCGGGGTTGATCTTTCAGACATGTTATTAGAACTTTATAAAATTAATAACCGCTCCAAAAAGTCGTATATGCGCATTGTATTTTGGTGTATAAATATGGCGGTGAAATAGTTGGCTTCTGTATAGAGATTTGAACTGCACCAAAGATAACACACGTCACATGCCTTTAATACAATTTCAACTGGATATTGCAAATGAACTTCTTCGATCTAGAATGCAAATTCAGTCTCGAAAAGGGGTCGTCCAGCACAAATTGTACTCAATATTGACTCGCGCGATTCATCTCCAAGCATCATCTTTCCCCGATTTATCAATTTTATCCACTCCAACATTGGATTCAATGGGGTTCAAAAGGCAGGTGCAGAATGTGCAAAACAGGATACCCACGTTCAAAGTGTTCCAAGTGTGACGTTCACCTTTGCTCAAATCCTAAAAAGAATTATTTTGTGTCATACCACACAAAGAGTCTCAGAAAAAATGTATTGAGTTTAAACGTTTTAAAATTTTAAGAATAAAAGAGTGAAATAAATAAAATATTAATTCATGAATTACGTATACGTGTTATTTTAAACATCTACTACTCAGGACCAACATTGCCTATAGGCAACATTTCGGTGAGGACGAACCAGGATACGTAGGACAAAAATATGGATTTTGGTCAATATTTGTGGCCATATTAATCGTAATATGCGATGAAATATTTTTTTAGTCTTCGCATTGTAATTCAGTCCTGAAAGGGTTAATTTTAGCTGCTTTCTTTAATCCAAGATTTAAATGTTTGGCAATATGTCCAAAGTTTGGTATAAATTTCGGGAGGAATCCGCATAATCCTAGGAATGATTTTATTTCTTTTGGGGTTTTAGGAATCGGAAATTTTTGAATTGCTTTGACTTTAACTGGGTTTGGTTTCAAGCCTTCTGTAGTTATGACGTGACCTAAAAATTCTGTTTCCTTTTTCAAGAATTCTTGTCATCGACAGTAATCTCATTTAGACTACGATAGTCGATTACTAAACGGAACTTTTGTTCCTTGGATGCGTCCTCTTTTTTGGGTACAATCCTGATTGGAAAACAATAGGGCGATCTCGCTTTTCGTATGATTCCCTGGTTCTATCTTTTCATTAATTTGTTTATTGACTTCTTCGTCAAAGATTTGTGGGTATTTGTATGGGTGTTTTTATATTGGGTCCTCGTGCTTGGTTCTGATGTTATGCTTTATTGTACTAGGAAAGGTCAAATTTTCACCTTCCTTGCATTTCTCGGTGGAACTATCGTCATATTGGCTTTCTCTCTGAGTTACTTTCTTTAAATTAGACACTCTAGAAATATCAAATTTTGCTAATGTCATGTAAAGCTTGTCTGGTAATCTTTTGATAATAACATCTTTGATTGTGTTATTCATGGCATTTGTGTATAATACGGTGTTGGCCGCGTTGCCTTCTAATGCTAACTTATTTACTATAATGAATGACTTATGTTCTAAATCTTCAATAAACTTACGAAGGTTTCCTCCAAAAAAAGTGTGGTATAGCCGTCGTAGTAGTTCTTCATAAGGCGTTTGCACCTTATATTCGCTGATGAGGGCGGCCCGCAACTCGCTCCAATTGTTGGCTTGCGATAGTTGTGATGTCCGTTGTGCTTCTCCAGTGAGCTGCATCTCTATAGTGCCGGATTCGATGTCGCGCTTTTGACTGCACGAAAGGTTCTTTTGCGGATAAAACGAAAAAAAAATTTTCGGGGGCTTTGGGCCTTAATTGCTTACGGCTCCTTATTATTTTAATTTTTAGCACAAAAAGTTTCGATCACGGGCCAACCTCAGATTTGATATCTGTAACGGTGGCTTGACACAAGTTTCGCACACTTAATTTATGATACACAAAAGGTCTGGTTTATTAGACAACCTTAGATTAGATATCCGTAACGGTCGCTTATACACAGGTTTTGCACGCACTAAATATATTTCGTTTTATCCTACCGACTGCCCCAATTATAAATCCATTTCCTTTATAAGTGAAAAAAAAAGAAAATATTGGATCTATCGAACTCAAAAGAAACTGTCTTTATTTAAAGAATGCGTCTTAAGAACTAACTTATCATTATTCATACAATTATGTTTACAGTTCGGTTAGAAAGCTTTTGATGTTTACAATTATGTTGAAAGTTCGGTTAGAAAGCTTTTTATGTTGGTAGTGGGAGCTTTTGATCGGATGATATTATGACAGGATGAAACTGAGAGTTTATCTTTCTTAGTTTAGTTCAATCGGATGTTTTTCAGGAATATTCTCTCTTTTATTTTATTCGCAAGGCTAATTCACAGTTAGGTGCACAAAGGGTAATCTTATTGTTATATTTTGGACGCGCGACCGCTCTGTTCAATCGATTGCCTTCGACTGCCGCGCAAACTCTCTCTCACGACTCTCGCTGATGTCATAATGATTCGCTCTTCAAGAAAGATGCCGGAGTGGTCAGAGAGAGAGAGAGAGAGAGAGCCTGCTACAACTCGGCCGTCCTGACAATATAAGATCTCCTGATCTTAGTTATGCAGATAGCTTAATGTTACACCTATATATTATACAATTAACGCTTAAAATTTATCCTTAACTATTATTAAATATACTTATGTTATTTCTTTTATACATCTCCTATCCATGGTTTTATGTTTTGTCCACTCCATACACCTTGATATGGGTTTCTGGAAAGTTGGAATCCTTCTACATCTTTCAATAAAAACCTATCGTTCCTTAGAACCTTTTGTATAACGTATGGTCCCTTGCTTTTTGGGATAAGCTTACGAGATATACCTGCTGTGCTGTCAAAATTCTTAACCATAACATAGTCACCTTCTTTATACTCTCTTGCTGAAATTCTTTTGCTGTTGTAGTACCCTTCGTTATATTCTTGTGATCGACGAATGTGTGAAGCTCCTAATCTTCTTATCTCTTCTAAATCTATTGGGTTGTCTGTACTATCCAATTCTTCGATCTTTTCTCTAAATTCGTCTATAACGTTTCCTCTTTGCGCTATTCCAAATAACATTATGCTGGGGTATTGCTTGATGCTTCTGTGAAAGGTGTTGTTTAGTGCGTGTTCTACATCCTCGACAATTGTGTCTCAATGATTTCCCTTGTCTGGTTCTGCTAACTTTGCTATCATAGGTCCCATACTTCGATTTAGAGATAAAGTATTAAAATCATCGGGATCGGACTACTATATCATATAGCTCTAGAACAAAAATTTTTGCAAAAATTGGAGTATCCCCATGAAATTTACCAATATAATAGAATTTGATATAAAATCTCAGATCCCAACATTTGAATTTGATCGGATAAATAGAACACAAGCTACAGTCAATACAAATCGGTTCTACGTCATCAGCAAATCAAACAGACCACATGTATGCGTGTTGTGCTTTGCTTACGGAATGATGGAAGAAAAATTTGGAGTAAAAAGAGAAATAATTTCAATGTTTTGTTTGTGTGTTTATGAATTGAGTTGCAGGGAAAGAAATTGCAAAATGTAAAAATATTATTGCCAAGGACTGCAAGGGTATGTAGTCATATATCCAACTTCAATACACAAAACCTCATAAACTTTTCGCCCCCTAAAATCAAACTCAAAAGTAAACATCCATTTTTTATAATAAATAATTGGACACTTGCAATAACAATTGTCACCTCAAAATCAAAGCGTGTGAACGCTAACTCATAATTAAAGCACAAGCAATAAAATCCGTTTTATTCATAAACAATTGAACACTTGCAATAATAATTGTCCCCCTAAAATCAAAAGCGTGAGAACGCTAATTCAGCATTAAAATTCGGGCCAATCAAATCACATCAATATCGATCACGCCACTGAAGGGCTCACTTATTTAGCCTATAAATATAACTGTAAGACATTTTGTACTTTAGTTTTTAAGTATTCATCCAACGAATAAAGTCCCCGCCTTTAACTCAAATAAAACAATATCTTTTTTTTTCCTTTTGGAAAGACAAGATATATAATTGGCGCAGTCGGTAGGATCGGTAAAAGTGAACTTGTTATTCTATCCGTGTGACACATAGAATTATTATCCGTGCGTTACATAGAATTAAAGAATAATCACTATAAAACTCCAATCCGACATCAAGAACTTACGGGAACGCTCAAAAGTCTACAACAGTGAAAATATTTTCTGCCAACTGTGCGCGGAAATATCAACTGTGTGTTGCAACCAACAAAAAATTAATATTCCAATTGTGGAACAAAAACGGCAAGTGTGTGCGGAAATATCAACTGTGTGTGTTACAACCATAAACTCCAATTGTGGAACAAAAACGCCAACTGTGTGCGGAAACATCAACTGTGTGTGTTACAACCATAAAACTCCAATTGTGGAACAAAACGCCAACTTGTGTGCGAATAAAATAAAACACATATAAAACATCACAAACAAAACTAAAAACCAAAAATGGCCGAACTCACCGAAGCCCATCTCAATCAAGCACTGTCTTCATTAAGACAGGTGGCAAACTATGATGGAGCACCAGAGAATCTGACATCATTCATAAGGAGGATAGATTTCATCATGCACCTGTATCCAACCCTACTAGCGATAGTTTGGGCAACAAAGTATTTCAGACCATACCTTTTCGGTAGAAAGTTCGAAATTCTAAGCGACCATAAGCCTTTAGTATGGCTCAACAATATGAAAGAACCAAACATGAAACTTCAACGATGGAGAATAAAACTAAATGAGTTTGATTATAAAATTAAATATTTACCCAGCAAAGAAAATCACGTAGCAGATGCTCTTTCTAGAATTAAAATAGATGGAAACTTCTTAGGATCAACAGACAGCACCGTAGCTACAATACATAGTGCTCATGAGGATAATGGAAATTACATTCCAATAATAGAAAAACCCATTAATTATTCTAACAGGCAAATAGAATTCATTAGAGGTTCAGAAGACAAAACAGAAACATCAACCTATTTTTATAAATCAAACATAAAAATAACATACAAAGAAATGACCAATGCTTACGCAAGGGATATAATTAAAAGATATCTTTGCGGTAAGAAAACAGTACTATATTTTTATAACGAACAAGATTATCCCATATTTCAACAAGCCTTTATTGAAATAATACGATCAAACGCAAACACAAAAACCTCGAAATCAAGCATTAAGTTAGAGGACATTCAAACATTTGCACAACTCAAAGAAATAATTCTAAAACAACACAAAGAATTATTACATCCAGGAATTGAAAAAACGAAAAAGCGATTAATTTGTTTAAAGAAAAATATTATTTCCCCGATTTTCAAAACCTGATTCAAAACATTATTAACGAATGCTCAGTATGCAATATCGCAAAGACAGAAAATAGGAATACAAAACTAACTTTTGAAATAACACCAGAAACTTTTAATGTCAGAGAAAAATACGTCATGGACTTTTACATGATCGACAATTTACAATTCCTTTCATGCATTGACATTTACTCCAAATTTGCAACACTTGTAGAAGTAAAATCTAGAGATTGGTTAGAAGCCAAGAGAGCAATTATGAAAGTATTCACTGAAATGGGCAAACCGATTGAAATAAAATCAGACAAAGATTCAGCATTTTTGTGTATAGCACTAAAAAATTGGCTACAAGAAGAAAATGTAAAGTTAGAAATTACAACAAGTAAAAACGGCATTTCAGACGTAGAAAGATTCCATAAAACAGTAAATGAAAAACTCAAAATTATAAATAGTGAAAACGACATTGAAGATAAATTACTTAAATTTAAAAAAATTCTCTAACTAACTAACTAACCGAACACCAGCGGACATTTTTATCTATGCAGGATCACCCGACTATAATACCCAAACGAATAAAATACATAAAATGAACAATTTAAATAAAGATAGACACGATTTCGAAGTCGATACTAGATTTAAACAAGCACCACTAGTAAAGTCAAAAACAACAAATCCATTGAAAAAGACAGGAGAGATAAATCAGTTAGATGAGAAACATTTTGAAGAAAGAAATAGAGGACAGAGTCACACACTACAAATCAAAATTCAAAAAGAAAAAGAAAGTTAATAAAAGCAAATATGACAATTGATACATTACAGGTCAACAACTCAAGATGACTTTTTGTGCATCATGCTATTCTTAACATTAAAATCAACATGCAGTCAATCCATTGACATAAACCCAGTAAAAGCACCGAACGGTTACTTAATATTTAAAACAGGAACCATGGACTTACCGACAAACTTTGAATATCATTATTTAAAAGTAAATTTAACGTTAATAGACATTACATATAACAATCTAATGCAACAAGCACAAACGAGGACTAATTAACGAATTGGTTCAATATACAAATATCTTTTTGGTACTCTTGATCAAGACGATAAAGACGAATTAGAAGAAAAAATAAATAATCTTGAAAGCAATAGCGTACAAGCAAACGAACTAAATTACGTAATAGATACTATAAATAAAGGTTTAGAAGTAATAAACAACCTCAAGGAAGAAAAGGAAAAATCAGTAAAATTAGAAGTTCTAATCTTTAATTAATCTAATCCATCTAATCCACCTGGCTTAAACCAAATTCAAACTAGATATTTATCATTTCAAACATTCCTCAAGAAATAATAAAAACCCCTATCTTTGAGATACTTCCTTATCCAGTTGAAAATGAAAATATTTTGACAGAAAATTCATACGATAAATACTATTTTAACAATAACACTTTGTTTAATAAAAATACAAAACAAATAGAAACTAATGAATGTATAATAGGCATTTTAAATCAAATCCCAACCACTTGTAAATACACTAAAACATATACAAATTTTCAAACTAATTATATTGACCCAAACATAATTGTAACATGGAATTTACCAAAAACTAAACTTAATCAAAATTGCGTAAACAACGAATTAATAATAGAAGGCAATAACATAATAAAAATTTACGATTGTGCCTTACAACTAAACGAAATATCAATAATAAATTCATTGCTTGACTATAGCCAAAGCATTTATGTAACAAACAATATCACCAGGCTAGAACCTATTTCCTTTATTCAAACAAAAGAAATAATTAACGAACATACATAATATTATACTGCATTTCAAACTATTACATTAACCACTTTTATACTTACTATAATAAGTTTGATTACATACTTAATCTATAAGTTTAAGGCAATGCCACAAGAATTAATAATTAAGCATTTTCGATCAAATAACAATGGTCCCACAGAAACCGAAACCCCAATTGTTGAAAAAGTTGAGTCCCAAATTATAAACAAAATTGATACCCCAATATGTACAGCTGAGAAAAACCCCTCGCTATAACCCAATGTATCCGCCTGAGGACAGGCTAAATTTTTTAGGATGGGCAAATCATATATCCAACTTCAATACACAAAACCTTATAAACTTTTCGCCCCCTAAAATCAAACTCAAAAGTAAACATCCGTTTTTTATAATAAACAATTGGACACTTGCAATAACAATTGTCCCCCTCAAAATCAAAGCGTGTGAACGCTAACTCATAATTAAAGCACAAGCAATAAAATCCGTTTTATTCATAAACAATTGAACACTTGCAATAATAATTGTCCCCCTAAAATCAAAAGCGTGAGAACGCTAATTCAGCATTAAAATTCGGGCCAATCAAATCACATCAATATCGATCACGCCACTGAAGGGCTCACATATTTAGCCTATAAATATAACTGTAAGACATTTTGTACTTTAGTTTTTAAGTATTCATCCAACGAATAAAGTCCCCTCTTTTTCCTTTTGGAAAGACAAGATATATAATTATATAAACCGCCGAAGTTAGCTTCTTTGATATTTACTACAAATTTTTCCATCATTCCCTAAGCAAAGCACAACACGCATACACATACAGTTCGTGTAGCGCTGCGTCTGTGTGTGTGTATGCATGTACTCTGTTTGATTTACTGATGACGTAGAACCGGTTTGTATTGACTGTAACTTGAGTTCTATTTATCCGATCAGGTTCAAATTTTGGGATCTGAGATTTTATTCTATTTTATTCCAAATTCTATTATATTGGTAAATTTCATGGGGATACTCCAATTTTTGCAAAAATTTTTGTTCTAGAGCTATATGATATAGTAGTCCGATACTCACAGTTTTCATACTTTATCTCACACAGGTAATAAAGAGTCCCCAAAAAAAATTTCAACCCGATATCTTTTAAGATGGCTGAGTAAAACGCATACGCACAGACGGTCGGACAGACGGACATGGCTATATCGACTCAGCTTCTTAAGCTGATCAAGAATATACATATATACTTTATGGGGTCGGAAACGTCTCCTTCTGTGCGTTACAAACATCTGACCAATTTTATAATACCCTCTGCAAGGGTATAAAAAAGGGGCGAAGTTATGTGGGTGGATGGAGAGGCGGATATATTACTATATATTTGTGGTTAGGGTATTTAAAGGTCGCATAGACGTTGTCGATGTGCCACGCGGTTTTTAGTTTTCTTTGCAAGCGACAGTTACATGCGAGAAATGGACAGGGACACACGAGCGGCCGGTAAGAATGAGAATAGACAGTTCAGCGCGAGCTACGAGCATTCTATTGCCATCTCCCTTTCGCTCTTAGTGCATTTACACACAGCTTTGGTTCAACCGTTTTTTGTCGTTCCTTCATTCACACCGATTTGCAAGTACAGTCGCGCGTGTTCGTGGAAAAAAATGGACACATCCGTATGGGTATCCGTATGAAAGGGTATGCATGGGTGTATCGCCTATGTTAAACACACACATGAGCGAAAGGAAACCATAAAAGCGAATAAAAGCAACAAGTTAAAAAAAAAAAATAAAAAAAAATTAAAATATATATAAATATGTAGATAACACGTACAAAGTCATGCCATGCTAGGTAGGAACATCGGCAGAGTCTCCGGCGCGGTTTCGACAGAATCATCAACAGAGTTTTCGACAGGATTAATAATATCAGCAACAGCATAGTTCGGAGAGAATTATTAATGAAGTCAGCTACAATTAATTAATGCAGAGGACATCAGGAAATTCGGCAGCAAGGACCATTACTTTTCCAAGGATATCCTAAACTTTAAACGGAGTAAACTCTTATTTTCTTTGGGCAACATCGAGGGAGATTTAATCACTTCTCCAATAACTACATTCTACATTCAAGGATTATCCCAATTCTAATTCTATCACCAGGCAAGATCTTTCTGATATAGATTCGAACCATTGCAAAGATACTTTTTAATATTTAAACCGGAAACCACCTCGAAAGTTTCCAATCGCAGGGATAACTCTCATTTACGCGTCACCGTTACTTACTTTTCTTGGAACAAACATATATATATTTTTATATTTTCTGACCCCCCATTGCAGAATTTATTAAAAAAAAAAATTTCAAAGAATAAAAATAACATATATATATATATATGTATATATACGCATTAGTCAACATGCATATCCAAATACCATTGTCAGTCGGTTTACCGTAGCCATCTTTACATAGTATCGCGTAGCCTACTGGGTGAACTTCGATATAGCGATTAGCAAGCTTATATTACGACCCCGAGTCTTCACTAACATACTAGCAATGGGCGTTAATTGGATTAAGCATCGTCGCAATGCCGAGTTGGAATCATCATCATCATTGGAGGATCATCATCCTGAGGTATTGAGTCGACTTCCGGAAATCGAAGCCCAATTTAGTGTCGGGGACAAGAAATTAGATCTAAAACCACCGTCTAGAGCACCCTCGCCAACTCCTGATGGAATTGTTTCTCAACTACCGGTGCCACAAGACACCAACTATCGCTCGGAATCGCATTCTGGTTCTCGCTCCGGGTCTCCCACCCGTTTCGGTATTCCTGGCCCAAAGATCAACAACGAACCCAGTGAGCGAAATCGAGTCCACGAATCTCTGGTAGGTCGCACCACCGGGAGCTATTCCTCGATTGCGGAACGTATAACAAAATGGGGAATTGCCTTTAGCGGATCTACCGATCCTATCTATTTCATAGAGCAAATGGAGACTCGAGCCGCGACAACAGGCGTTCGATGCACTCAAGACCCGTCTCAAAACTTAAAGGCGGAGGAAAATTATTCGACTACTGAGAAAGAATGTTTAGCAATAGTGTGGGCAATCAGGAAATATCGTTGCTATTTGGAAGGCTATCGCTTTGATGTAATCACTGACCATTTGGCTCTAAAGTAGCTAAACTCAATAGAAAATCCCACGGGGCGTGTGGCCAGATGGGCGCTAGAGTTGCAACAATACGAGTTCGAGGTACATTATAGACGAGGTAAGCTGAACGTGATTGCCGATGCCTTATCGCGACAACCCACACCCGGATGACTACGATTCTACGCCTTAAAAATAATGCGTCCCCCTGGAACATTGAGAGCAAGTACTCAAGGAATGTCACAATGCAGTCACGGCCGGCCACTTGGGAATAAGGAAAACTACCTTGCGAGTGACACAGAGGTATTATTGGCCTGGCCCTGGCCCTTTATTTGTTAATCTTTATTTAATACGCCCATGGAGGGCACATTAAAATATACTCTCAAAACTAACTGTAGTTCTTTTGTTTCCGACAGCCAATGGTCACGATCAACAACTCTCTCTTTCTAACCACCGTCTTGGTGTGGCCGTAGCGTCGACGCGTCGCGGAGAGAGAAACCTCTCGACAGCGGACGCCACGCTGCAGGCCGACACCAAGGAGAGAATAAGAAAACCGAATGTGAAAGAGTGGGACGGGGATCGCGACGCGTGTCAAAGCACAAGATACATCGTATGTTTTCACCGTTAGGATATAAGTAGGCAGAGCAAGGGTGGGTTTGAACAGAGAGCTAGAATTAGAGAAAAATTACTTCGCCAGTGACTACAAGAGTGTCAAGTTAGACAATGTGAAACAACCAACAGCAGTGAAAAAAACTTATAACCGTAGAAACTCATCAAGTAGGGTACAAGGATTAAATCAGGTGAGCTCTATACTCAGAAATCCTTTTAGCTAGAGTGCGGTAGGGACTCAAAACTATAAAAGATGTTTAGGACTAGTTAGTTATCAATGAACTCTGTACTATTATCACGTAACACACACACAGCTTTATTTCTTTATTTGTTACTAAATTTATGTCTACCCTTTCCCTTCCCTTTGCTTGGCCACTTAACTCTTTGAGCGGAGTCGAAGGATCAGCGGACTTCGGCAGGATGAGTTATTCTCCTGCAGACGAAGTCAGTCGCTGATCTCAAGGCTCAGTCACTCAAGGCTCAGTCACTCAAGGTGATGAGGCAACGGTTCTTGGCCAAGCAGGCTTCGCTTGGCAGACAAGATCAGTCGTTGCAGTTCTTATAAATGTTCTGTAGACGGGGCTCTGGAGACTGAGAACTGTACCCCAGCCAGAGCTTCCTTACAAACTGATAGTAAAAACGAAAGGCAAACAGTACACTTAGATAGAATAAAAGTACTATAAATAGAATAAATAGAATATCAAATTTTGATAATGTCATGTAAAGCTTGTCTGGTAATCTTTTGATAATAACATCTTTGATTGTGTTATTCATGGCATTTGTGTATAATACGGTGTTGGCCGCGTTGCCTTCTAATGCTAACTTATTTACTATAATGAATGACTTATGTTCTAAATCTTCAATAAACTTACGAAGGTTTCCTCCAAAAAAAGTGTGGTATAGCCGTCGTAGTAGTTCTTCATAAGGCGTTTGCACCTTATATTCGCTGATGAGGGCGGCCCGCAACTCGCTTGTTGGCTTGCGATAGTTGTGATGTCCGTTGTGCTTCTCCAGTGAGCTGCATCTCTATAGTGCCGTACATCAAACTGTGTTGGCGGACGTCCCTCGTCGGGTAGAGTTGTAAAATATAATCAACTCTCCGTATAAACGTGTTCAAGGTCGAAGCGTCACCATCGAAATTGGGCAACTGTCTAAGCATGGTGAGTGCCTGGTTCAGGTGTGTTTCTTCTAGGGACATCTCGGACAATTTGTCCAACGTTGGAAAACAAAGAGTTCAAAATCAAAGAAGGTTGTTGTTTTTATTATTTCCTCCAACACTGTACTTAAACTCCAGGATTCGATGTCGCGCTTTTGACTGCACGAAAGGTTCTTTTGCGGATAAAACGAAAAAAAAATTTTCGGGGGCTTTGGGCCTTAATTGCTTACGGCTCCTTATTATTTTAATTTTTAGCACAAAAAGTTTCGATCACGGGCCAACCTCAGATTTGATATCTGTAACGGTGGCTTGACACAAGTTTCGCACACTTATTTTGTGATACACAAAAGGTCTGGTTTATTAGACAACCTTAGATTAGATATCCGTAACGGTCGCTTATACACAGATTTTGCACGCACTAAATATATTTCGTTTTATCCTACCGACTGCGACAATTATAAATCCATTTCCTTTATAAGTGAAAAAAAAAATATTGGATCTATCGAACTCAAAAGAAACGGTCTTTATTTAAAGAATGCGTCTTAAGAACTAACTTATCATTATTCATACAATTATGTTTACAGTTCGGTTAGAAAGCTTTTGATGTTTACAATTATGTTGAAAGTTCGGTTAGAAAGCTTTTTATGTTGGTAGTGGGAGCTTTTGATCGGATGATATTATGACAGGATGAAACTGAGAGTTTATCTTTCTTAGTTTAGTTCAATCGAATGTTTTTCAGGAATATTCTCTCTTTTATTTTATTCGCAAGGCTAATTCACAGTTAGGTGCACAAAGGGTAATCTTATTGTTATATTTTGGACGCGCGACCGCTCTGTTCAATCGATTGCCTTCGACTGCCGCGCAAACTCTCTCTCACGACTCTCGCTGATGTCATAATGATTCGCTCTTCAAGAAAGATGCCGGAGTGGTCAGAGAGAGAGAGAGAGAGAGAGCCTGCTACAACTCGGCCGTCCTGACAATATAAGATCTCCTGATCTTAGTTATACAGATAGCTTAATGTTACACCTATATATTATAAAATTAACGCCTAAAATTTTATAAATTTAACTATTATTAAATATACTTATGTTATTTCTTTTATACATCTCCTATCCATGGTTTTATGTTTTGTCCACTCCATACACCTTGATATGGGTTTCTGGAAAGTTGGAATCCTTCTACATCTTTCAATAAAAACCTATCGTTCCTTAGAACCTTTTGTATAACGTATGGTCCCTGGCTTTTTGGGATAAGCTTACGAGATATACCTGCTGTGCTGTCAAAATTCTTAACCATAACATAGTCGCCTTCTTTATACTCTCTTGCTGAAATTCTTTTGCTGTTGTAGTGCCCTTCGTTATATTCTTGTGATCGACGAATGTGTGAAGCTCCTAATCTTCTTATCTCTTCTAAATCTATTGGGTTGTCGGTACTATCCAATTCTTCGATCTTTCTCTAAATTCGTCTATAACGTTTCCTCTTTGCGCTATTCCAAATATGCTGGGGTATTGCTTGATGCTTCTGTGAAAGGTGTTGTTTAGTGCGTGTTCTACATCCTCGACAATTGTGTCCCAATGATTTACTGCTAACTTTGCTATCATAGGTCCCATACTTCGATTTAGCCTTTCTACTTGCCCGTTGGCTTGTGGGTATCCTGTCGCTATTTTCACATGTTGCACACCCTGACTATCTAAGAACGTCTCGAATTCTGATGAAGTAAAACAACTACCCCTATCGGAAACTATACATCTTGGCCTACTATAACTCCTGAAATATGTTTTTAATGCTTCTATCACCTCTTTGGTACTCGTTGTCTTTGTCGTATAAAGTCTGACGAACTTTGTAAACCCGTCCACTACTGCAAATATATGTTTCTTTGCTCTTGCTGCTTCAATCGGTCCGTAATGGTCAATATGTACTAAGTCAAATGGTTTGTCCCCTTTTGGGATGCTGTTTAAAAACCCTTCCCCTTTGCCGTATTTGGGAGAGAAAGCTACGCATCGTAAACAGTTTTGTATGTGTTTTGTCGCCTTATCTTTAAGATTTGGGAACCAGTAACTTTTCCCTATTGCATTTAACATTTTATCCCTACCTACGTGACCCAATTCATCGTGGTACTTATATAAGACATGATTCTCCATACCTTTTGGAACATAAAAAAGAATCCTTTTATCATTCGTTTTTCTATAAACAACCCCGTTCCTCATCTCATACCATTTGTGCTCTGAATTCTCTAACATTTTCTTAATTTCCTGCAGCTCTAGATCTTTCCCCTGGCAAATAACTAAATTATCCTCGAAACTGTTGGGCTCTATTACCATAACATTGGCGCATCTGCTTAAAGCATCCACATGCTGCATCTGATTTCCCGATCGATGCACAAGTTCGTAGTCGTATTCTTGGAGCTCGAGCGCCCATCTTGCTATTCTGGGGTTTAATTCTACTTTGTTTAAAGTAAGCGTCAAGGACTTGCAGTCTGTTAAAATTTTGAAACGTTTCCCTTGAACATATATTCTGAATCTACGCAAGGCATATACAATTGCTAGCGTTTCCAATTCGAAGCTATGATATTTCGACTCAACTTCGCTTGTTCTTTTGGAAAAATAAAATATCGGATGCCACTTGCTATCCGCTTTCTTCTGTAATAAAGCTGCGCCAAAACCCAAAGCGCTTGCATCGCAATGCAGTTCTGTTTCGTCTCTATGATCGAAAATCGCCAATACAGGTGCCTCAATCAGTTTCTGCTTAAGCATTAAGAAACAGTCTAGTTCAATCTTCCCAAATTTAAACTCTTTATCTTTCTTCATTAATAAATTTGTCGTTAATATCTTTGTGTACATTAACATGTTCGCATACATTAAAAATTTCATCAGTTTTGCCTACCTTTACATTAATGTTCTTGGCTTTCATCTCTGATATTTTCCTAACGATTTCGTCTTCTTTTCCATTACAATTTTTAATGACTGTTTTTCTATAATCGTTATTTTTGTTTTGTGTTGCTGCCAAGTCGCTTGTGATGATCTTACTTAAACATTTACGTTCTTCTACTATGGCAGTCTTTAAACAATCTAAGTCTAATTTTATATCGCATGCTTCCAAAAAATCCCTTCCAAAAATAGCGTCGCAGCTCATAGACTCGTCGGAGACAATGACTAAGTGAAAGAAAATTTTATTTGAGTTTTTCATAATGTAACATAATGTTTTTCCAAAAATAATTAGTTGGCTTTCATTAATGCCGTGATAGGGTGTTCTCTGAAGATATTTCCGCCTCGACGGGTAGGAACTTCTTCTTAATTATAGAGATTGGACTCCCCGAGTGTACGAGGCACGCTACAATAATGGAATGATAAGGAATGTCTACAAAATTAATCTTAAATCTTCTTACATAATTGTTGTTGTGCTGGGTTGTATGAAGGCGGCTTTTGCCTGGGTAGTCGTCATCATTGGGGCCGCTGCTCCTGGCTGATTCGGCCTTCTTGGCTGCTCCTTCAGGTTCTGGAAAGTCGTCTTTAGTCGAATAGCGCATCTTGGCCGGGCATTTGGCTGACCAGTGTTCCATTGAACCGCAAACATAACACGAGCCACGAGCTCGAATCGTCTTGTTGCAATCTTTCCACAAATGTCCTTTAATGTTACAGTTGCGGCAACGTAACTCATGACGTCTGGTGCCCGTGTTTATGTCCTTTGTAGTTTGCTGAGCGACATCGAGGTGTACCCCAGCAAATGCCTTTAACATTTGTCTAGGACTAGTGAAGCATTGGATGTGCGCTTGTGTGCGCAAACCTTTGTCCGGGATGCCTTCGATGACCTGATCCAAAAGCTCCTCGTCGTCGATGTTGACCTGATTAGCCAACATTAGCTTATCCTCCATGTATATGGCAAATCTTTCGCTTGGTTGCCATTTGCGTTTCTCGAACTGACGGCGCATCTCAGATTTAGACGTCTTTTCACCGAAGGCTGCAATCAGCTGATTGCACAGAGCTGCTACCGGCTCACGAATTCGAGAAAGTTCGGCATGCAGCCAAGATTGGGCATTTCCCTTCATTTTACATATAAAGAGCATTCGCAAGTGGTTGTCGCTCAGGTTGTAGACTTCGCCGATATTCCTCAATTGGGCTGTCCATCTCTTAGGGCACGAGGTGCCATTAAAGTCAAACAAAATTTCTTTGGCCAACGAGAGAGCCATCCCTGGAGCTTCTATGACGGAGTTGCCAGAGTTTAAATCATTGGTGGCGCCACTATCGTGATCGAAGTCATCGGAAGAGTTGCCATACTTATCGCCACTGCTGGTGGCGTTGCCACTGTTGTCCGACTTCTTTGAAGATCCGTTAGGAGCTTGTTCGTGGCCTTGAACCAACAACTGAAGCTGCTCAAACAGCCGTCGAATCGACGAGAACTCGCATGAATTTACCGTTTCTTGCTGCAAGGCGTCGTCTTGGTTAGCGTCGTCTCGGTTGGCGCCGTCTTCGTTAGCGTCGCTCTGGCGTCGTGATATTTGTCTGGGTAATTGCTCTGGGTGAAGCAATTCTATGTCATCCATATCGTGGCCTGAATAATCGTGTTCGTCGTCCATAGGTGGTGCGCTGCCACGTGTCTCGATCGGAATTTGGTTTAATCGGAGCACTAGTTCTGCTTTAGGACCACTTGATGGCATTTTTAGTGCGACTAACCACTGTTTCAGTTGGTCTACGGAGTAATCATTTATACTGATTTCGTTACTCATTATGTGGATAAGGACCACTTCTGATGTTATGACAGGATGAAACTGAGAGTTTATCTTTCTTAGTTTAGTTCAATCGAATGTTTTTCAGGAATATTCTCTCTTTTATTTTATTCGCAAGGCTAATTCACAGTTAGGTGCACAAAGGGTAATCTTATTGTTATATTTTGGACGCGCGACCGCTCTGTTAAATCGATTGCCTTCGACTGCCGCGCAAACTCTTTCTCACGACTCTCGCTGATGTCATAATGATTCGCTCTTCAAGAAAGATGCCGGAGTGGTCAGAGAGAGAGAGAGAGAGAGAGAGAGAGAGAGAGAGAGCCTGCTACAATATCTTGATCTGGAATTTAATTGGCTTATTGATTTCGCCTACTAAGCGTTCTCACGCTTGGAAAATTTTTTGGGGACAGATTTGTTTATAATGTTGAATTCTCACGCTGGAAGATTTTTTGGGGACAGATTTGTTTATAAAGTTTTCTTTAGTCTCGGTAGCAGTAAACATCCGTTTTGTAGACTAAAAAAAGGGGCGAAGTTATGTGGGTGGATGGAGAGGCGGATATATTACTATATATTTGTGGTTAGGGTATTTAAAGGTCGCATAGACGTTGTCGATGTGCCACGCGGTTTTTAGTTTTCTTTGCAAGCGACAGTTACATGCGAGAAATGGACAGGGACACACGAGCGGCCGGTAAGAATGAGAATAGACAGTTCAGCGGGAGCTACGAGCATTCTATTGCCATCTCCCTTTCGCTCTTAGTGCATTTACACACAGCTTTGGTTCAACCGTTTTTTGTCGTTCCTTCATTCACACCGATTTGCAAGTACAGTCGCGCATTGGGTTTCGTGTTCGTGGAAAAAAAAATGGACACATCCGTATGGGTATCCGTATGAAACGGTATGCATGGGTGTATCGCCTATGTTAAACACACACATGAGCGAAAGGAAACCATTGGGTTTTTTTTTCCGGACACGTATGATTACCTTTTTATGATGAGTACAGTGGAATAAAAGCAACAAGTTAAAAAAAAAAAATAAAAAAAAATTAAAATATATATAAATATATAGATAACACGTACAAAGTCATGCCATGCTAGGTAGGAACATCGGCAGAGTCTCAGGCAGGGTTTCGACAGAATCATCAACAGAGTTTTCGACAGGATTAATAATATCAGCAACAGCATAGTTCGGAGAGAATTATTAATGAAGTCAGCTACAATTAATTAATGCAGAGGACATCAGGAAATTCGGCAGCAAGGACCATTACTTTTCCAAGGATATCCTAAACTTTAAACGGAGTAAACTCTTATTTTCTTTGGGCAGCATCGAGGGAGATTTAATCACTTCTCCAATAACTACATTCTACATTCAAGGATTATCCCAATTCAAATAAACAAACGGGATCTAATTCTATCACCAGGCAAGATCTTTCTGATATAGATTCGAACCATTGCAAAGATACTTTTTAATATTTAAACCGGAAACCACCTCGAAAGTTTCCAATCGCAGGGATAACTCTCATTTACGCGTCACCGTTACTTACTTTTCTTGGAACAAACATATATATATTTTTATATTTTCTGACCCCCCATTGCAAAATTTATTAAAAAAAAAAATTTCAAAGAATAACAATAACATATATAAGTTACGAGTTTCCATTTCCCTTATAGGGGAATTCTTACCATTTCCTTCCTTGGATTGTAAGGATGGGACTTGGGAAACTCAGGATTGTTACAGTGAAGCACAACACAGTACTTGATTTATACGTTATAAGTTTTATTCACTTTGTAAATTGATTTAGTTAGTTCTACGTCAAAACTAAGACTGCCCGCTCTGTCGAGCGTGCTCCTTTAAATATACCCCAAGATGCCCAAAGGGCGCTGGCTGCGGCGTTGTGCCGCTGGCAGCGGCGTTGGGATCGTGTCAGAAGTGGGTCGCCTCTTCCGGCGAATTCTGCTTATCGGCAATATTCAAAGAGTGGCTAAAAGTGCTTATGCTAGAAAAGGGAAGTGAAGTACCTAGTGTGACCAACGAGGGTCGTCTTGGGTCACATATTTTGCTAGGGTCGCATAAACACTAGGAAACATAAGTTGCTTACTTGGCTAAGTGTGTTTACAGGAAATAAAAGACGTAGGTAGCTTAGTTGGCTAAAAGTGGTGTGGGTCGCGATGCACGCGTGCTGTGTGTGGTCTGTTGGTGTTCCTAACATGTGTGAAATGTGAGTGTATGAAATGTGAGTGGGCTGGTGTTACTTAGATCGATGGTATGGGTCGCGATGTACGCGTGCTGTGTGTGGTCTGTTGGTGTTCCTAACATGTGTGAAATGTGAGTGTGTTGATCGAGTCCCGTTGTGATAGGAGATGCCGGGGTGCGGGGCATGGTCTGGTGACTGAAGGACAAGGCGTCCCAGGGGCGCTGGTTGTATGAGAGGAGGCCTCGCATGAGGATAAGTGCGCTAACTCCTCCCCCCTTAAAAATCGACGTCCCGGAGATCCTTTAATTCTGGGTGTTGTTTCTGGTTTCTGGAGCGTCTTCTTCAGAATCCAACCTATGAAGATGGCGAGAAATACGAGGATGGCGCAGCCGGCCGTGATGGTGGTCCCTTTTGTTAGAGTGTTGAGGCGTCGTAAATTGTTTATGTGCAAGTTGTGAATGTATTCCACATTTAGTCGGTGTCCTTCTTTTACGACTTCAGACAAAGTGGAAGGTATTGCTACCATCCTTGTAACCGTCTGGCTTCTGAAGGTTTTGTTACCGATTGTCACTGATTCGTTAGAGAATTGAATGTCAAAGGTCCCGTTTAATTTTGATTCTACAACGCCGTTTGTCATCTTTCCTCTAAAGTTGGTCGTGAATAAGGTACCATCTTCTAGTAACTCGATGGGGCTTGCCGTGTTGGTTATTGAATGGCATTTTGCGGTTCCTCCCTTTATTAGTCTTGGCAGGCAAGACTCTTCATCCAGGTGAGTGAGGTCTGATTCCTTACAAATGGTGATATTGCCCATGGTCTGGCAGCTCCTGGATATAATGTAGGTGTCTCGTGGTCCAACCAGTATTTTTCCCGAGGGAATGTCAAGTTGCTGATTATTTGTTATGGTTGGCCTGATGATCTGCACCGAATACTCCTGTTGTAGTACCCGTGGCATCACTATGTTGTAAAGGAGTAGGGTACCGTTCACAAAGATAGTGGGTTGGGCAAATTCGATGGCCTCTATGATGTTGTTGTAAGGCAGACTTGGTGTGGTGTTGATGATGTCCTGCAGCTCGTCTATGTCCAACAGGTTCGAGTTAATCACGCCGACTTTAGCGAGTTGGCATGCTCGCACAATTTCGTCCAGCTTTCGTTCAAGTAACAAGATTTTGTTCAGCAGGATAGATAGTTCGGAGTCGTTATCCTTGCTTATTGTGTTCAGGGCTCCTGCAAGTTCGTTTATTTTGTCGAATGCCTCTTGAACGCCGGACAGGAATTGTTTATTTATGGTAAACTATTGATTATTCTCTCTAATCAGAGAATAATGGGATTGTTAGATCTGGTCCCAGTCAGCTGCGTCCGGTGATCCTGCTACCCATTTCCAAGCTGAGCCTAACCATCTGATTGATCGTCTAGCCCTCTTGTTGGAGATCGTGAGTTCCTCGATTTTTGTTTTTAGATCCTTGATTTTGAGAGTGGCCAATGTCTTCAAGTCACCAGAAGGGTATTGGTCCAGGGCTAATAACAAGTTTTCAGCAAGGCCCGCGAATGAGTCGAGAGGGATTACATGTACCAGATTTGAGTGTCCCTCAATTCTCCATCCTTTTCCTTGTTGTAGCGTCACGATTGGGGACTCATACTTAAAGATCTTGTAGCTCTCCACCGATGAGAGGCACAAAATGAGGGGGCTTGTACTGTATTGTGTCGGAAGCAGAAGGGTGTTTTTAGTGTGGTATTAATTTTAACTTAGCTTCTTGTTGCTTAAGTGCTATGTGTTTAAGTGTGTTTTTACTTAATGTGTGATTTGTGTAGCTTCTTCCGTGTTATAATATTACTCGGAACATAATTATTCTTATTCTTTTCCTTTTTGTTAGCTTTTGTGATTTTTGTTACTTAATAACTGCCTTTTCCCTTATTTCTGTTAAGTTTCGATTTTCTTAAACTTGATTCACTTCTATTACATTTTCCTTTAAGCTGTCTATCATGCTACCTTTTGTTTTATACCAAATAGCATTATACTTGGATATTTATTGGTGCATCTGTTTCTTGTTGTTATTCATTGTAAACTCTACCTTATCCAATACTGTATGCCATTGCTTATTGTTTTCACTGTCAACTAACTTGGCAATCATGGGTCCTAGGTCTTTATTGACTCTCTCAACTTGTCCATTAGCCTGTGGTGATGCTGTCGCTACTTTTATATGATTAACATTACATTCCTTAATAAAATCATCGAAACCTTTGGAGGTGAAGCTGCCTCTATCTGATATTATATTCTTGGGTCTACTATATACTTTGAAGTATTCTTCCAGTGCTTCGATTGCTTCACTTGATTTCGTACTCTTTGTAGCAAATAACCGCACAAATTTAGTACAAGTAAATAACTTCGTTGCTTTCCAATTTATTTAGGTTATTTATTTAGTTAGGTTAATTTATAAGTATTAGACATCTACCGCTTTAGCATTGCGTGTAGTGCCTTTTGAGTTCTTTTGATACTGATTTTCGCACACTTGGGTGCGGGCTTCAAGCCTATCGAGCACAAGCTGCTATCAGCTGCAATATACAAGCTTTGTGGGACCAAAGCCTCGAGTGATAACTGTAGAGCTGTGCCACAAGACACCAACTATCGCTCGGAATCGCATTCTGGTTCTCGCTCCGGGTCTCCCACCCGTTTCGGTATTCCTGGCCCAAAGATCAAGAACGAACCCAGTGAGCGAAATCGAGTCCACGAATCTCTGGTAGGTCGCACCACCGGGAGCTATTCCTCGATTGCGGAACGTATAACAAAATGGGGAATTGCCTTTAGCGGATCTACCGATCCTATCTATTTCATAGAGCAAATGGAGACTCGAGCCGCGACAACAGGCGTTCGATGCACACAAGACCCGTCTCAAAACTTAAAGGCGGAGGAAAATGATTCGACTACTGAGAAAGAATGTTTAGCAATAGTCTGGGCAATAAGGAAATATCGTTGCTATTTGGAAGGCTATCGCTTTGATGTAATCACTGACCATTTGGCTCTAAAGTGGCTAAACTCAATAGAAAATCCCACGGGGCGTGTGGCCAGATGGGCGCTAGAGTTGCAACAATACGAGTTCGAGGTACATTATAGACGAGGTAAGCTGAACGTGATTGCCGATGCCTTATCGCGACAACCCACACCCGGATGACTACGATTCTACGCCTTAAAAATAATGCGTCCCCCTGGAACATTGAGAGCAAGTACTCAAGGAATGTTACAATGCAGTCACGGCTGGCCACTTGGGAGAGAATAAGAAAACCGAAAGTGAAAGAGTGGGACGAGGATCGCGACGAGTGTCAAAGCACAAGATACATCGTATGTTTTCACCGTTAGGATATAAGTAGGCAGAGCAAGGGTGGGTTTGAACAGAGAGCTAGAATTAGAGAAAAATTACTTCGCCAGTGACTACAAGAGTGTCAAGTTAGACAATGTGAAACAACCAACAGCAGTGAAAAAAACTTATAATCGTAGAAACTCATCAAGTAGGGTACAAGGATTAAATCAGGTGAGCTCTATACTCAGAAATCCTTTTAGCTTGAGTGCGGTAGGGACTCAAAACTATAAATGATGTTTAGGACTAGTTAGTTGCCAATGAACTCTGTACTATTATCACGTAACACACACACAGCTTTATTTCTTTATTTGTTACTAAATTTATGTCTACCCTTTCCCTTCCCTTTGCTTGGCCACTTAACTCTTTGAGCGGAGTCGAAGGATCAGCGGACTTCGGCAGGATGAGTTATTCTCCTGCAGACGAAGTCAGTCGCTGATCTCAAGGCTCAGTCACTCAAGGCTCAGTCACTCAAGGTGATGAGGCAACGGTTCTTGGCCAAGCAGGCTTCGCTTGGCAGACAAGATCAGTCGTTGCAGTTCTTATAAATGTTCTGTAGACGGGGCTCTGGAGACTGAGAACTGTACCCCAGCCAGAGCTTCCTTACAAACTGATAGTAAAAACGAAAGGCAAACAGTACACTTAGATAGAATAAAAGTACTATAAATAGAATAAATAGAATATCAAATTTTGATAATGTCATGTAAAGCTTGTCTGGTAATCTTTTGATAATAACATCTTTGATTGTGTTATTCATGGCATTTGTGTATAATACGGTGTTGGCCGCGTTGCCTTCTAATGCTAACTTATTTACTATAATGAATGACTTATGTTCTAAATCTTCAATAAACTTACGAAGGTTTCCTCCAAAAAAAGTGTGGTATAGCCGTCGTAGTAGTTCTTCATAAGGCGTTTGCACCTTATATTCGCTGATGAGGGCGGCCCGCAACTCGCTTGTTGGCTTGCGATAGTTGTGATGTCCGTTGTGCTTCTCCAGTGAGCTGCATCTCTATAGTGCCGTACATCAAACTGTGTTGGCGGACGTCCCTCGTCGGGTAGAGTTGTAAAATATAATCAACTCTCCGTATAAACGTGTTCAAGGTCGAAGCGTCACCATCGAAATTGGGCAACTGTCTAAGCATAGTGAGTGCCTGGTTCAGGTGTGTTTCTTCTAGGGACATCTCGGATAATTTGTCCAACGTTGGAAAACAAAGAGTTCAAAATCAAAGAAGGTTGTTGTTTTTATTATTTCCTCCAACACTGTACTTAAACTCCAGGATTCGATGTCGCGCTTTTGACTGCACGAAAGGTTCTTTTGCGGATAAAACGAAAAAAAAATTTTCGGGGGCTTTGGGCCTTAATTGCTTACGGCTCCTTATTATTTTAATTTTTAGCACAAAAAGTTTCGATCACGGGCCAACCTCAGATTTGATATCTGTAACGGTGGCTTGACACAAGTTTCGCACACTTATTTTGTGATACACAAAAGGTCTGGTTTATTAGACAACCTTAGATTAGATATCCGTAACGGTCGCTTATACACAGATTTTGCACGCACTAAATATATTTCGTTTTATCCTACCGACTGCGACAATTATAAATCCATTTCCTTTATAAGTGAAAAAAAAAAAATATTGGATCTATCGAACTCAAAAGAAACGGTCTTTATTTAAAGAATGCGTCTTAAGAACTAACTTATCATTATTCATACAATTATGTTTACAGTTCGGTTAGAAAGCTTTTGATGTTTACAATTATGTTGAAAGTTCGGTTAGAAAGCTTTTTATGTTGGTAGTGGGAGCTTTTGATCGGATGATATTATGACAGGATGAAACTGAGAGTTTATCTTTCTTAGTTTAGTTCAATCGAATGTTTTTCAGGAATATTCTCTCTTTTATTTTATTCGCAAGGCTAATTCACAGTTAGGTGCACAAAGGGTAATCTTATTGTTATATTTTGGACGCGCGACCGCTCTGTTCAATCGATTGCCTTCGACTGCCGCGCAAAC
The DNA here is from genome assembly GCA_018152135.1 of Drosophila paulistorum. Lineage (NCBI taxonomy): Eukaryota > Metazoa > Arthropoda > Insecta > Diptera > Drosophilidae > Drosophila > Drosophila paulistorum. The sequence continues at coordinate 1,368,131 of JAECXG010000134.1, forward strand.
TCTCTCTCACGACTCTCGCTGATGTCATAATGATTCGCTCTTCAAGAAAGATGCCGGAGTGGTCAGAGAGAGAGAGAGAGAGAGAGAGAGCCTGCTACAACTCGGCCGTCCTGACAATATAAGATCTCCTGATCTTAGTTATACAGATAGCTTAATGTTACACCTATATATTATAAAATTAACGCCTAAAATTTTATAAATTTAACTATTATTAAATATACTTATGTTATTTCTTTTATACATCTCCTATCCATGGTTTTATGTTTTGTCCACTCCATACACCTTGATATGGGTTTCTGGAAAGTTGGAATCCTTCTACATCTTTCAATAAAAACCTATCGTTCCTTAGAACCTTTTGTATAACGTATGGTCCCTGGCTTTTTGGGATAAGCTTACGAGATATACCTGCTGTGCTGTCAAAATTCTTAACCATAACATAGTCGCCTTCTTTATACTCTCTTGCTGAAATTCTTTTGCTGTTGTAGTGCCCTTCGTTATATTCTTGTGATCGACGAATGTGTGAAGCTCCTAATCTTCTTATCTCTTCTAAATCTATTGGGTTGTCGGTACTATCCAATTCTTCGATCTTTTCTCTAAATTCGTCTATAACGTTTCCTCTTTGCGCTATTCCAAATATGCTGGGGTATTGCTTGATGCTTCTGTGAAAGGTGTTGTTTAGTGCGTGTTCTACATCCTCGACAATTGTGTCCCAATGATTTACTGCTAACTTTGCTATCATAGGTCCCATACTTCGATTTAGCCTTTCTACTTGCCCGTTGGCTTGTGGGTATCCTGTCGCTATTTTCACATGTTGCACACCCTGACTATCTAAGAACGTCTCGAATTCTGATGAAGTAAAACAACTACCCCTATCGGAAACTATACATCTTGGCCTACTATAACTCCTGAAATATGTTTTTAATGCTTCTATCACCTCTTTGGTACTCGTTGTCTTTGTCGTATAAAGTCTGACGAACTTTGTAAACCCGTCCACTACTGCAAATATATGTTTCTTTGCTCTTGCTGCTTCAATCGGTCCGTAATGGTCAATATGTACTAAGTCAAATGGTTTGTCCCCTTTTGGGATGCTGTTTAAAAACCCTTCCCCTTTGCCGTATTTGGGAGAGAAAGCTACGCATCGTAAACAGTTTTGTATGTGTTTTGTCGCCTTATCTTTAAGATTTGGGAACCAGTAACTTTTCCCTATTGCATTTAACATTTTATCCCTACCTACGTGACCCAATTCATCGTGGTACTTATATAAGACATGATTCTCCATACCTTTTGGAACATAAAAAAGAATCCTTTTATCATTCGTTTTTCTATAAACAACCCCGTTCCTCATCTCATACCATTTGTGCTCTGAATTCTCTAACATTTTCTTAATTTCCTGCAGCTCTAGATCTTTCCCCCTGGCAAATAACTAAATTATCCTCGAAACTGTTGGGCTCTATTACCATAACATTGGCGCATCTGCTTAAAGCATCCACATGCTGCATCTGATTTCCCGATCGATGCACAAGTTCGTAGTCGTATTCTTGGAGCTCGAGCGCCCATCTTGCTATTCTGGGGTTTAATTCTACTTTGTTTAAAGTAAGCGTCAAGGACTTGCAGTCTGTTAAAATTTTGAAACGTTTCCCTTGAACATATATTCTGAATCTACGCAAGGCATATACAATTGCTAGCGTTTCCAATTCGAAGCTATGATATTTCGACTCAACTTCGCTTGTTCTTTTGGAAAAATAAAATATCGGATGCCACTTGCTATCCGCTTTCTTCTGTAATAAAGCTGCGCCAAAACCCAAAGCGCTTGCATCGCAATGCAGTTCTGTTTCGTCTCTATGATCGAAAATCGCCAATACAGGTGCCTCAATCAGTTTCTGCTTAAGCATTAAGAAACAGTCTAGTTCAATCTTCCCAAATTTAAACTCTTTATCTTTCTTCATTAATAAATTTGTCGTTAATATCTTTGTGTACATTAACATGTTCGCATACATTAAAAATTTCATCAGTTTTGCCTACCTTTACATTAATGTTCTTGGCTTTCATCTCTGATATTTTCCTAACGATTTCGTCTTCTTTTCCATTACAATTTTTAATGACTGTTTTTCTATAATCGTTATTTTTGTTTTGTGTTGCTGCCAAGTCGCTTGTGATGATCTTACTTAAACATTTACGTTCTTCTACTATGGCAGTCTTTAAACAATCTAAGTCTAATTTTATATCGCATGCTTCCAAAAAATCCCTTCCAAAAATAGCGTCGCAGCTCATAGACTCGTCGGAGACAATGACTAAGTGAAAGAAAATTTTATTTGAGTTTTTCATAATGTAACATAATGTTTTTCCAAAAATAATTAGTTGGCTTTCATTAATGCCGTGATAGGGTGTTCTCTGAAGATATTTCCGCCTCGACGGGTAGGAACTTCTTCTTAATTATAGAGATTGGACTCCCCGAGTGTACGAGGCACGCTACAATAATGGAATGATAAGGAATGTCTACAAAATTAATCTTAAATCTTCTTACATAATTGTTGTTGTGCTGGGTTGTATGAAGGCGGCTTTTGCCTGGGTAGTCGTCATCATTGGGGCCGCTGCTCCTGGCTGATTCGGCCTTCTTGGCTGCTCCTTCAGGTTCTGGAAAGTCGTCTTTAGTCGAATAGCGCATCTTGGCCGGGCATTTGGCTGACCAGTGTTCCATTGAACCGCAAACATAACACGAGCCACGAGCTCGAATCGTCTTGTTGCAATCTTTCCACAAATGTCCTTTAATGTTACAGTTGCGGCAACGTAACTCATGACGTCTGGTGCCCGTGTTTATGTCCTTTGTAGTTTGCTGAGCGACATCGAGGTGTACCCCAGCAAATGCCTTTAACATTTGTCTAGGACTAGTGAAGCATTGGATGTGCGCTTGTGTGCGCAAACCTTTGTCCGGGATGCCTTCGATGACCTGATCCAAAAGCTCCTCGTCGTCGATGTTGACCTGATTAGCCAACATTAGCTTATCCTCCATGTATATGGCAAATCTTTCGCTTGGTTGCCATTTGCGTTTCTCGAACTGACGGCGCATCTCAGATTTAGACGTCTTTTCACCGAAGGCTGCAATCAGCTGATTGCACAGAGCTGCTACCGGCTCACGAATTCGAGAAAGTTCGGCATGCAGCCAAGATTGGGCATTTCCCTTCATTTTACATATAAAGAGCATTCGCAAGTGGTTGTCGCTCAGGTTGTAGACTTCGCCGATATTCCTCAATTGGGCTGTCCATCTCTTAGGGCACGAGGTGCCATTAAAGTCAAACAAAATTTCTTTGGCCAACGAGAGAGCCATCCCTGGAGCTTCTATGACGGAGTTGCCAGAGTTTAAATCATTGGTGGCGCCACTATCGTGATCGAAGTCATCGGAAGAGTTGCCATACTTATCGCCACTGCTGGTGGCGTTGCCACTGTTGTCCGACTTCTTTGAAGATCCGTTAGGAGCTTGTTCGTGGCCTTGAACCAACAACTGAAGCTGCTCAAACAGCCGTCGAATCGACGAGAACTCGCATGAATTTACCGTTTCTTGCTGCAAGGCGTCGTCTTGGTTAGCGTCGTCTCGGTTGGCGCCGTCTTCGTTAGCGTCGCTCTGGCGTCGTGATATTTGTCTGGGTAATTGCTCTGGGTGAAGCAATTCTATGTCATCCATATCGTGGCCTGAATAATCGTGTTCGTCGTCCATAGGTGGTGCGCTGCCACGTGTCTCGATCGGAATTTGGTTTAATCGGAGCACTAGTTCTGCTTTAGGACCACTTGATGGCATTTTTAGTGCGACTAACCACTGTTTCAGTTGGTCTACGGAGTAATCATTTATACTGATTTCGTTACTCATTATGTGGATAAGGACCACTTCTGATGTTATGACAGGATGAAACTGAGAGTTTATCTTTCTTAGTTTAGTTCAATCGAATGTTTTTCAGGAATATTCTCTTTTATTTTATTCGCAAGGCTAATTCACAGTTAGGTGCACAAAGGGTAATCTTATTGTTATATTTTGGACGCGCGACCGCTCTGTTAAATCGATTGCCTTCGACTGCCGCGCAAACTCTTTCTCACGACTCTCGCTGATGTCATAATGATTCGCTCTTCAAGAAAGATGCCGGAGTGGTCAGAGAGAGAGAGAGAGAGAGAGAGAGAGAGAGAGAGCCTGCTACAATATCTTGATCTGGAATTTAATTGGCTTATTGATTTCGCCTACTAAGCGTTCTCACGCTTGGAAAATTTTTGGGGACAGATTTGTTTATAATGTTGAATTCTCACGCTGGAAGATTTTTTGGGGACAGATTTGTTTATAAAGTTTTCTTTAGTCTCGGTAGCAGTAAACATCCGTTTTGTAGACTAAAAAAAGGGGCGAAGTTATGTGGGTGGATGGAGAGGCGGATATATTACTATATATTTGTGGTTAGGGTATTTAAAGGTCGCATAGACGTTGTCGATGTGCCACGCGGTTTTTAGTTTTCTTTGCAAGCGACAGTTACATGCGAGAAATGGACAGGGACACACGAGCGGCCGGTAAGAATGAGAATAGACAGTTCAGCGGGAGCTACGAGCATTCTATTGCCATCTCCCTTTCGCTCTTAGTGCATTTACACACAGCTTTGGTTCAACCGTTTTTTGTCGTTCCTTCATTCACACCGATTTGCAAGTACAGTCGCGCATTGGGTTTCGTGTTCGTGGAAAAAAAATGGACACATCCGTATGGGTATCCGTATGAAACGGTATGCATGGGTGTATCGCCTATGTTAAACACACACATGAGCGAAAGGAAACCATTGGGTTTTTTTTCCGGACACGTATGATTACCTTTTTATGATGAGTACAGTGGAATAAAAGCAACAAGTTAAAAAAAAAAAATAAAAAAAAATTAAAATATATATAAATATATAGATAACACGTACAAAGTCATGCCATGCTAGGTAGGAACATCGGCAGAGTCTCAGGCAGGGTTTCGACAGAATCATCAACAGAGTTTTCGACAGGATTAATAATATCAGCAACAGCATAGTTCGGAGAGAATTATTAATGAAGTCAGCTACAATTAATTAATGCAGAGGACATCAGGAAATTCGGCAGCAAGGACCATTACTTTTCCAAGGATATCCTAAACTTTAAACGGAGTAAACTCTTATTTTCTTTGGGCAGCATCGAGGGAGATTTAATCACTTCTCCAATAACTACATTCTACATTCAAGGATTATCCCAATTCAAATAAACAAACGGGATCTAATTCTATCACCAGGCAAGATCTTTCTGATATAGATTCGAACCATTGCAAAGATACTTTTTAATATTTAAACCGGAAACCACCTCGAAAGTTTCCAATCGCAGGGATAACTCTCATTTACGCGTCACCGTTACTTACTTTTCTTGGAACAAACATATATATATTTTTATATTTTCTGACCCCCCATTGCAAAATTTATTAAAAAAAAATTTCAAAGAATAACAATAACATATATAAGTTACGAGTTTCCATTTCCCTTATAGGGGAATTCTTACCATTTCCTTCCTTGGATTGTAAGGATGGGACTTGGGAAACTCAGGATTGTTACAGTGAAGCACAACACAGTACTTGATTTATACGTTATAAGTTTTATTCACTTTGTAAATTGATTTAGTTAGTTCTACGTCAAAACTAAGACTGCCCGCTCTGTCGAGCGTGCTCCTTTAAATATACCCCAAGATGCCCAAAGGGCGCTGGCTGCGGCGTTGTGCCGCTGGCAGCGGCGTTGGGATCGTGTCAGAAGTGGGTCGCCTCTTCCGGCGAATTCTGCTTATCGGCAATATTCAAAGAGTGGCTAAAAGTGCTTATGCTAGAAAAGGGAAGTGAAGTACCTAGTGTGACCAACGAGGGTCGTCTTGGGTCACATATTTTGCTAGGGTCGCATAAACACTAGGAAACATAAGTTGCTTACTTGGCTAAGTGTGTTTACAGGAAATAAAAGACGTAGGTAGCTTAGTTGGCTAAAAGTGGTGTGGGTCGCGATGCACGCGTGCTGTGTGTGGTCTGTTGGTGTTCCTAACATGTGTGAAATGTGAGTGTATGAAATGTGAGTGGGCTGGTGTTACTTAGATCGATGGTATGGGTCGCGATGTACGCGTGCTGTGTGTGGTCTGTTGGTGTTCCTAACATGTGTGAAATGTGAGTGTGTTGATCGAGTCCCGTTGTGATAGGAGATGCCGGGGTGCGGGGCATGGTCTGGTGACTGAAGGACAAGGCGTCCCAGGGGCGCTGGTTGTATGAGAGGAGGCCTCGCATGAGGATAAGTGCGCTAACTCCTCCCCCCTTAAAAATCGACGTCCCGGAGATCCTTTAATTCTGGGTGTTGTTTCTGGTTTCTGGAGCGTCTTCTTCAGAATCCAACCTATGAAGATGGCGAGAAATACGAGGATGGCGCAGCCGGCCGTGATGGTGGTCCCTTTTGTTAGAGTGTTGAGGCGTCGTAAATTGTTTATGTGCAAGTTGTGAATGTATTCCACATTTAGTCGGTGTCCTTCTTTTACGACTTCAGACAAAGTGGAAGGTATTGCTACCATCCTTGTAACCGTCTGGCTTCTGAAGGTTTTGTTACCGATTGTCACTGATTCGTTAGAGAATTGAATGTCAAAGGTCCCGTTTAATTTTGATTCTACAACGCCGTTTGTCATCTTTCCTCTAAAGTTGGTCGTGAATAAGGTACCATCTTCTAGTAACTCGATGGGGCTTGCCGTGTTGGTTATTGAATGGCATTTTGCGGTTCCTCCCTTTATTAGTCTTGGCAGGCAAGACTCTTCATCCAGGTGAGTGAGGTCTGATTCCTTACAAATGGTGATATTGCCCATGGTCTGGCAGCTCCTGGATATAATGTAGGTGTCTCGTGGTCCAACCAGTATTTTTCCCGAGGGAATGTCAAGTTGCTGATTATTTGTTATGGTTGGCCTGATGATCTGCACCGAATACTCCTGTTGTAGTACCCGTGGCATCACTATGTTGTAAAGGAGTAGGGTACCGTTCACAAAGATAGTGGGTTGGGCAAATTCGATGGCCTCTATGATGTTGTTGTAAGGCAGACTTGGTGTGGTGTTGATGATGTCCTGCAGCTCGTCTATGTCCAACAGGTTCGAGTTAATCACGCCGACTTTAGCGAGTTGGCATGCTCGCACAATTTCGTCCAGCTTTCGTTCAAGTAACAAGATTTTGTTCAGCAGGATAGATAGTTCGGAGTCGTTATCCTTGCTTATTGTGTTCAGGGCTCCTGCAAGTTCGTTTATTTTGTCGAATGCCTCTTGAACGCCGGACAGGAATTGTTTATTTATGGTGAACTGTTGATTATTCTCTCTAATCAGAGAATAATGGGATTGTTAGATCTGGTCCCAGTCAGCTGCGTCCGGTGATCCTGCTACCCATTTCCAAGCTGAGCCTAACCATCTGATTGATCGTCTAGCCCTCTTGTTGGAGATCGTGAGTTCCTCGATTTTTGTTTTTAGATCCTTGATTTTGAGAGTGGCCAATGTCTTCAAGTCACCAGAAGGGTATTGGTCCAGGGCTAATAACAAGTTTTCAGCAAGGCCCGCGAATGAGTCGAGAGGGATTACATGTACCAGATTTGAGTGTCCCTCAATTCTCCATCCTTTTCCTTGTTGTAGCGTCACGATTGGGGACTCATACTTAAAGATCTTGTAGCTCTCCACCGATGAGAGGCACAAAATGAGGGGGCTTGTACTGTATTGTGTCGGAAGCAGAAGGGTGTTTTTAGTGTGGTATTAATTTTAACTTAGCTTCTTGTTGCTTAAGTGCTATGTGTTTAAGTGTGTTTTTTACTTAATGTGTGATTTGTGTAGCTTCTTCCGTGTTATAATATTACTCGGAACATAATTATTCTTATTCTTTTCCTTTTTGTTAGCTTTTGTGATTTTTGTTACTTAATAACTGCCTTTTCCCTTATTTCTGTTAAGTTTCGATTTTCTTAAACTTGATTCACTTCTATTACATTTTCCTTTAAGCTGTCTATCATGCTACCTTTTGTTTTATACCAAATAGCATTATACTTGGATATTTATTGGTGCATCTGTTTCTTGTTGTTATTCATTGTAAACTCTACCTTATCCAATACTGTATGCCATTGCTTATTGTTTTCACTGTCAACTAACTTGGCAATCATGGGTCCTAGGTCTTTATTGACTCTCTCAACTTGTCCATTAGCCTGTGGTGATGCTGTCGCTACTTTTATATGATTAACATTACATTCCTTAATAAAATCATCGAAACCTTTGGAGGTGAAGCTGCCTCTATCTGATATTATATTCTTGGGTCTACTATATACTTTGAAGTATTCTTCCAGTGCTTCGATTGCTTCACTTGATTTCGTACTCTTTGTAGCAAATAACCGCACAAATTTAGTACAAGTAAATAACTTCGTTGCTTTCCAATTTATTTAGGTTATTTATTTAGTTAGGTTAATTTATAAGTATTAGACATCTACCGCTTTAGCATTGCGTGTAGTGCCTTTTGAGTTCTTTTTGATACTGATTTTCGCACACTTGGGTGCGGGCTTCAAGCCTATCGAGCACAAGCTGCTATCAGCTGCAATATACAAGCTTTGTGGGACCAAAGCCTCGAGTGATAACTGTAGAGCTGTGCCACAAGACACCAACTATCGCTCGGAATCGCATTCTGGTTCTCGCTCCGGGTCTCCCACCCGTTTCGGTATTCCTGGCCCAAAGATCAAGAACGAACCCAGTGAGCGAAATCGAGTCCACGAATCTCTGGTAGGTCGCACCACCGGGAGCTATTCCTCGATTGCGGAACGTATAACAAAATGGGGAATTGCCTTTAGCGGATCTACCGATCCTATCTATTTCATAGAGCAAATGGAGACTCGAGCCGCGACAACAGGCGTTCGATGCACACAAGACCCGTCTCAAAACTTAAAGGCGGAGGAAAATGATTCGACTACTGAGAAAGAATGTTTAGCAATAGTCTGGGCAATAAGGAAATATCGTTGCTATTTGGAAGGCTATCGCTTTGATGTAATCACTGACCATTTGGCTCTAAAGTGGCTAAACTCAATAGAAAATCCCACGGGGCGTGTGGCCAGATGGGCGCTAGAGTTGCAACAATACGAGTTCGAGGTACATTATAGACGAGGTAAGCTGAACGTGATTGCCGATGCCTTATCGCGACAACCCACACCCGGATGACTACGATTCTACGCCTTAAAAATAATGCGTCCCCCTGGAACATTGAGAGCAAGTACTCAAGGAATGTCACAATGCAGTCACGGCTGGCCACTTGGGAGAGAATAAGAAAACCGAAAGTGAAAGAGTGAGACGAGGATCGCGACGAGTGTCAAAGCACAAGATACATCGTATGATTTCACCGTTAGGATATAAGTAGGCAGAGCAAGGGTGGGTTTGAACAGAGAGCTAGAATTAGAGAAAAATTACTTCGCCAGTGACTACAAGAGTGTCAAGTTAGACAATGTGAAACAACCAACAGCAGTGAAAAAAACTTATAATCGTAGAAACTCATCAAGTAGGGTACAAGGATTAAATCAGGTGAGCTCTATACTCAGAAATCCTTTTAGCTTGAGTGCGGTAGGGACTCAAAACTATAAATGATGTTTAGGACTAGTTAGTTGCCAATGAACTCTGTACTATTATCACGTAACACACACACAGCTTTATTTCTTTATTTGTTACTAAATTTATGTCTACCCTTTCCCTTCCCTTTGCTTGGCCACTTAACTCTTTGAGCGGAGTCGAAGGATCAGCGGACTTCGGCAGGATGAGTTATTCTCCTGCAGACGAAGTCAGTCGCTGATCTCAAGGCTCAGTCACTCAAGGTGATGAGGCAACGGTTCTTGGCCAAGCGGGCTTCGCTTGGCAGACAAGATCAGTCGTTGCAGTTCTTATAAATGTTCTGTAGACGGGGCTCTGGAGACTGAGAACTGTACCCCAGCCAGAGCTTCCTTACAAACTGATAGTAAAAACGAAAGGCAAACAGTACTTAGATAGAATAAAAGTACTATAAATAGAATATAAAAAATTGAAAAATAGGAGGTTTAGTATACTTTTAGGGATAGCATTAGGCCACATACTTTTAGGGATAGATTATAAGTAATTAGAACTTAAGCATAATGGTTAGCTTTAAGTACCGTTGAGGGCACTAGCCATGAGACTCCATTTAATTGCCTCCCTATAAATACCGGGCTTGCGGCCCCAAATAAATCACTTAAAGTCAAACCTTGCCTTCCACTACTTCAGTGTTGCTAACTTGTCTATCTTTGGCATTGCAATATGTGCCTCAAGTTCCTACAGTTCCAGCTACGGATGGAGCGAAGAGAACCAAAGAGAAAAGAGAGTCATAACCTAGTAGACTGTTGTCGCTTTCGAGAGATGAGCATAAAGCAGAGATCTGAAAAGCAGAAACAACACTCGTCGATCCACAAGACATCAGACTACAAGGAAAGCTAATTTTTTTTTTTTTTTTTTACGTTTAATATATATTTGTTGAATCTACTCTTAAATTAGAGCCTAACAACAAGTTTGAGATATTTTTCTTAATCTAGTACTTAAGATATATCCAGGGGATATTGCAGGCGGCCCTAATCATTTATTATTGGGTTGGTCTGTCATTTCTTTTAAGACGAGCTCTATTATTAGTTCGCGTAAGGGAATTGGTAAGAACATTAGGGTGTACATCCAGTTTCGCAGAATACTTTAGTTGTTGACTCCCTATTTCAGATTTTACGCTAGGTATATTTATACATATATACATATTGTCGTTCCGTATGTACCAAAAACTTTGACTGCGCGCTTTGTATAATGCCGACATTGCTGGTACTTGCATTTCCCCATAGTACGAGAATTTTATACTCCAGAGGTAGAGGGGACCGAGCATTGATGATCCAATGTAAGCTACTCGCTTTCAGTTTAGGCTGTGACTTTTTTGCCTCGATGTGCTTGCGCCAAGTTAGTCTTCTGTTTAGGTGGATTGTCTGGACGTTGACGCGTACAATGCGAAGTACGTTCAAGTGGCCCTTACGACACCAGGAGAGCCCGAGCAGAGCGCTGTCCACCTCCCGCCCGACCGACCGTGGGGCGCAGCCGTATATCGGACGGCACGATCGCGTGGACAAATACAAGTATAACGGACAAACAATTAAAAATTAGATTAACTACACCTAATTACGAGCTAAATGTGCTAAAATAGAGGTTTTCACAAGAGAAAGAGAGGCTTCTGAACTGATTACGGGATACAGAAGATTGTAGTCAGAACATAGGACTCGAAAAGGTTCATGCAAAGAATAGTTAGAACTACAATGTTTTAAATATAGAGGAATAAAATTTCTAGTAGGTCTACGGGGTACAGATAGGTTTAACTGATTCAATAGCTCAGGAGAGTCTATTTCACCTATTAAAAGTTTATGAATAAAGATAGCACCAAGCATTACTCTACGATTAATTAATGAAGGAAGATTGATTAAAAGAAGCCTAATGGAGTATGATGGCAAATTGACATTGCGATCCCAATTTAGACCACGAAGAGCAAATAGCAGAAATTGCTTTTGAACAGATTCAATTTTACTTTGGTGCGTCTCATATTGAGGTGACCATATGCAAGATCCGTACTCTAAGATAGGACGGATTAATGAAGTATACAGAAGTTTGGTTGTGTACGGATCGTCAAACTCTTTTGACCATAGTTTCACAAACCCAAGAACATTCCTAGCTTTACTAACTGTAGCAGAAATATGAGGATTAAAGGTTAATTTATGGTCCATAAGAACACCTAAGTCATTGACAATATCTAACCGCTCTAAGGCAGTGTCGTTAAGATAATAAGTTGCTAAGTGCATCTACAAAAAGACATAACTTTACATTTAGAGCCGTTAAGGTTTAATAGGTTGGTTTCACACCAACTCTGAAGATCATTAAGATCCGATTGAAGTAGGCAACTACCAAAGGAAGATCATTTATAAAAAGAGTGAATAGCAATGGTCCCAAATGACTACCCTGCATTTAACTTATATAAAAGAAGAGTGTGATTAACAGAGTCAAAGGCCTTGGAAAGTCAGTATAAATGACATCTATTTGCACGGCAGTCTTGAACCCTTTGATTGAGTGAGATGTAAATTCTAATAGGTTAGTAGTTGTCGATCTACGTTTTTTAAACCCATGTTGGGATGACGAAATGATTGAGCTACAAAAATGCTGCTATTGAGACGTTATTATTTTCTCAAATGCTTTGGGTATGGCAGACAATTTAGAAATACCCCTATATATAAGCACCCGAGAATGTGACACTACCAATGGAAGATCATTTATAAAAAGAGTGAATAGCAAATGAATGGACCCAAATGACTACCCTGAGGTACTCCAGAAGTCACTTGGATGGTCTTAGAAAGTGAAGACTTAAAGAGGACCATATGTGTACGCTTAGAAAGATATTGAAGAATCCAATCTAGCAAAAGGCTGGGGATGCTAAGTGCATTTATCTTATATAAAAGTAGAGTGTGATCAACAGAGTCAAAGGCCTTGCTGAAGTCAGTATAAATGACATCAGTTTGCACGGCAGTCTTGAACCCTTTGATTGAGTGAGATGTTAATTCTAAAAGGTTAGAAGTTCTCAATCTACGTTTGTTAAACCCATGTTGGGATGACGAAATGATTGAGCTACAAAAATGCTGCAATTGAGACGTTATTATTTTCTCAAATGCTTTGGGTATGGCAGACAATTTAGAAACAACTTAAGTATTGGCTTACATAGGGCCTCTGCGCAAAACCTTAATACGCAGCCTGGTATTCCATCAGGGCCAGGTGCATATATTGGTTTGACGGAACTAAGAACGCTAAAAATCGAACTTTCTTCAAACACAGGGTCTAAAATGCAATTAGACGATTGCAAGTGATAAGGATAGGGAGGATTTGCTTGATAAATCGAAGAGGAATAAGTTGTTTTAAAAAAATCAGCAAACATATCAGCAATTGCCTGATCATTGTCATATTTGTTGTTTTCGAAAGACAAGTAAGACGGATGCACTGTTGTCTTACCTTTTCCATTGACGAATTTATAAAATTGCTTAGAATCGCGAGAAAACCTAAGTTTACATCTCTGAAGATAATTCTTATAGCATTGTGAATTCAGCACCATAAAATTTGATCGAGCAACTACGTATAGGGAAAAATCCGATGCTTTACCGGATTTTTTAAATCTTTTATAGCATCTCGATTTTACGTTCTTCAGGTTACATAACTCACGTGAGAACCAAGGAGGTTTATCAGACCATCCTTGAGTCACACGCGGGACACAAACATCAAAGAACGACTCAAGAGTTTTATAGAAGACAGAAATGGCAGAGTCCATATCAGTGCAAGTATACAGATATGTCCAATCATTAGTTAATAAGAGATTTTTAAGTTTAGTAAAGTTTGTCTTGCGAAAACATCGGGTTGGAGGCATCGAATTATTATATCGAGGCATAATACCAAAATGAAGGTCAATGGTTACATCCAGAGTTGGATGAAAGTTGTCTTCAGGGATAACTAAGGTATCAGTCCTGGAAATATCGCAGTTGGAAGAATCCAACACAAATACCAGATCTAGTGATCTGTTCCGACTATGCCGGACAGGATTTATTTGAGTTAGGGACAACTCAAACAGACCATCTATGAAACAGTGTGACGAGGAGGGCAACAGTAATAAAGAATCATATGAGAGGGTCCAGGCAATCTCAGGTAAATTAAAATCTCCCAGAACAACGAACAAGTCTTTGTCAGAGATATATTAGGAAACAAGTTGAATAGCTTCCAAATGGTGAATGTATACTGCCAAGTCGGACTGCTACGTTTACCTTAAATTAGACACAAATGTTGTAAACATTCTTACTAATTATTTTAAAAATGCGAAGCAAAACTCTTACACTAATTTTTCATAGCGCCTAAGGGTATGCACAAAAAGGTGGTCTTCGGTTTTGGCTTTACCAACTTTTTTCGCTTCATTTGGTTGTTACAATTCCCAACCAATTCTAGCGTTAAAGACATGGTATGGCTATTGCAATTCCGGAGTTCTTTAGCAAAGTCTGCTGATGATAGAACTTGGTAGTTCTTGAAATAGCTATACAGACAACCTGCTCACCTTTTTGTGTTGCCTTTGAAATAATCTTCTTTTGGAAGATTGACCTCGAGCCGTCTAAACTGCAAGGTTTGATTTAAATTTCAATAGGTCGTAATCTAACCAGATAACACCAACGGACGGCACGCCGTTACTTTGGAATTTTTATCCCAAAAATAACCCTTTTTCTATGTGGTACAATATACCGTATATGAAATAACAGGTCGTGATATTAGTTTGGTAAGGCGAAGCTCTTACACTAATTTTTCATAGCGCCTAAGGGTATGCACAAAAAGGTGGTCTTCGGTTTTGTAGGCTTTACCAACTTTTTTCGCTTCATTTGGTTGTTACAATTCCCAACCAATTCTAGCGTTGAAGACATGGTATGGCTATTGCAATTCCGGAGTTCTTTAGCAAAGTCTGCTGATGATAGAACTTGGTAGTTCTTGAAATAGATATACAGACAACATGCTCACCTTTTTGTGTTGCCTTTGAAATAATCTTCTTTTGGAAGATTGACCTCGAGCCGGCTAAACTGCATAGTTTGATTTATATTTTAAAAATGTATTACCTCTTTTAAGCAAGCGATCCATTTATATCTTTTTATGACTTATATAATATTTATATATTTAAAAGAAACACTTTATTTAATCACAAATATTTGTTGACAAGCGACGGCACAAATTAATAAAAGCGCGAATATTTGCTTGGTGATGTGTAAATGGCACTATCGACGATTCTATCGAATACTATCGAAACATTGAACCATCGATAGTTCAGTAGCTCGATAGTGCCCTACCATCGATGGTGACGATAGTGCTTCGATAGTTTTGCACCTCTAGTACATATGTGGCAGAACGAAGAGTACTTGGACTCTCAATTGTGGAATTAGCAGAGGGCCTACGTGAATTGATTAGGATAGTGCAGAAGGATTGTTTTGACTCTGAATGGAAGGCGTTATCGGAAGGAAGGTTAATAGCAAAGGACAGCATACTACTGTCTCTTAATACATATTTTGTTTCGAACGAACGTATTTTACGTCTCGGAGGCAGGCTCCGAGATTCCGTGTTGTCCATAAATGAAAAATATCCTTATATATTACCGTATAAACATCCTTTCACAGATCTGGTCATATCTTACAGTCAAATTTGCACCTTCTATGGTGGAACCTCACTAACGCTGAATTTTATAAGCAAGAAATTCTGGATTGTTAATGGACGCAATGCAGTTCGGTTTGGAATTCATAAATGTATCACAGTGACGAAGGCCATTAATTTGTAACCAGTTGGAGATCTGACCTCAGATGTGTTTATAGGAGCTTCCCCTCTCATCAATGGCCTCTAGGTCAGGTTATGGAGACACATGCAGGACCCGATAGACTCAGATAAATATACGTCTCGTTCGCAAGTGGCGGAACTTATTCTCAATGAACCGATAAGAGAAGATGTATTGGAATTGCGAATAGACAGGTCATCGTTTTAAAGCTTGTTCAGAGCCTCACACAGTTTCCTGTTATGTCGAAATTGTAACCCTTCGGAAAACCGCAGAGGGGATGTGCAGAACTACCCAGCTCCCTCAATTCTAGTGCATCCGAAAAATTAACTGTCAGTACTGAGACACAGCCTGAACCAAGCTTGTAGATCTTAGAGCCCAGACTCTTAAAGAACATAAGTTTAAGTTGATCCAAATTTTCCTTTTGACGTGAGTTATTTGAACTATATGTAAATAGTCTTGAAGCAAAAGGTTTTAGAAATTTTTGGAGAAAAATTAATTTAGGGTGTAATTTATTAGTTTCGGCAATAATATTAAATTTTGATAATAGATTGTAGGTAGATATTAGTATTGGAAATGAAAATGATACCACATTTTTAGATTGTGGCGCAAGCATTAATTGTGTAGGCAACAAAGCGGCCGATGTCTTTCTGAACCATTCTACAGGGAGGAAATATTCGGGTTTTACTAAAACAAGCAAGGTGTTAGGAAAAATTATATTCGATTTCAGCGAAGTTTAAAAATCAAAATGTCTACTTAGGCATAAAATTCTAGAAAAATTTTGGTCTTTTAAAAAAATTTTTTAAATTCACTCCCATCCATCTTAATTAAGTTTGCTTTTACCGTTACAGTAACTTAAATTTGGTAATTACTGTAGATGGCTTCTCGAGGTTACCAGTTCGTCGTTAACTGTTTGCGTAGGCAAGTCTTGAGTTCAAATCGATATCTAGTCCTAACTCGTCTGCCAGAGTTTTTTTAATCAAAGAGCAAGCGGCTCCCTCGTCCAATAAGGCATATGACGCTAAATTTCTCTTCCTTCCGTATAACAGGATTGGCATATATCTGAATAAAGCCTTGTTATATCTGCATGGAATAAAATTGGTGGGTGAACTGGCTTGTCATCCTCATTCGCCTGCCACTGCGATTTTTGTTCCTTGTAGTCCGATGGATCATCGAGTGGTGTATCTGCCTGCATCCACAACTTTTACTTTTGCAATTCGGTATCACATGCTGATCAAAACAACAATATCAGCGCTTCTTTTGTCGAACGTACTCCTTTCTCTGCTTTAAGGCTCATTTCTCGAAAAGGACGATAGTATACTAGGTTATGAATCCCTGCACATTTCGGAAATAACTGGGTACGTACCGTCTACTTTTCGATTCCCGACTAGATCCACTTTGCAATTCGTTGTACAGAAAAATTCGCTCTTTGGTTCTCTTCGCTCCATCTTTATTTGGAACTCTATATGGCGTAACCATTGAGGCACACATTGCAATCCCAAACAACCAGTTTTCAAAGATAGACAAGTTAGCAACACATCCAATTGGAGTCATTCGGTTTCTTCACCAATCGAGTTTCAAGTCTCAAAGTAACTTCTCGACGAGCTCGCTTAGTAACGCTGGATCGTGCAGATAATCTTTAAGCCCATTTGGGATAAGTGTCGCGCAATATTTCTGCACCGCCAAGGCTAGCTGAATAACCGAATCCAAATTATTTGAGCGTGTCACTGGTTCTTCTCTTAGTTTCCTTTGTAGGCTCGAGTGAATAATCTCCGGTCTTTCGTATAACATCCGCAACGTACCGATTGCATACGGCACCGTATCTGGACACATCATCTTTCCTCGAACGGCATCCCAAGCCGGTCCTTTTAAGCACTTTTGGAGTCGAATAAGATTCTCTTCATTACTAATACCACATCTTTCAGTAGATTTTTCGTAGTGCTTAATGAACTACAACCACTCTTTTGGATTACGGGAAAACACGGGTAAGTCTTTGTTCAGTTCCGATGACAATAAAGTTTTCTCCAGGGCTTAACGGGCTGTTAAATTGCCGTACCGTTTACTGCGTGACTCTCGACTATTCCATTAAAAATTGTTTGCTACACTGACAAACCGTCGCACCGTGATGGCGTTAACATCGTTGGTGTACCAGCCAATATAGCTAATCGACGTCTTCTTGACTCTCAGCTTCATCAATATTGCTCATTGCGTATGTTGCGTAACAATTCCTCTCTCAGCGAGCCGGCAAGTAATCGTGTACCGCGGTCGGCTCTACGAAGGAAACTTCTGGAAGATTCCGTTCTAATCAACGTGGTTTAGAAATATTCAGACTCTACCAAGCCTAAGAAATAAATATTTCAGTATGTAGTTAATTCAGGATGTAGACGTGGGCCAGCTCCAAGTTCGCGATTACGGACACATATACCGAGCCCTATAACCAAACAATTAAACGACAGTTTTGTTATATTGCGCTGTATTCAGTTGGAAAATTTGTGGGCATTCAACTTTGTCTTTATTGCTTCCTCCCAATCAGATTTATCATTTCTATGTAATATTTCTTCTTGGGACTTCATCGAAAAATTGAATGTTCATTTAATATAAAATTATTTAAAGTTTTATTATGTTCGTTATAGGACACCCTTGGTTTGGATTTTAACTTCTCACTTTTTCTACCAATTATATTAGTATCCTTCAATTCGAAATCATTACACAGAGCTAATCAGCTATTTCACAATCCGTACTATCATTCGGGATTTATAATTCCTTACTACTATTCAGGAGATCTGGTTTTATTTTTTTATTCGCTCTATCATATTACGGAATATGCCTTCATTCGGGTTGAATTGATCACCTTCCTTACCTTCATTCGGGATGAGTTGATCAATTCCCTTATTTTCATTCGGGAAATTGAGTTGATCACTTTCATTACCTTCATTCGGGATATTGAGCTGAACTCTTTCCATACTTTAATTCGAAAACTAAGCTGATCACTTTGATTTTCTATCCTTACTATCTTTCGGAAAAATTTTTTCACATTTTACTGCTCTAAAGTGAATCTTATTAGTTTCGTCTACAACATCCCTTGCAAGAATAAATTTTTCTTTCATGACATCCCATTAGGTTTATACCCTATAAAAATGGCTTTGAGAGATTTTTCATCAAATTTATCAATTTTATACCCGTGCAGTGGTTATCAGAAAATTGGTCAGATGTTTGTTACGCATAGAAGGAGACGTTTCCGATCCATAAAGTATATATATTTCTAATCAGCATGAGAAGCTGAGTCGATATAGCAATGTCCGTCAGTCCGTCAGCCCGTCTGTGCAAATCAACTTCATACTAGCATCTTAAGAGCTATCGGAATGAAATTTGATATTTGAGCTACTTTTAGACCGGAGCAGATAAAGTATGAAAATTTTCAGGATCGGACCACTATATCAGATATTGAAAAAACATTTTTGCAGAAATTGGAGTATCCCCACGAAATTTACCTATATGATGGTATTGGAAATCTCAGATCCCAAAATTTGAACCTGATCGGATAAATAGAACACAAGCTACAGTCAATATAAATGGGTTCAGGCGCTGCCTGCAGCGCTGCTTGCTGCCTACTACACACACAGACGCAACGTTACATGAACTGTATTATGTGTATGCTTGAATAAAATAATAATTTTAATGTTTTGTTTGTGTATTGATAAATTGAGTCGCAGGGAAAAAAATTTTAAAATGTAATAAAATTAGGACTGCAAGGGTATAAAAACTTCGGCATTGTTATTTGATAACAGAATGTTCCAAGAGAGTATTCCAACAGTTAATGACTGCCGAATTCGATAAAGATCGGGTGACTATATCATATAGCTCCCATAGAAACGATCGTTGGAAAGCAATGACTTTGATCAATAACTTCGTTATTTCCTATGCTAAGATTAAAGGCCGTTCCTTCGCAAACCTTAGCCTTTTTGAGTAAAGCGTTTATCACTTTGATTGACACAATAAACTTGAAAGGGTATGCGCCGCTGTCGAAGTTAGCCCCGGCCATCTGGTTTTACTTTAATTGTGAAGATAGTTATGGTCTGAATCGACTAGGAGAAACCAATTTTACAAGGTGAAATCGATTGTCATAAGATTTTGTTAGGTTTAATTGGTAACTTGACCCATGCAGACGAAAAGAATCAGAATAAATCAAAAATAGTTTAGTTAGTAAAGGACATAGATTGACCGAACGGCGATGGATTCGATATGGAGAAAATGTGAATTAGAATATAAATTTTGTTTGGAACAAAGTTGAATTTAAGTACACTATAATATCTATTCGTCATAGTAATAAAAATTTAACTCAGATCAGATGTCTTTTGCAGTATGTTTGGGCTGCAACTGAAGCAAGACTCTCTTTGCTGAAAAGAGAAAACCACCGAAGAGAAAGAGAGAGAGAGAGAGACCAAGAACAGCGCAAGTTATTCGAAGAGACAAACTTGGAGGTCCCTTACTTTAATTCTTTTCTTTCTTACTTCTTATATGCAAATTTCCATATCTTTGAATTTTGTAAAAGACAGCGTGGTTTGCTGTACTTGAATTTTTACTTTTGAAATTAATCTCGTTCGATGCGGTTGCACCTTCTGTGCCCGCCGACAATTGTACTATATTTTAGGATAAGAAAATAAAGCAACTGGAAAATAAAGCAACTTATTCCTTCTAAATCGCAAGTGCCTCAAAGCTGCCTCGATGGAAATCATACGAAGGCCGCATCATATAAAGAGAGCAGTTTGGGACTCCGCAAGGGCGCAGCCGTTAGCCAACATATTTTTGGTGCCGAAACTCGGGAGAATTGATCTTGGCGATTGGATTTGGAGTGTGATTCCCAGTGGATAGACTGATTCGGGTGAGTACAATTTAACGTTGATGGGTTTGGGTTAGGTGTTCATTATGGCTGAAAAACTGTTACCGTTGACTACGGAGCAAATCACATTGCTCACTTCGCTGGAGAGGTCATTGGCGCGGTATAAATCGGAGGAGTCGGGACATACCGAGAGTCATCTGGAAGCCAGAATGGACTCGATGGCCATCAATCTTCAACGCAGAATCTGACAAGCTTTGAGGAGCTCAGTCAGTATCTTGAAACACAGTACAGAACAATGATTACGGCGTCAACAGGTAATATCGAGGGAACTCTATCACGGGATAGACCGCGGAATGCAAGGCCAGGTGTCAATGGGTTACGAGTTAACCAGAACTATACAAAGGCTTCATTTCTTACTCGAGAGACACACCTATGCATTGTGTGTCAAACGGATGCACACCTTATCGGAGTATGTAGGATCATCCAGGAGATGACGCTATCGGAACGAAAGGCAAATGTAGTGATTTAGATGCCTTAAGCCAAACTACCGAATAGATGCATGTGGCAAGGCAGTTGTAAGGATGCTCTGACTGGGGTACAACTCTCAGTCTCCAGAGTCCCTTCTACAGAAAATTTATTTGATTCTGAAGACCTTGAGAGTATTATGAGTAAAGGGGAGGCAGTATGAAGGGACGGGAAGGGAAGGGAAAACAAGAGTCCAAGAGAAGCTGCAACGACTGATCCTGGCCATCAAGCGAAATCCTGCTCGGCCAAGGTCAGTAGCCTTTTGGACTGGGAAAGTGCAAGGAGAAAGAAACGCACTAATAAGTGTTAAAAGGGTTAAGGGATGGGGGTGGTCAAGAGATACTGCAGCGACTGATCTTGACTGCCAAGCGAAATCGTGACAAAGCTAAGGAAAAATGGATAGGATATTCAGAAGCTAACGCTATGACGCATGTTAATTTGCGGCAGAATATATTGATGAAAAAAAAAACGTGGAACTCATGTATTTTAAATTATATTTTTTTTATTCATAATGGGCTTAATTCTATACAATCTGTTTTCTGTCTATGGTTTTCTGTCTGTCTACCGCACTCATAGCTAAAAGAGACCTGGGTAATGAGCTCACGTGATTTTCTTGCTTAGAAAATATCCTTGTACTTTGGCTGCTAATTATTTTTGTCACTCACTCTTCACACTTTGATGATAACTTGCTAAGTGATTTTCTCTATTACTATGTCTATATTCAAACTCATTCTTGCTCTGCCTACTTATATCCTAACGATGAAAACATACGATGTGTCTTGCGCTTTGGCACGCGTCACGATCTCCGTCCCTCTCTTTCGCTTTAAAGTTCTATGCTTTTCCTTCAGCGTCGGCATGCAGCACAGCGGCAGATGCTGAGAGGCTGCCCTCTCCGCAACGCACACTTGGGCCTCTGCTCGGATAGCGTTTTTATGATCGCGTTTGGCAAAAATGATATATGCAATCGATAGGAAATACTTCAGAGATTATGAATCCGAAAAATTTTGGAAATCGGTTGAGTTTCATGGGTGCTAGAGGCGCCCAAAGTTGAGACATTTTTAGTGAAAAGGAAAAAATGATAATTTTTAAAAAAAAAATGTCGCAACTTTAAAACCGAATATTGGGCAATTTCAACAATCGATCTTGGATTTTTTGGTTTTATCTGAAAAGTATGTTCTTTGTTAATAGCATGTTTCATAAATTTTAATAATTACTTAAAAAGTTATTGAACTAGAAGCGTTTAAAAAATGTACTAAATATTGGCATTTTTTAACTTTGATGGAATAAAACTAGCAAGACTCAACGAGTATCAATACCGGACTACATACACTAGGTAGGTGAAATAGTTACCTATCAGATGTATATAGTCCCAATATGCGGAGACCTGCGACAGCGATGCGTAAGCCAATAAACTAAGGCAACATCGCCTAAAAAATGCGCTGCAGGTATAAGGAAGAAGATGATCGCATGCGTATTTGCCTGTAGCTTCTTTGTATTTAAATGATAACATTGCGTAATGATGGAAATACTTCAAGGAGATTTTTTGAAAATGATGAAGTGATATCTTTTATAACAGGTGTTAGTCAAGAGATCATTAAAATGTTGCCTGTTAT
The DNA here is from genome assembly GCA_018152135.1 of Drosophila paulistorum. Classification (NCBI taxonomy): domain Eukaryota; kingdom Metazoa; phylum Arthropoda; class Insecta; order Diptera; family Drosophilidae; genus Drosophila; species Drosophila paulistorum. Next base: position 1,390,506 of record JAECXG010000134.1, read on the forward strand.
CTTGAATGTTATAAATTGCAAGGAAATGGTGAAAAATATACTTCAAAGACTGCTCAATTTTTGACTGAATTCTATCCGCAAAAAAAACTTACCCCAACGGTACATAGGATTTTCGCTCACGGAAAGGATTTAATAGAATATCAGTGTTTACCAATTGGAGAGCTATCCGAAGAAGCACAGGAATGTAAAAGCAAGGACTACAAAAGGTTTAGATACACTAATACATTAAAAACTTCTTATCTTAGACAAAATGAAGACCTTTTTAACATGCTAGCAGCCTCTTCGGACCCACTTATTGCATCACTGAGACACGTGCGATCACGAAAGGATTTGGAAAATAGCAACTATAGTCCCGAAATGTTGAGTTTATTAGATATTGATGTAAATATTGAAAATTATTTTGAAGAAAATCAGCCAACAATAGCAAATTTTTAAAAAATAACCTAAAAATAATTTAAAAATTTTTTTTTTTCTTTTTGTAATTATGTTAAAAAATCAAATTAAAACATTAAAAAATGTTACATAGTCGTCTAAAACAATGAAAAATTCAATTTGTGATTGAAAAAATATATAAAAAATCAGTCTATAAAAAAATCTGATATTAAACGAGCTATGGAAGTTAACTTCGGCCTTGCCGAAGTTTATATACCCTTGCAGTTCTTTATTATATTTAATTCGATAAGAAAAGTGAAATTTCATACATCAACAGCATTAGTTGTCGTATTATGAATATGCTCAAATATTTTTCAAACTACTGAATTCAAAACACATTTAATGATTATTTAACAATATATGATATAGTAGTCCGATCCCGATGATTTTCATACTTTATCTCACACAGGTAATAAAGAGTCTCCAAAAAAAATTTCAACCCGATATCTCTTAAGATGGCTGAGTAAAACGCATTTTCAAAACACATTTAATGATTATTTAACAATATATGATATAGTAGTCCGATCCCGATGATTTTCATACTTTATCTCACACAGGTAATAAAGAGTCTCCAAAAAAAATTTCAACCCGATATCTCTTAAGATGGCTGAGTAAAACGCATACTTCAAACTACTGAATTCAAAACACATTTAATGATTATTAAACAATATATGATATAGTAGTCCGATCCCGATGATTTTCATACTTTATCTCACACAGGTAATAAAGAGTCTCCAAAAAAAATTTCAACCCGATATCTCTTAAGATGGCTGAGTAAAACGCATACGCACAGACGGACGGACAGACGGACAGACGGACAGACGGACAGACGGACATGGCTATATCGACTCAGCTTCTCAAGCTGATCAAGAATATATATACTTTATGGGGTCGGAAACGTCTCCTTCTGTGCGTTACAAACATCTGATCAATTTTATAATACCCTCTGCAAGGGTATAAAAAACCGGGTTTCGATCCATTTTTAAAGGAAAAACATGCTTGGAAATATTTTCTGACTTTTACCTTGAATATTACAGCACCATGAACACCCAGCAATTTTGACAAACATTCATTTTGAAGCTTAAGGTATTCTTTATCATATGCTTTTTAAATTTTTGAAATCGCTTTATTGGTTTAGACGCTACGATTTTTGCAATGCTAAATGCCAGAGGCCCCCACTGTGCAACGCTACAACGCCGCAGCCATGCCCAGACGGTAGCCACAAAGAGCGAGGCGTAGATCGTGAGCATTGTCTGCCGAAAAAAAGGAACTGCAGTTAATTTCGTACTGGAATATTTTAATATGCCGTCCATGGGCGTAGTGAAAGATAATTTACAGAAGGGCCCTGCATGGTCGTAGTTTCACGTAAATATATATATGAGAAAGGGAACGGTAATGAGGTGTCAGACCCTGCTAAGTATTGTGACTCGTCACACAGTAAATTGCGAAAAATGCCAAGGACATCATCATACAATACTTCATGTAGACAAGTCATGAGATCACGAGAAGTCGCTTGGCAGACTAAAAAAGGGAGTTATGCCAACAGCATCATCGAATGCTTTAAATGAAAAGAGTAAAACAGAAACTGTGGGAAGGCATAAAGACGAGGTTTAATTACCAACAGCAATGGTGTATGTAGAGTCGATAGAAAGCTATCTCTTACAGTTTGGAGCGTTTTTGGATTACGGTTCACAAGTTTTCTTTCAGAGATTGCGCATACAGGCTCACATCACGAGTTCTGGATTATCAGATACTAAAATTACAGATGCGGCAGCATAGGTGGACCTAGTCATAAGATCAATCTACAACCCGCATGACGACCCACAAACGAGTACCATTTGAAGAGTGGATTCATCTGAAGGGCTTACCGTTGGCCGACTCTAACTTCTTCAGTCCACAAGGAGGTGATATTTTGCTGACAAATGACATTTACGATGAGCTGATATTAGGAGAAGTGCATCGAGGAATACCAGGTATGCCTCTGGTGTAGTATCTTCATACAAATAATCCTTCAATACAATGAGCCCAACTTGTAACACTTTGTTCCACTTGTATATACATAAATATACAATTAAGCATTAAAAACGCTAACAATAACTATGCCAACTTAAATTTGCACTTAAAATAATTATTTCAATTTATTTTTTTGATTACTGCTCCCATTTATCGTGAATAATAAATTCTCATCTATCTCACACATAAATTGTACACGTTAACACAACTTTTATTTTTTTTCCGGTCACTCACATGACAAAAAGATAGATTAAAAAAAATGTAATATCAAAAGTAATTAAAAAAAACACACAAAAATATATATATAAAAATTTTTATGGATTCATCTAATATTGAAAATATACGATTTCGAAAACAAAGAGAAAGAAAATTTGTCTGACCACCCATATACTAAAAAAAAAAAAAAAAAAAAAAAAACTATTTTACTAAGCTACTCCTTTACTCGACCTTTATTTTACCTTTACTCAATTATCAATAATCATTATAATAACTCCATAATATTACGCTGTTTTCTAAAAAGGGGAGGTGTAGTATATTCAAACAAATAATCATTTAATACAATGAGCTCAACTTGTAACATTTTGTTGCAAGTATAAACAATTAAACATATACGCATTAAAATATAATTGTGCACTTGTGCACATAAATATACAATTAAGCATGAACATATATGTATGTACATTTGTATATGCACATACATATATTCACAAAAGCACAGCGTAACATGAGCTAGAGCCAGGTCAGCGTGTGACTGCTGCATTTGTATATGCACATACATATATTCACAAAAGCACTGCGCAACATGAGCTAGAGCCAGGCCATAGTGTGACCGCTGACCAAGCACTTTGATGCATGCGCTCCAGCAGTATGTATGTATGTACTGACACTCTCCCTCTCTTTTGTAGCTGTCGCATAAGAATATATATGGTAACATAGGCTAAGCAAAAGAATATTTTATGAATAAAAAATCAATTGGAATATTACCACAAAGCGACACTGACGTGTTCGAGTTTTGAATTGATTATCCAAGTGGAACCCGTTCTTTACATGGCGGCCGTGACATTAAAGGAGCTGCACACAAAAAATATATAAATTATAATAATATAATTTTATATAAACGCGGCAACATCTATTAAGAACAACAGCAGCGAAATGGAAAAACATAATTTTTAATGCAACAACAACAAGAAACAGCATACTTAACGAAGTCACCGTTTATATAACCAAACTGCAACAACAGCCGCTGAAGCAAAAACTGATATCGATGCTGTTTACTCCGAGGGACTTGATTTTCCCATGCGCCAAAGTGTGGTAGGCAGACCATAATAAGCATTAGATTAATAACGTGTGGAAGCCAATTCGCCTGCTACACCGACGTTGGAGCATCAATTCACGAGAATGAGCAAGAAAAAATATCAAAGAAGCTAACTTCGGCAATGCCGAAGTTTATATACCCTTGCAGTCCTTGGCAATAATTTTTTTACATTTTGAAATTTCTTTCTCTGCAACTCAATTCATCAATACACAAACAAAACATTCAAATTATTTCTCTTTTTATACCCTTGCAGAGGGTATTATAAAATTGGTCAGATGTTTGTAACGCACAGAAGGAGACGTTTCCGACCCCATAAAGTATATATATTCTTGATCAGCATGAGAAGCTGAGTCGATATAGCCATGTCCGTCTGTCCGTCGGTGCGTACGCGTTTTACTCAGCCATTGTAAGAGCTATCGGAATGAAATTTTTTTTGGAAGCTTATTTTTACCCGGGTGAGATAAAGTATTAAAATCATCGGGATCGGACTACTATATCATATAGCTCTGGAACAAAAATTTTTGCAAAAATTGGAGTATCCCCATGAAATTTACCAATACGATAGTATTGGATATAAAATCTCAGATCCCAAAATTTGAATTTGATCGGATAAATAGAACACAAGTTACAGTCAATACAAATTGGTTCTACGTCATCAGCAATTCAAACAGAGCACATGCATACACACACACAGACGTAGCGCTACGCGAGTATGTATGTGTATGCGTGTTGTGCTTTGCTTACGGAATGATGGAAGAAAAATTTGGAGTAAAAAGAGAAATAATTTCAATGTTTTGTTTGTGTGTTGATGAATTGAGTTGCAGGGAAAGAAATTTCAAAATGTAAAAATATTATTGCCAAGGACTGCAAGGGTATATAGTCATATATCCAACTTCAATACACAAAACCTTATAAACTTTTCGCCCCCTAAAATCAAACTCAAAAGTAAACATCCGTTTTTTATAATAAATAATTGGACACTTGCAATAACAATTGTCCCCCTCAAAATCAAAGCGTGTGAACGCTAACTCATAATGAAAGCACAAGCAATAAAATCCGTTTAATTCATAAACAATTGAACACTTGCAATAATAATTGTCCCCCTAAAATCAAAAGCGTGAGAACGCTAATTCAGCATTAAAATTCGGGCAATCAAATCACATCAATATCGATCACGCCACTGAAGGGCTCACATATTTAGCCTATAAATATAACTGTAAGACATTTTGTACTTTAGTTTTTAAGTATTCATCCAACGAATAAAGTCCCCGCTTTTAACTCAAATAAAACAATATCTTTTTTTTCCTTTTGGAAAGACAAGATATATAATTGGCGCAGTCGATAGAAAGTGAACTTGTTATTCTATCAGTGTGACACATAGAATTATTATCCGTGCGTTACATAGAATTAGTGAATAATCACTATAAAACTCCGATCCGACATCAAGAACTTACGGGAACGCTCAAAAGTCTACAACAGTGAAAATATTTTCTGCCAACTGTGCGCGGAAATATCAACTGTGTGTTGCAACCAACAAAAAATTAATATTCCAATTGTGGAACAAAAACGGCAAGTGTGTCCGGAAATATCAACTGTGTGTGTTACAACCATAAACTCCAATTGTGGAACAAAAACGCCAACTGTGTGCGGAAACATCAACTGTGTGTGTTACAACCATAAAACTCCAATTGTGGAACAAAACGCCAACTTGTTTGCGAATAAAATAAAACACATATAAAACATCACAAACAAAACTAAAAACCAAAAATGGCCGAACTCACCGAAGCCCATCTCAATCAAGCACTGTCTTCATTAAGACAGGTGGCAAACTATGATGGAGCACCAGAGAATCTGACATCAATCATAAGGAGGATAGATTTCATCATGCACCTGTATCCAACCCATGACCTAAGGCAACATAACATATTGTTCAGCGCAATCGAGATGCAGCTCACTGGAGAGGCACAACGACTTTCGCAAATTGGACAAGCCAACAACTGGCCGGAACTAAGAACATTCCTCATCAATGAATTGAAGACGCAGACCCCATGTGAGGAACTTCTTCGTAACCTTCGTAAGTTTGTAACAGAATTAGAAGATAAATCCTATATTATTACAAACAAGCTTAGTCTTGAAAACGATGCAAATAACACTACTCTTTATACAAATGCTTTAAATAACACTATAGAAGATGTAATCAACAAATAGATAGATTATTTATGACGTTAGCCAGATATGATATAACCACAGTTAGCAAGCTAAAACAAGTAGCTCAAAGAGAAGGGTTATACGAGGATAGTATAACAGAAATCAGAAAATCAAATCAAAGCCAAAAAAGTGGAAAATCTTTTGTACCCAATAGTACAACTCCGTCTCAAACAAAACAATCAGACACAACACAAAACCAAAAACTTTTCCAAGAATTTCAACAAAAATTAAATATTGACAGGGCTCAGAATCCAATGAATAATCAACAACAAAATAATTATCCAAAAAAATATGTAGCAAACCAGCCTACAAAAAGGCCAAGTGAAAGTAATAGTGGAATTAGCAAAATGGACACATCCGAAAATTTTCATCAGAATGCCTCGGATCAATCGGAAGAAGAGATAGAGACAAGTCCTTCATCAGAATCACAATGAACAATAAACCTTTGAGATGTGTAGTCGACTCAAGCTCTTCAATAAATATAATTTCCGAAAACTTTTCCAAATTCCAGATTCCAAAATTCATATGATTGAAGGAGCAGTAGAATTAAAAGAAGTAATTTTCCTTGCACCTAGCAAACTTTGTCCGACAGAACAAAACTTTTATATCCATAAATTTTCAAATAAATATGACATGTTGATAGGCAGAACTTTCTTAAAAGCATGCAAAGCCCAAATAAACTATGAAGAAGAATATGCAAAGCTAGGAAACTACACATTTTATTTCAGAGATATGGAAGAAATAGAAGAAGAACATAACATAGAATGTCTAGACCCACCTAAAGAGAGGGACCCAGACACAAATTTTGCAATTGAAAATGAAATAATAGAAAGTAATCAGTATAGACTCGACCATTTAAATAACGAGGAAATACAAACACTAAAAAAGGTCTTGTACGAATTCAGTGATATTCAGTACCGCGAAGGTGAAAATTTGACTTTCACGAGTACTATAAAGCACTCTATTTGTACAAAACATGAGGACCCAATTTATAAACGTCCATACAAATATCTCCGAACGTTTGATATAGAAATCAACAAACAAATAAATGAAATGATCGAACAGGGTATCATTCGAAAATCGAATTCACCCTACTGTTCACCCATTTGGATCGTCCCAAAAAAGGGAGATGCTTCCAACAAACAAAAATTCAGGTTAGTCATTGACTACCGAAATTTAAATGAAGTCACAATAGATGACAAATTCCCAATTCCAGTCATGGATGAAATTCTTGACAAACTGGGAAAATGCCAATACTTTACCACCATTGATTTAGCTAAGGGATTTCATCAAATTCAAATGGATCCTGAATCTATTGCAAAAACAGCTTTCTCAACTAAACATGGCCATTACGAATACACACGTATGCCATTTGGTCTTAAAAATGCCCCGGTAACATTCCAAAGATGCATGAATAATCTTTTGGAAGACCTTATTTACAAGGATTGTCTTGTTTATATGGATGACATTATAGTGTACTCCACTTCATTGGAGGAACACATACTATCACTCAGAAAGGTATTTAAAAAACTAAGAGAAGCTAATCTTAAACTCCAACTCGACAAATGCGAATTCAAGAAAAAAGAAACAGAATTCCTTGGTCATATAATTACAACAGAAGGTATAAAACCTAACCCAAATAAAATCAAAGCAATTCAAAATTTTCCGATCCCTAAAACCCCAAAAGAAATAAAATCATTCTTAGGATAATGCGGATTCTTCCGCAAAATCATACCAAACTTTGCACATATTGCAAAACCTTTAACTCTTGGGTTAAAGAAAGCAGCTAAAATAAACATAGACGACCCAGATTATATTTCATCCTTTGAAAAATTAAAATGTCTCCTTATGAACGATCCCATACTTGCATATCCCGATTTCAAAAAACCATTCTTTCTAACCACAGACGCTAGCTTTAGGTGCGTTCATCTCACAGGACCATAGACCTATTTCTTACGCAAGCAGAACGTTGAACGAACATGAGATCAATTATTCAGCTATAGAAAAAGAATTACTAGCGATAGTTTGGGCAACAAAGTATTTCAGACCATACCTTTTCGGTAGAAAGTTCGAAATTCTAAGCGACCATAAGCCTTTAGTATGGCTCAACAATATGAAAGAACCAAACATGAAACTTCAACGATGGAGAATAAAACTAAATGAGTTTGATTATAAAATTAAATATTTACCCGACAAAGAAAATCACGTAGCAGATGCTCTTTCCAGAATTAAAATAGATGGAAACTTCTTAGGATCAACAGACAGCACCGTAGCTACAATACATAGTGCTCATGAGGATAATGGAAATTACATTCCAATAGTAGAAAAACCCATTAATTATTCTAACAGGCAAATAGAATTCATTAGAGGTTCAGAAGACAAAACAGAAACATCAACCTATTTTTATAAATCAAACATAAAAATAACATACAAAGAAATGACCAATGCTTACGCAAGGGATATAATTAAAAGATATCTTTGCGGTAAGAAAACAGTACTATATTTTTATAACGAACAAGATTATCCCATATTTCAACAAGCCTTTATTGAAATAATACGATCAAACGCAAACACAAAAACCTCGAAATCAAGCATTAAGTTAGAGGACATTCAAACATTTGCACAATTCAAAGAAACAATTCTAAAACAACATAAAGAATTATTACATCCAGGAATCGAAAAAACGAAAAAACGATTAATTTGTTTAAAGAAAAATATTATTTCCCCGATTTTCAAAACCTGATTCAAAACATTATTAACGAATGCTCAGTATGCAATATCGCAAAGACAGAAAATAGGAATACAAAACTAACTTTTGAAATAACACCAGAAACTTTTAATGTCAGAGAAAAATACGTCATGGACTTTTACATGATCGACAATTTACAATTCCTTTCATGCATTGACATTTACTCCAAATTTGCAACACTTGTAGAAGTAAAATCTAGAGATTGGTTAGAAGCCAAGAGAGCAATTTTGAAAGTATTCACTGAAATGGGCAAACCGATAGAAATAAAATCAGACAAAGATTCAGCATTTTTGTGTATAGCACTAAAAAATTGGCTACAAGAAGAAAATGTAAAGTTAGAAATTACAACAAGTAAAAACGGCATTTCAGACGTAGAAAGATTCCATAAAACAGTAAATGAAAAACTCAGAATTATAAATAGTGAAAACGACATTGAAGATAAATTACTTAAATTTAAAAAAATTCTCTACATATACAACCATAAGACGAGACATAAAACAACTAACCGAACACCAGCGGACATTTTTATCTATGCAGGATCACCCGACTATAATACCCAAACGAATAAAATACATAAAATAAACAATTTAAATAAAGATAGACACGATTTCGAAGTCGATACTAGATTTAAACAAGCACCACTAGTAAAGTCAAAAACAACAAATCCATTGAAAAAGACAGGAGAGATAAATTAGTTAGATGAGAAACATTTTGAAGCAAGAAATAGAGGACAAAGAGTCACACACTACAAATCAAAATTCAAAAAGAAAAAGAAAGTTAATAAAAGCAAATATGACAATTGATACATTACAGGTCAACAACTCAAGATGACTTTTTTGTGCATCATGCTATTCTTAACATTAAAATCAACATGCAGTCAATCCATTGACATAAACCCAGTAAAAGCACCGAACGGTTACTTAATATTTAAAACAGGAACCATGGACTTACCGACAAACTTTGAATATCATTATTTAAAAGTAAATTTAACTTTAATAGGCATTACATATAACAATCTAATGCAACAAGCACAAACGTAACAAACGAGGACTAATTAACGGAATTGGTCAATACACAAATATCTTTTTGGTACTCTTGATCAAGACGATAAAGACGAATTAGAAGAAAAAATAAATAATCTTGAAAGCAATAGCGTACAAGCAAACGAACTAAATTACGTAATAGATACTATAAATAAAGGTTTAGAAGTAATAAACAACCTCAAGGAAGAAAAGGAAAAATCAGTAAAATTAGAAGTTCTAATCTTTAATTAATCTAATCCATCTAATCCACCTGGCTTAAACCAAATTCAAACTAGATATTTATCATTTCAAACATTCCTCAAGAAATAATAAAAACCCCTATCTTTGAGATACTTCCTTATCCAGTTGAAAATGAAAATATTTTGACAGAAAATTCATACGATAAATACTATTTTAACAATAACACTTTGTTTAATAAAAATACAAAACAAATAGAAACTAATGAATGTATAATAGGCATTTTAAATCAAATCCCAACCACTTGTAAATACACTAAAACATATACGAATTTTCAAACTAATTATATTGACCCAAACATAATTGTAACATGGAATTTACCAAAAACTAAACTTAATCAAAATTGCGTAAACAACGAATTAATAATAGAAGGCAATAACATAATAAAAATTTACGATTGTGCCTTACAACTAAACGAAATATCAATAATAAATTCATTGCTTGACTATAGCCAAAGCATTTATGTAACAAACAATATCACCAGGCTAGAACCTATTTCCTTTATCCAAACAAAAGAAATAATTAACGAACATACGAAATATTATACTGCATTTCAAACTATTACATTAACCACTTTTATACTTACTATAATAAGTTTGATTACATACTTAATCTATAAGTTTAAGGCAATGCCACAAGAATTAATAATTAAGCATTTTCGATCAAATAACAATGGTCCCACAGAAACCGAAACCCCAATTGTTGAAAAAGTTGAGTCCCAAATTATAAACAAAATTGATACCCCAATATATACAGCTGAGAAAAACCCCTCGCTATATCCCAATGTATCCGCCTGAGGACAGGCTAAATTTTTTAGGATGAGCAAGTCATATATCCAACTTCAATACACAAAACCTTATAAACTTTTCGCCCCCTAAACAATTGTCCCCCTCAAAATCAAAGCGTGTGAACGCTAATTCATAATTAAAGCACAAGCAATAAAATCCGTTTTATTCATAAACAATTGAACACTTGCAATAATAATTGTCCCCCTAAAATCAAAAGCGTGAGAACGCTAATTCAGCATTAAAATTCGGGCCAATCAAATCACATCAATATCGATCACGCCACTGAAGGGCTCACATATTTAGCCTATAAATATAACTGTAAGACATTTTGTACTTTAGTTTTTAAGTATTCATCCAACGAATAAAGTCCCCGCTTTTAACTCAAATAAAACAATATCTTTTTTTTTCCTTTTGGAAAGACAAGATATATAATTATATAAACTTCGGCATTGCCGAAGTTAGCTTCTTTGATATTTACTACAAATTTTTCCATCATTCCCTAAGCAAAGCACAACACGCATACACATACAGTTCGTGTAGCGCTGCGTCTGTGTGTGTGTATCCATGTACTCTGTTTGATTTACTGATGAACCGGTTTGTATTGACTGTAACTTGAGTTCTATTTATCCGATCAGGTTCAAATTTTGGGATCTGAGATTTTATACCAAATTCTATTATATTGGTAAATTTCATGGGGATACTCCAATTTTTGCAAAAATTTTTGTTTTAGAGCTATATGATATAGTAGTCCGATACTCACAGTTTTCATACTTTATCTTACACAGGTAATAAAGAGTCCCCAAAAAAAATTTCAACCCGATATCTCTTAAGATGGCTGAGTAAAACGCGTACGCACAGACGGTCGGACAGACGGACATGGCTATATCGACTCAGCTTCTCAAGCTGATCAAGAATATATATACTTTATGGGGTCGGAAACGTCTTCTTCTGTGCGTTACAAACATTTGACCAATTTTATAATACCCTCTGCAAGGGTATAAAACAGAGCTCGCAAATAACAGTTGAGCGCTGTTTTTCTAGCGCTCTGGTTGAGAGCATAACCGAAAAAAATATTACATATGCGGTCTCGCTCTGAGGCAAACACTTTGACTCTATTCGTTTCGGTTTTCTGTTGAGAGATATCATTTGACAAATTTGAGATAGGGTCTTGAAATGAGCAACAATTTGAGAGCGAAACAATATCTGTCAAACAATAACTGTCAGTTAAAGACCTTTTGAAAAAAAAACTCAGCAAAAAGTGTTTTTTGTATTATTTTTAAATAATTTTCATTAAGTTTTACAATAAGTAAAGAATTCAAATTTTCCGCGCTTATTGAAGAGCGCCTTTCGCTCAAAATAAATAAAGTGCAGAAAATGCCCTCTCCACAGGAACTTGAGTTGCTGGAGTGGCCAGCACAACCTGTGCCACGACCCATTTCACTAAAAATGTTAATTTTGACGCGACCGCATAGAAATCACAAACACAAGTGAAAGCGAATCTGATTCGCAAAGCACACTCAAAAAACACTTTGCTTCATTGTGAGAGATTCAAGTGTCCGATAATAACCTGAGCAAAAGAATCGAAAAAAAATCGGTTTTGTTCAGAGCAAAACAGATTCATCGAGCAAACAACTGAAACTGTTGCTCTTTGAGTTTTTGCTCAAACTGTCGGTTTACAACACTTATTTGCGAACACCAAGAATCGGTCAACTGTTATTTGCAAGCTCTGGTATAAAAACAAAAGGAAGTAGAGTGATGGGAAGGAAATCTGGTGTGGCAAACAAACTGAAAGCCAGAAAGGCTGAAATTTTCAGGCTACTAAACAGCCCAAATACAATTAATTGGAATACCTCGGTGAAATTACACGCCGAGGTAGAGTTTATAAAAAACCGATTGAGTGAAAGAAAAAATAAAGCCACAACCAAAATCCCATCAGCATACTCTACAATACAAAACGTGGCAAAGCCAAAATTAAAAACAACGCCACAACCATAAAAGGAAGTACCAACGATAAAAATAGTCTGCCCAAATGACAGCGCCCACCAGAATAATTAAATAAAGAACTATGCGCTGCTATGCGCACATTTTTTTTAAATGCACTGCGATGTACATGTACAATATTGCGGCATTAAAAGCTGTCCAATTGGAGTGTGTCCTGAAAACCACACGCAAAAATAGGCAGGGATATATGTAAAAAAAAAAGAGAAAACAAAACACTAAAAAACAAACATTTATTCTATATTTAAAAAAGCAAAATATTAGAAACAGAACTAGAATAAAGCAAAATTGAATTTAAACAAACAACTGATTTGGAAACTTCAATAGTACTGGAAGAAAAAATGAAACTAATGGCTGATGAAGAAATAGGTCAAGAAGAACCATCAGTGAGCTCTGATCAATCAATCATAAGTCTTAACAAACCAGCAATTCCAAAAGAGACCAACAAAATGACACAAACAGTGGTAGAATTCATAAACACAGGCACCAGGCTGCTACCATACTTCGATGGTGATATTAAAAATCTACCGGGTTTCCTTGGAGCGCTTTGCGTACCATAAAAGAAACGCACGAAGCAGTAGCCATCGAAAGCGGGTAATACCCTAAGCTCTTAAAGAAACGATTGATGAAGTAATACAAAAACTATCAACAATCTTCAAGGGTGAATCAGTGGATCTTTTAACAGCAAAAATTAAAATTCTGCAGAGAAACCCCAATAACTGTGTTTCATACACAAAGGAAATTACTGAGTTGGCCGACGCCCTTAAAGGCGCATATATTTCGGATGGTCTTCCAACTGAACAAGCAATAAAATACACTACCAAAGTGGCAGTGCAATGGTAAGTCATACCAGATATTAATGGCATCAGGAAACTATCACTAGATTTACCACTCTTTCAGTAGGTCGGCTCCACAGAAAGTTTCCAAAATAATACCATTTTTTATGCCCAGCATAATGACCGCGGTAGACGCCGCTATAACAATAATGGTAACTGAAGAAACAACTCGAATTGGAACAATAACAACTATAATTGGAGCAATAAAGATGCCCACAGAGCCCAACGAGGCCGAAATTATTCACGCTACCAAAGAGGCGGCCGTGGAGGTGGACATAATAATAATAGACAAATAACAAACAGAATGGTTACAACAACACAAATGTCCGAATTACCCAAAGCGAACAGGGAAACGGACAAGCTCCTCCAAATGCTCAAAATTAAAAAATAAAGCCAATTCTATTAACCTTAGCCTAAGTCATAATAATTTCGTATCATTTAATAATGTTGAAACAAATAAGAAAATAACATTCTTAATCTTAATCTTAAAAGAAAATTCTGATGTATTTCACGACATCCAAGTCAACAAAACTGTAGACATTCGAGGCATAGGAGAAGGTGTAATAAACTCCAAAGGCCTATTCTCAATAGAATTGCAGACAGATAAATATATGTATTATTCCATACGAATTTCATCTATTCAATCAGATTTCCCAATCCCATGCGATGGAATAATAGGATCAGATTTCATAAAAACTTTTAATTGCAAATTCAGAAGATTGGTTTAGACCACGAAATTTAACGTACCCAATTTATGTTCCAATAGCATTCAATTCTGGTAATAACTCAACACTTCTACCAGAAAGATCCCAAGTAGTACGCAAAATAGATCAATCTTCAGCAGAAGATAACATTTTAATTCCGAATCAGGAAATTAAACCGGGCGTTTATGTTGCAAACACTATTGTAACAGCCCAGAGTACTTTTGACCGATTCTTAAATACCATAAATAAATGCCAAAAAGTAGGCTTTAACAATATAAAATTTGAATCACTTTCGAACTACGATATAGTTCAAAATACCAAAGATATAAGAAAAGTATCTGTAATTCATAAATTGAAGAAAAATTTCCCAATACTATTTAAAGACAAACTCGAAAAGTTATGCACTGAGCATAGTGATGTGTTCGGACTTGACACCGAACCAATCACAACAAATAATTTTTATATGATGAACCAGTATATGTGAAAAATTGCCGGAGTCCGCATAGCCAAATAGACGGGATCATTGAACAGGGTATTGTCGAACCGACTGTTTCGCCTTATAATAGCTCACTCTTACTAGTCCCAAAGAAAACACTTTCGTGATCTAAAGAAAAAAACTTTCGATTAGTAGTTGACTATCGTCAAATAAACAAAAAATTGCTGTCAGATAAGTTTCCGCTCCCCAGAATTGATGATATTCTTGATCAATTGGGAAGACCAAAATATTTTTCTTGCCTTGACTTAATGTCAGGATTTCATCAAATTGAGCCTGGCCAAGCTTTCCTTAATAAGGATGATTTAATCGTTATTGGTTGTTCTGAACAACATATGATTAAAAATTTAGTAGATGTTTTTAAACTTTGCAGAAAAAACAATCTAAAACTGCATCCAGAAAAATTCTCATTTTTTACGCATGAGGTGACATTCCTAGGACATACACAAAATTTGACGTCATCAAAAATTATCCAGTCCCACATGATGCAGATAGTCCTAGACGTTTCGTTGCATTTTGCAATTAATATATTCCCGGCACATAACAATATTATGTAAAAAGAATGTTCGATTCGAATGGACAGCAGAATGCAAAAATGCATTCCAATACCTAAAAGAAAAGCTTGTTCAAGCTAATCTATTGCAGTACCCAGAGTTTAGCAAAGAATTTTGCATAGTCACATATGCAAGCAAACAAGCATGTGGAGCAGTTTTAACACAAAACTATAATGGACTCCAGCTTCCAGTTTCATATGCATCAAGAGCATTCACTAAAGGTGAAAGCAACAAGAGTACTACAGAACAAGAGCTAGCAGCAATACACTGGGCAATAACATATTTTCAAACATATATATATTGAAAACATTTCACAGTGGGAACACACATATTTATTTTCCATGGTCAACCCGAGTTCAAAAGTAACACGCATGCGGCTAGAATTGAAAGAGTACGACTTTACAGTAGAGTATATTTGAGACGTAAAGATAATTTCGTGGCAGACGCCTTTTCGCGGATAACTGTATTCGAATTAAAAGATATGAATACACAAGTCCTGAAACAAAGTAAACAGAAACAAAGTACAGAATTATACAGAAAAACTGCGCAGTTAATAAAGAACTTTTGCCAAGGCAAAAACTTCAAAATGCTTCTATCATCAATAATGACGAGGTACGGAAAGCAGGGACCTTGCGAATAACAGAATCTAAATATTCACTGAAACATGGAAAAAAATATCAAAGAAGCTAACTTCTTTGGCAATAATTTTTTTACATTTTGAAATTTCTTTCTCTGCAACTCAATTCATCAATACACCATCAAAACATTCAATTTATTTCTCTTTTTACTACAAATTTTTCCATCATTCCCTAAGCAAAGCACAACACGCATACACATACAGTTCGTGTAGCGCTGCGTCTATGTGTGTGTATGCATGTACTCTGATTTACCGATTTGTATTGACTGTAACTTGAGTTCTATTTATCCGATCAGGTTCAAATTTTGGGATCTGATATTTTATTCCAAATTCTATTATATTTCATGGGGATACTCCAATTATTGCAAAAATTTTTGTTCTAGAGCTATATGATATAGTAGTCCGATCCTCACAGTTTTCATAATTTATCTCACACAGGTAATAAAGAGTCCCCAAAAAAAATTTCAATCGGATATCTCTTAAGATGGCTATGTAAAACGCGTACGCACAGACGGTCGGACAGACGGACATGGCTATATCGACTCAGCTTCTCAAGCTGATCAAGAATGTATATACTTTATGGGGTCGGAAACGTCTTCTTCTGTGCGTTACAAACATTTGACCAATTTTATAATACCCTCTGCAAGGGTATAAAACAGAGCTCGCAAATAACAGTTGAGCGCTGTTTTTCTAGCGCTCTGGTTGAGAGCATAACCGAAAAAAATATTACATATGCGGTCTCGCTCTGCGGCAAACACTTTGACTCTATTCGTTTCGGTTTTCTGTTGAGAGATATCATTTGACAAATTTGAGATAGGGTCTTGAAATGAGCAACAATTTGAGAGCGAAACAATATCTGTCAAACAATAACTGTCAGTTAAAGACCTTTTGAAAAAAAAACTCAGCAAAAAGTGTTTTTTGTATTATTTTTAAATAATTTTCATTAAGTTTTACAATAAGTAAAGAATTCAAATTTTCCGCGCTTATTGAAGAGCGCCTTTCGCTCAAAATAAATAAAGTGCAGAAAATGCCCTCTCCACAGGAACTTGAGTTGCTGGAGTGGCCAGCACAACCTGTGCCACGACCCATTTCACTAAAAATGTTAATTTTGACGCGACCGCATAGAAATCACAAACACAAGTGAAAGCGAATCTGATTCGCAAAGCACACTCAAAAAACACTTTGCTTCATTGTGAGAGATTCAAGTGTCCGATAATAACCTGAGCAAAAGAATCGAAAAAAAATCGGTTTTGTTCAGAGCAAAACAGATTCATCGAGCAAACAACTGAAACTGTTGCTCTTTGAGTTTTTGCTCAAACTGTCGGTTTACAACACTTATTTGCGAACACCAAGAATCGGTCAACTGTTATTTGCAAGCTCTGGTATAAAAACAAAAGGAAGTAGAGTGATGGGAAGGAAATCTGGTGTGGCAAACAAACTGAAAGCCAGAAAGGCTGAAATTTTCAGGCTACTAAACAGCCCAAATACAATTAATTGGAATACCTCGGTGAAATTACACGCCGAGGTAGAGTTTATAAAAAACCGATTGAGTGAAAGAAAAAATAAAGCCACAACCAAAATCCCATCAGCATACTCTACAATACAAAACGTGGCAAAGCCAAAATTAAAAACAACGCCACAACCATAAAAGGAAGTACCAACGATAAAAATAGTCTGCCCAGAAAGAAACGCACGAAGCAGTAGCCATCGAAAGCTCTTAAAGAAACGATTGATGAAGTAATACAAAAACTATCAACAATCTTCAAGGGTGAATCAGTGGATCTTTTAACAGCAAAAATTAAAATTCTGCAGAGAAACCCCAATAACTGTGTTTCATACACAAAGGAAATTACTGAGTTGGCCGACGCCCTTAAAGGCGCATATATTTCGGATGGTCTTCCAACTGAACAAGCAATAAAATACACTACCAAAGTGGCAGTGCAATGGTAAGTCATACCAGATATTAATGGCATCAGGAAACTATCACTAGATTTACCACTCTTTCAGTAGGTCGGCTCCACAGAAAGTTTCCAAAATAATACCATTTTTTATGCCCAGCATAATGACCGCGGTAGACGCCGCTATAACAATAATGGTAACTGAAGAAACAACTCGAATTGGAACAATAACAACTATAATTGGAGCAATAAAGAAATGCGTTACAAACATCTGACCCTATAAAAAGAAAGTGAACCACCCTCTCACATATAAAGGCCACACTTAGACATTTCTTGTGTCCCGCGACACCCTATACAGTTGTGGCATATCAGCTAGACAAATCAAAAGACTAAAAGGGAAAAAAAAATTGTATTAACTTGTAAAAAGAAATCCGATCCATTCACACCTCTGCATATTTCCATTCCATATTTTCATATTTAAAAAAAAAAAAAAATTTTAAATACATATATATATACATATACTCCAACATTTTACATATCCATACACATACATATATATACATATTTTTCCATACATTTCCAATTTTACAAATTGATATTCATATCCATATACATACATATACATACTATCCATACATATGTACATATAATCCACAAAAATTCTTAATTTCTTCGCAACAAATATATTTTTTTTCATCACCGCGAACAAAATCCCTCTACGCCTTGCAGCCTATATACATACATACGTGCATATATAAGTCCCGCTTAACTGCAGTATACCAGCACAGCTGCAAGCTCATGTGCCAAAGACCGGGACAAAGCAAACGACCAAAAGTAGCTGTGCTGTTATACCCTAGGTTGGCAGGCACTTTATGGGGTATACATATATGTTGAAGGGTCACCCTGAGGGGAAAAATAGAATAATATTTAATTATTAAAAATTTGTGTTCCGCGCTTTTGTTTATTCTGATTCCAAATCGTTTCCAAGTCGTATGTTGGGTTTTTTTTAATATTGAACTCCCAAATTGTTTCCACTCGTTTCAAGTCGCATATTTGGTTATATATTTCAATTCCAAAGGGTTTCCACGCATTCCAAGTCGTATCTTTGGAGTTATATTTCGATCCCAAAATGTTTCCACGCGTTCCAAGTCGTATCTTAGGTTATATTTCAATTCCAAAGTGTTTCCACTCGTTTCAAGACATATCTTTGGTTATATATTTGAATTCCAAGGTGTTCCAAGTGTCCCAAGTCGTATCTTTGGGTTTTATATTTCAATTCCAAGGCGTTCCAAACCGTTTCAAGGGTTTTTATTGGCAGTGTTCCAAGTCATCCCAAACGTACGAGCTCGTTTTCTGGATTTTTTTTTTTTTTTTACATATACATACATACTATATACATGTGAAGAGGTGTTGTCCGCATCAGAGTGGTTATGCCCGTCCCTGGTAATTGAGAGAGCGTCTACAAGAACATTGAGAGAGCGAATTGGAGTGAGAGTCGTCAGTTGCAGTTGAGAGTTGAAAGTCGAAAGTCGTAGTCGTCAGTAGTCAGTGGAAAGTCGTCGAGAAGCTCAATCAAAGTTGTTCTCAGTTATTTTTCTTGTATAACCAATGTACTGTAAGCTAACCACTCAGAATTGTGTATAATACTAAACTTAATAAACATAATCAATATAATAAGCTTTACATTTGGGGGCTCGTCCCGTTGTGAGTTGGATTAGGAGTTAAAGTTGTGGCCTCAGGCTCGTCCCGTTCTGAGTTGGAGTTTCTAAACAAAAACTGTCCAGATTAATATTGGCTTTTAACTTACTAAGGACATCCATCCCAAGCAAACCTTTGAAATGTGGGTGAAAATCGAAAAGAAGTAAGTCTACCTTCATTTGTTCATTAAACTCTTTAAGTGATTGAATCGTGGTTTTTTCTTTTATGACGTGTTGGTTCAACACTGACTGTACAGTTATAGGGTTATCAAGAGTTTTGCGATCGACATTGCTCACTATGGTTGGGCTTGTAAATGAATTTGTGGAACCTGTATCTATTAAGAATTTTATGGGTTGAGTTGTAACGGAATTTATCCATATAAAAGGGAGTGTCGATCCGTGTGATTTTTTTGTTAAGTACCCTGTTGGTTCTCGGAGGCAGTTTCGAAAAAATTTCCTGCGTCATTAATATTACAAAGTTCAGTTGAAGATTGTTGCTCATTGATATTGTGTAATTGGTTCCTAGTTGGGCCTGTTGAATTGAAAGGATTTACAGTTGAATTTCTATTATGGTAGTTATTATTAGCCTGGTTGTAATGTTAGGCTGAGAAATGGTTGAATTATTTCTAAATAACTGTCTTCTATATAGGGGTTGTTGTTTGGTTGATTTCTTATGTTTTGGGGGTGTGAGTATGGTGTTACCTGTGCTCGAAAATTCTGGCTAGTATTTGGTTTTTGCGAATAGAAGGTCTTTTCGACACGGCAATGTTCATAGGCTTCCTTGATATTTTATGGGTTTTTTGATTTTATTAAAGTTTTAACGGGTTCTCGTAGATTAATTAAAAAGGTATTCAAGCATATCTCGTCATATAATTTTGGTTTGTCAGTTGAGTTTTGATTTGTGTTTTGTAAAATGTCTGTCAATTGTGATCTTATTTTCAAAATACTATAAAATAGTTGACCTAATGACAAGCTATCGGGAAAGTTTTGTAAATCGCGAATAAGCATAGCTTCGCTTTTCTTGCTACCATAATGCTGTATGAGATTAGCCTTGATGTCATCCCAGATGAGTGCAGTATTGGATAGTTTTATGGCGTCATTAGCTCTTCCTACGATTTTGTTCCTGATGGCTCTTAACAGAAGGGATCTGTATGGCGTCTGGTCAGTTCCTCTGATCAAAGCGATGACTTCTTCCACATTGACAATGAAGTCTTGCAGTTTATTAGGGATGCCGTCAAAAGTAGGTAGCTCCTTGATAAAGGCGAGGATGTCAGTTGGATTTAAAGATGTCTTCTATATAGGGGTTGTTGTTTGGTTGATTTCTTATGTTTTGGGGGTGTGAGTATGGTGTTACCTGTGCTCGAAAATTCTGGCTAGTATTTGGTTTTTGCGAATAGAAGGTCTTTTCGACACGGCAATGTTCATAGGCTTCCTTGATATTTTATGGGTTTTTTGATTTTATTAAAGTTTTAACGGGTTCTCGTAGATTAATTAAAAAGGTATTCAAGCATATCTCGTCATATAATTTTGGTTTGTCAGTTGAGTTTTGATTTGTGTTTTGTAAAATGTCTGTCAATTGTGATCTTATTTTCAAAATACTATAAAATAGTTGACCTAATGACAAGCTATCGGGAAAGTTTTGTAAATCGCGAATAAGCATAGCTTCGCTTTTCTTGCTACCATAATGCTGTATGAGATTAGCCTTGATGTCATCCCAGATGAGTGCAGTATTGGATAGTTTTAAGGCGTCATTAGCTCTTCCTACGATTTTGTTCCTGATGGCTCTTAACAGAAGGGAGCTGTATGGCGTCTGGTCAGTTCCTCTGATCAAAGCGATGACTTCTTCCACATTGACAATGAAGTCTTGCATTTTATTAGGGATGCCGTCAAAAGTAGGTAGCTCCTTGATAAAGGCGAGGATGTCAGTTGGATTTAAATATGTTGGGTTGTTGGCTATGCTGCTTATTGTAGGCGTAACGTTTGGAGTCGATATAGTTGTGGGAAGTGACTCTGAAGCGTTTCCAAAATCCATTGTTTGAAATATCTTAGAATGTTTATTGATTAAGTGATATTGATATTAGATAGATATATATCGCAAGTTTATAACGCGTTTGCTTGCTGCGAACGATCGGCTGGACTGCCATTCGGGCGTCAAGAATAGAGTTGCCACGTATGTATGATAGGGCTGCATACACGTATGATAGG
Source organism: Drosophila paulistorum (assembly GCA_018152135.1). NCBI lineage: Eukaryota > Metazoa > Arthropoda > Insecta > Diptera > Drosophilidae > Drosophila > Drosophila paulistorum. Next base: position 1,412,313 of record JAECXG010000134.1, read on the forward strand.
GCTGCATACACAACACCCCTTAACACCCAGATCACTCATTGAGTGGGTCGACTCATGCGAGCAGAACGTCGTAGCATCGGTGAGGCATGCAATGACTGTGGATCATCTTGAATAGGACTCTCTGGCCTAGAGTGGTTACTGGAAACAGAATCTTCCGTGTTGTCATCAGTTGCTGATGGTGCCTGATGTGATATGTTTGCATCTATTTGTTCAACTCGGCTTCGAATTTGGTTATAATGACGTTTCATGATGCGATTGTCTGTCAAACGAACTTTGTAAGACACTGGTCCTGATTAGGGATTTCCGATGCGAAAGAAATTAACCCAGTCTTCATTCGTTGAATTCAAAATATGAACTGATTTTATTGAAAAATCTTAAACTCTAAGAAGCGACAATTGTTCTTAAAAAATACTTATTCTAATGCCCCACGTCTTCGGGGTTTGGAATTTGTTTATATTTCATGCTCAGCGCTTGGCGACTTAAGTGTTAAGTGTCGACAGAGTGCGGATGCATGTTTGTTTGGTTTTAAGCAATACTTGCCATATGAATCTTTATGACATATTTTTGTTTATGTTTCGTTTGTGTATATTTCTTTGGTCAATCTGATTTGGTGAAGCCATTTCAGCTGACCACGATGTTTAATCTTAAACAGGTCCCGTTTGCTCGGATATGTAGGACCCGGTCCATTTTGGACCCGGTGCATAGTTTCGTACCAAACGGATTTGCCTGTATCAAAACATTTCGATTGATTAATAAATGGCTCTGCTCCATTAGAAATTTCTTGTGGCTGTAGTTTATCAAAATAGGACTTTAACTCTCGATTCAACAACAGCTGAGCTGGCGAGCGATTTGTCGTTGCATGTGGAGTTATGTGTTGATTGAACAAAAATCGAGCAAGGCTTAGATCCATATTATTGTTCGGAGGTAGTTTTTAAGGTAGTTTTTGCTGGTCTGCACCATTCGCTCGGCTTGGCCGTTTGTTGCTGGGTGAAACGGTGCTGATCTAATGTGTCGAATTAGATTGTTGTGGAGGAATGCCTTGAACTCCTCGGAGGTAAATGCTGTGCCATTGTCTGACACTAACTGATCTGGTAACCCATGCGTAGCGAACAGTTGCCTGAGAACTTTGATTGTAGCCGCTGTAGAAGTGGAGCTAACAACCGCAACCTCTAGCCATTTTGAGTAAGAATCCACGAAGAAGGGTTTTCCTTGAAAAGGTCCTGCAAAGTCGATGTGTAGACGGGACCACGGCCGCTTGGCTGACTCCCAATGATGCACCGGTGCCTCTGAATGATCGTTACGATTCTGCTGGCATGGAATACATTTTTTAACAATGAGCTCAATCTCTGCGTCAATGTTTGGCCACCAAACATAGCTACGCGCTAACGCCTTCATTTTTACAATGCCTGGATGAGCGGCATGTAGAGCAGCTAAAATTGTTGCTCTGGATTTCGGTGGAACTATGGCGCGATTTCCCCAAATCAAAACTCCTTTATTTGTAGATAGCTGTTCCCGACGGCAATAGTATGGATATGCAATATCTGATTGCTCCAGTTCCATGTCAGGCCATCCCCTTAACACCCAGTTTGATACTTTCGCCAATAAGGGGTCCTTCGATGTTTGAGCGGCAATCGCCTCAGCACTTATGATTGGCGTTGCTGCTAATTCGATCATAAGCACATCGTCTGTGCTCACAGCGTCCGATGCTGCTGACAGTGGACAACGACTTAGAAAATCCGCATTGCCCATTTTTACTCCGGAGCGGTGTACTAGCTCGAAAGTATATGCTGACAGAAACAAAGATCGACGTAGCATCTGATTTAAAATAATGTTTGGGATTGCTTTCGATGTGGTAAAAATACCCAGCAGAGGTCGATGATCGGTGATTAGTGTGAAAGTACGACCGTAGACATAGTTGTGGAACTTCTTTACTCCTGCTCTCGATCAATCTGAGCATAATTTCGCTCAGCTTTGGATAAGGTACGGGAGTAAAAAGCGATGGGTTTCTCCGCTCCATTCGGCATTTTGTGACTTAAAACTGCACCGAGTCCATATGGTGACGCATCACAAGCTAGAACTAGTGGCAATGAACCATCATAATGCACTAGTACGTCGTCTGACAATGAGTTCCTTAAGTGTAGAAAAAGCCTTCTCACACTGTTTGTCCCACCTCCAAGTTGCATTTTTATCCAATAGACGATGTAAGGGTTCTGCCACTGTTGCTTTATGTGGCAAAAATGAGTGATAAAAATTTAGTAGTCCTAAGAAAGCCTGAAACTGCTTTTTATCCTTAGGTGCTGGTGCGTCTTTGATTGCCAAGACTTTAGCGGCACATGGTCTTATACCAGTTGAGTCAATTTTGAAGCCTAAAAACTCAACGGATGGTACTCCGAATTGGCATTTGTCCTTGCGTAGTCGCAGTCCGGCTTTATCAAAACGTATAAACAGTTCCTGTAATCTAGTTGCCAATTCCGTTTCCGTTTTTCCCATTATTACAATGTCATCAAAATATGGTAAGACTCCGGAAATATTCTGTACCACATTTTCAATACAGCTTTGAAAAATGCCTGGTGCTGATGAAATGCCGAATTGCAATCGAGTAACTTTGAATGCACCCTTATGTGTACTGATTGTTTGCAGCAAAGACGAGTTTTCGTCGACTACTAACTGCTGATAAGCTTGAGCCAGATCAATTTTGGCAAAAATCGATCCACCTTCGATAGATGCCAGCAAAGTGTTGATCGCCGGTATTTGATGGCAGTGCGGCTTAACCGCTTTGTTTAAAGTTGATTTATAGTCGCCGCAAATACGAATTGAACCGTCCTTCTTGATAACTGGTACAATAGGAGTGGCCCAATCTGAATACTCCACAGGTTTAAGAATCCCTTGAAGGCGATCCAGCTCCTCTTCGACTAGTCCCTTTAGAGCATATGGAATTCGGCGTGGAGGTAGTCGCACTGGTGGCACTGTTGCATCAATGTTTAATCTGACTGGCGGACCAGTGTAACAACCAAGTTCTGTTGAGAATAAGTGTTCGAACTTATTCAGAATGCATGCGATCTGTACGTCACTGCCCACTGAATGTATGCCCTTGATACTGATGCCTAGTGGGTCAAACCAGTTGCAACCCAGAAGGTCGCTACAACCGCTTTTAGTGACGATGACTGGTAGATTATCAATATTACGACCGTTGTAATGAATTGATACATCAAAAACTCTTAGTATCTGGATTGGGTTGTGTTGGTAGTCACTAAACCCCGGATCGTAGTTGTAAACCTTAGGCTTGTTTGTTAACCAGATACGATCATAAGTCCGCAACGTCATCATAGTTACGTCAGATCCAGAATCCACTTCAAAAGTACACGATTTTCCATTAATCTGTACCGTGATACGTTTCTTCAGGCTCACCAGATTAGATATGAGGTTTACCGATTTTCCGCGTGAATTTTTTGCCCTTTACTGGATGAACATCGTTCGACGATTCATTATTCCGGCAGACACGGTTAAGATGGCCCTTCCGGCCACAGCCGTGACATATTGCTTCACGATAAGGGCATTGCTGCCGGCCGTGTGGACCGGCACAACCCGCACATTGTTGTCCTTTTCCTTTATGTGGTTGTTGAGGGCGCTGTGATTTGATGCTGTGGATAGTCTCATTAGGCTGTCTGATAGCCTTTGCACTCGCTGCTGCAGCTTCACTAGTAGTTGCTCTCTCCAAAACTTTCTGCACTGTCAATTCAGTGTCTGCAAGAAAACTTCTCTGTAAGCTTTCATCCCTCACGCCGCATACAAAACGATCACGCAGCATTCTGTCCAACGCTGCTCCAAAATTGCAACCCACTGCCAATTCCCGCAGCGCTGCGAGATAGTTTCCGACAGTCTTATCCGGATGTTGATCACGTTTGTGAAAATGATAAAACGCAGCGATTTCCGATGGACGTGGACAAAGATGATCAGTTAGAATCTTCTCAATTTGGTCTAACGGTAATGTACTGACCTGGTTTGGAAATGCCAATGTTTTGCTTTACTTTAACAACTTGGTATGGGCCCAAATACTTTGGCTTCAATTTTAGGCCGGCGCCAAATTGTGTTCGCTTTATGGCGACTAGATCACCAACGTCGTAATGTTTGGCTGGTTTACGTCTCAAATTGTATGACTTCTTATTCTCGTTTTGCATCCTCAGGATCTGCGTCTTGGCTTTAAATCGTAGTTCGTTGCGGTCGTCTTTAAATGTAGCTATGGTTTCATCATTAATTAGTTTTATCAGCTGATCATCGTCTTTGGTTCGCATCTCCACTCCTATTAGCAGCTCGAAAGGTGTGGAATTAATACTTCTAGCATATGTGGAATTAATTGCTTGTTGGACTCTGGATACGTGTTTGTACCATTTCGTTGGAACATCGATGCTGAGCTTAGAAAGTACTGAAATTATAATTGCATTCAATATCTCGACTTGTCCGTTTACTCGGGGTAGACCAGTTGACGTTTTCACCAATTTGATGTTTTCATCTCGGCCATACTGAATAAAGATATCTGCGGTGAAAGCAGCACCTCTATCCGAAATAATTGTCGAAGGATTACCGAAAATTGAACTCTGTCCAGATAGCTTTGCTATATCTTCGTTTGCAGTGGTTGACTTCGTCGGATAAAGCCAACAGAATTTAGTGAATGAGTCAATTACGGCTAAGATATGCTTATAATTCTTATGCGTCGAATCAAGGGGACCCAAAAAATCTACATGATATGTGTGCAACGGGGCGTCTTCTTTTTGCAGTGGATGTAGCAGACCTTCCTGCTTACCTCTTTTCCGATTACTCATGATATACAGCACGGTATACAGCAGCTTATGTATTTTTCGATTTTATCCTCGATGTTTGGTATATAATAATCCTTGCAAATCAACTCTTTAGTTTTTCTGATTGCAAAGTGACCTCTGTCATGTGCTCGGCTAATTATTTGTTTCTGCATACTGTTTGGTACTACAATCAATTCGACATCATTTACAAGCTTGTACAAAATATCTGACTTTAAAAAAAAATTGTCATAGGACTGCTTTTTATCGGTAAGTACTTGCTTAATAGCTTTAAGTTGTTTGTCTTTCATTTGAGCTTGCTTCAGTCCGATACTCATACTATCTTCAGTTATTGTGAATATTGGATATCTACTCAGGGCGTCTACATGCTTCATACGTGTACCAGGACGATGTTCAACTTTGAAATTATACTCTTGTAGAAATAAGACCCAACGTGCAACTCTTGTGCACAAACTTTGCTTATCAAGTGTCTTCGTAAAAGCATTGCAGTCAGTTATCAAACGAAAATTGATTCCTAAAATGTAAACTCTAAACTTGTTCAAGGCCTCAATGACTGCTAGAACTTCCAGCTCATAACTCGAGTACTTGCGCTGTGCATCTGTAGTCTTCTTACTCATAAAATAAACAGGGTGTAATTCGTTGTCTTCATCTGATTTTTGCAATAAGACCGCACCAAATCCATCTATTGAAGCATCTGTATGAATTTCGGTTTCGTACTTCTGGTTATATATCTTTAATACTGGATTTTCGGTCAACTTCTTCTTTAATAAATTGATAGCATACTCTTCTGCTGCACCTAGATAGAATTTATTATTGGATTTCAACAAGTCTGTTAATGGTTTTGCAATAATTGCGTAGTTGGGTATAAATTTTTCTGAAATACCCACTTAAACCCAAATAACTTTGCAATTGCTTAGGTGTCTGAGGAATTTTGAATTTAGAAACGGCTTCAATCTTTTCGGTTGTCGGATACAACATCTGATTTTCAATAATATGTCCTAAGAATTGGATTCGTCTTTTCAAAAAATGACACTTCTTAATGTTGAGTTCCAGTCCATAGTCTTTGCAGGTAGTAATAACTTCTTTTAAATTTAAAACAGCTTCTTTTTCATCTTTTGCTGGAATTATTACGTCGTCTATGTAGGGAAGTGCAATACCTCGGCGAGTAAGGGGTCGAAATATTGCGTTATTGTGCCGTTGAAACACACCAGGCGAATTGGAGAGTCCAAAAGGTACTTTTTTAAATTGATATTGGCCATTCTGAGTCACAAACGATGTGTACTTCTTACTTGATTCGGCCACTGGCACGTGAAAAAATACGTTTTTCAGATCTATTGTACTGAATACCTTTGCATCTTGGAGTCTATCAAGTTGGTCTTCAATAAGAGGCCGGGGAAAACTATATTTTACAATTACCTTTTTGATGCGTCTAAAATCAATATAAAGTCTCGGTGAGTTGTAAACTCTGAATTAGATTCTTTCAATTTGTTCGTCGACTATTTTTGTTTCTTGAAACGGTAGTCTGCGCGGACGCGAAAATATTGGGGTTTCGGCATTTAATGTTATGTTCATCTCGATTTGGGTTGACTTTGTTTTAACCGGCTTATAGTTTTCAATTAAATCTCGAATTTCAATTTTAGCTTTTTCACCAGCACCTTGATCTATATTTATTTCGTCATTATTCTCGATAGATTCAATTTGCATTATATTCAACTCCGAAATCTCGATTTCATTCTCTACATATTTACGCACTGTTAGACCATAACGATTAAAAATTAATTCAGCAAGAAGGCGAATCTGTTCACCAATGATTATTTTAATATCCATACACTTCATCGGAACAACGTAAAAGTCAAGAACATAGTCATCATTATCGATTTTAATTGATTTTTCGAAATGCCCAATTGGTCCAATTTGATTCTCATCACGATCGCCGCCAAATCCAATAAGACTTACACTGCACGACAAAAGTTTTTGCTCACTTAGTTCTTTGAATAAGTCTTCGCGCATCACATTGAATTTGCTGCCTGTATCAAATAAAGCCGAACAATTTATATTCTCTATTAACACTGTTTTACTCGTAATTTTACTTTGACATTGTAAAGTATACGCATTCACTTTTTGTTCATCCTTTTGTTTAACTTGACTGCATTTACTGGCAATATGCCCAAATTGGTTACACTTAAAACATTTTCGACCTTTTTCTTTATTGCTGCAATCACTTGCTATATGGCTATTATGTCCACAACTATAACAGCTGACTTCTTTATTTTTGGATATTACGTTACTTGGCATCTTTTTAACAAAAACACTGCGGTCGACAGATTCGGATTTTTCACACATTGTTTCATAGCTTCTTAGTTTTGATTTAAAATTCTTTAAGTCATTTGCACCGTATAAAACCGATTTATTAGTTTCACGTTCATCTATCCCGTTGATTATATATTGAATTAGAGCTTGATCTTCGATTCTACCGCGCGATGCAATGTCTTTCATTTTATAAAAATATTCTTGCATATTTTCACTTTTGTTTCGCTTTCTTTCGCTCAGTTGTTTATGTAATTCTTTGCTCGATACGGTCTGTCTAAACTCGCTTAATAGTGCATTTTTGAGTATTGACCAAGAATTAATACCTCTTTCACTGAAAACAAATAGCTTGGCATTGCCTCTTAGGGACTTTTTAGCAAAAACAAATTTTTGAAGGTCATTAAAGTCCATCAAAAGAGCCTGATTTCGAATTCTGAAAGCCATTCCTAAATTCCAATTGAATTTGTTCCATCGAATGTTCTAATTGTGTCCTCCATGTCACGAAAATTCATACCAAAACGCATTAAAATGTCACTATAACGTTTTTCGTCTCCACTGTTTTTCTTACATCGTTGTGAGTTCTCTTTCTCTTTCTGTTCAACGTTTTCTGCATCATTGTACACACTACTGTGAGCGGCACTTTCGTTACCCTCTTGGTCGTCAAATTCGTCGCTGCTTTCTTCGTTGCGCTCTTCGTTTTCACAAAACAAATTGCGAAGTTCGTGGAATATATGTAACTGCAAATTCCCTACTTCGTGCCCTATACCGAGTATGTTACATATAGAAACGAGATCACGTTCACACAAGTTCTGTTCAACGTATATTTTCTTGCTTTCGTACTGCGCGTCATTCTCATCGAAGCTGAATCCAGAAAATTCTCTTAACCGTTGCCGATTATTTCTGTCTCCCTCTCGCTCATATACATATTCATGCAAAGCAGTAATGCTTGCTCTACTGGCGCTAGCAATTTTATGATGAAAAAAAAAAAAAATTGGGTTATTTTTTTACAGCATTTATTGTTTTATATTCTATTAGTCAGTTATTCCTATAACTTCTTTATACTTTTTAGCAATCTTTTCACAGTTTTCTTTTCACAATTCACTTTTCAGACAATTCACAAAAGAGAGTGGTGAAATTCTCTTTTTACCGTTCGCGGACGAGCGCCCAATTTTGTGGGACTGGGTTCCGATTCCGTAGAAATAAGTAGTCCCATTTAGATTTTTATTTAGTTATATGGTAATAAGTTTTATTTTAGATTATAATTAGGTTTTAGTAACTATAAAAATGGTTGAATTGAATGTTAATTGTTTCGTCTTTAGGTATTTAATGAGAGCGTCGTTTCTCATTCGTCTTTACACGTCTTTCGTCTTTAATACGTCTTTACTTCTTTTATACACGTCTTTCGTCTTTAATACTTCTTTACTTTTTTAACACACGTCTTCTCGTCGTTGGCTCGTCTTAAAAAGTTCTTCCTTCTCGTCGTCTCGTAGCAGCCTTGCCACATCGTCGTTTTGTGGGTCGCTTGCCACCTCGTCTCACATGGATCGCTTGCCACACCGTCGTTAAACAGCTGTTTTGAGGTGGTCTGGCCATTCGGCGTTACCAACCCAACCCCACATTAATATTACAAAGTTCAGTTGAAGATTGTTGCTTATTGATATTGTGTAATTGGTTCTTAGTTGGGCCTGTTGAATTGAAAGGATTTACAGTTGAATTTCTATTATGGTAGTTATTATTAGCCTGGTTGTAATGTTAGGCTGAGAAATGGTTGAATTATTTCTAAATAACTGGCTTCTATTGTTAGAATAGGGGTTGTTGTTTGGTTGATTTCTTATGTTTTGGGGGTGTGAGTATGGTGTTACCTGTGCTCGAAAATTCTGGCTAGTATTTGGTTTTTGCGAATAGAAGGTCTTTTCGACACGGCAATGTTCATAGGCTTCCTTGATATTTTATGGGTTTTTTGATTTTATTAAAGTTTTAAGGGGTTCTCGTAGACTAATTAAAAAGGTATTCAAGCATATCTCGTCATATAATTTTGGTTTGTCAATTGAGTTTTGATTTGTGTTTTGTAAAATGTCTGTCAATTGTGATCTTATTTTCAAAATACTATAAAATAGCTGACCTAATGACAAGCTATCGGGAAAGTTTTGTAAATCGCGAATAAGCATAGCTTCGCTTTTCTTGCTACCATAATGCTGTATGAGATTAGCCTTGATGTCATCCCAGATGAGTGCAGTATTGGATAGTTTTAAGGCGTCATTAGCTCTACCTACGATTTTGATCCTGATGGCTCTTAACAGAAGGGAGCTGTGTGGCGTCTGGTCAGTTCCTCTGATCAAAGCCATGACTTCTTCCACATTGACAATGAAGTCTTGCAGTTTATTAGGGATGCCGTCAAAAGTAGGTAGCTCCTTGATAGAGGCGAGGATGTCAGTTGGATTTAAAGATGTTGGGTTCTTGGCTATGCTGCTTATTGTAGGCGTAACGTTTGGAGTCGATATAGTTGTGGGAAGTGACTCTGAAGCGTTTCCAGAATCCAGTTCATTCACCAGAATCGTTGGGTGAATGAACTGGATCTTTATAAACGAGTCTTGCCCTTCGTCTGGCAGATGTTCTTTTTGTGGCTGCTTGGAATGTAGATTTGTTTGGCATTTATGTTGACGTGATTCTAAATTCTGTAATGTTTTAAACATTATTATATTTATTTGTATACATGTACCACCCACACACACATACACACACACACACATGCACACACGCAGGTGCCTGACAGCCAAAACAGCGCGGCTCTGGCAACAAGTCCTACTGTGATATCGGGAATACCGGAGCTAGATGATCTTGGCAGCCTCCTCTGCCAATTGGAGAATACTTTCAAGAAGAAGGATGATGGTAAGCCGCAGGTCCGTCATGTAAATCAGAACACAATGCAGGACATACGGCGGATGATAGAGCTGCAAATTGTCATCTGTCACAAACTACGCGGTGACAAAAGCCAAGCAGCATGTTGAGATGGCCACGCAAACTTTGCCGGTCACCGCCAACGCTCAGTCAATTGGAGCCACAGTTAGCCATGCTGACAGCCCGAAGCGGCAAAGAGAAGATGCAGTTGCGCAGAGAAATACTCCACCAAAAAAGCAACGTAGCAGCGGGCAGACGTTTGCATCCAAACTAAGAGGCGGCGCAACTAGGCGAGAACACGACAAACACGGCGAGAAATCATATCACAGAGAATGCGATTGCACCAGTGCAAGAATCTGCAGGAAAAAAATGACTCTGGCCCAGAATGGCAAATGGTAGGCGCAAAGCGCAAGCCACCTATGCGCAGAGGCAGGCCTGATGCCATAATAATTAAGGCGGACGAGGGGACTACTTATGCGGATATGCTCAGGATGGTCACCAGGCGCGAAGATGAGCGGCTAAGCTGCGTTAAAGATAACGTTGCAAGGGCCAGAAAGACTCAGAATGGCGACCTCTTGTTGGAGTTAAAAACTAAGGAAGCTACAAGAAGAACTGAGCAGTGTACTGGGAACAAGCACCAAAATTCGCATAGTCACTGATGTAACACATCTCGAGTTACGCAAACTGGACTGCCTGGTAACAAAAGCAGATATTATTGCTGCTATAACCAGGGAAACTGGCACCGGCCCAAGCCAAATAATGGTGAAGGCGTTGAGACCCACATATAACGAAACCCAGATGGCAATTGTTTGCCTGCCACAGAATAGTGCGGCAATTCTCCTGAAGATAAAGGACTTCGTCGTTGGCCTGTTTAAATGCCAAGTTAAACAGAGAGCAGCCACGCAAAGGACACGTTGCCGCTAAATGCAACAGCAGCATAGATCGGACAAACTGGTGCTTTAAGTGTGGACAGACAAGCCATAAGTCAGCGACATGCAACGAAGCCCCAAATTGTTTTAACTGCGCAGCGATAGATCGCGACCCCAGAAACCATATTGCTGGTAGCAAAGAGTGCCCCCTGGGCAAAACAGGAGAGCAACCAACCTGTCTATAATGGTTAAGTTCATGCAGTTGAATCTTAATCATTGTGCAGCTGCGCAAAGCTTGCTCGCGCAAACGATGAGGGAATTGGATGTAGATGTCGCTATTCTTAGTGAGCCATACAGAGTAGGGGCTAGCAGCCTGTGGGCAGCGGATATCACTGGCAAAGCGGCTATTTGGACCTGTGTCAAAAACCCACTGCTCATCCAGTCTGTGCAACGAAACAACGGTTTTGTGCGGGCAAAAATAGATGACGTATGGCTCTACAGTTGCTATTTGGCACCAAGCCTAAACATACGTGAATTTGAGGCTGTGCTTGATCAACTCTCTGCAGACGTGCGTGGAAAGACCAAAGTAGTTGTTGCCGGCGATTTTAATGCTTGGTCTGAGGAATGGGGCAGCAGCTCAACAAACGCGAAAGGCCGCACGGTACTCGAAGCATTCCCCACCACAGATTTGGTAGTGCTGAACACAGGCAGCGAGTTCACATTTAACAGAGCGGGCTACGGCTCTGTCATCGACGTGACCTTCACCAGCAGGCAAATTTTAAACACAGCTAAGTGGGAGCTTTGCAGCCATTATACAGCCAGCGACCATACAGCAATCATGTGCACTATTGGCGACAGTCCAGCAGCAGCTGCAGTTACACCGGACAAACCAAAAATGTATAGGGTGGATACATTTAATCCGGAAACATTTTCATCGACATTATGCATTATGAAATCTGGGGCATGGCATACAAGCTAGCCATGAAGAAGCTTAAGGCGATAAAGCCAGCAGCACCGTTAGAACAACATTTGGAGCATATCGTTAAGACGCTGTTCCCAAGTACGTCAACGGTATTGCCAAGGAACGACAGTCCCACATTAAGCGAATACAGCCCGGTAACTACAGAGGAGGTGCTATTGGCAGCAGGGCACCTGCAAGACAACAAAGCCCCTGGCCCCGATGCAATTCCTAACAAAGCTATCAAGTTAGCTGCCCGCTTGCAGCCGAAAAAATTTGCAGATGTATTTTCCAAATGTTTTAAGAGTGCACGTTTCCCGAAATTTGAAAAAAGCAGAACCTGGTGCTTATTCCGAAGCCGAACAAGCCGCTTGAAGATCCTTCTGGCTACAGACCGCTCTGCATGCTTGACGATGCGGCGAAAATGCTAGAGAAAATCATCAGCACAAGGCTGGAAGCCGCCATCTCACAGGCTGGAGACCTTTCGCCCATGCAATTTGGATTCAGAAAGGCCACCGATTGAAGGGCAACGGTGGAAAGGTGGCGGGAAAAAATACTGCCTTATAACCACACTCGACGTTAAAAACGCTTTTAATACGGCCAACTGGACAAAGATAATTGATGCACTTGGCAGATTCCAAGTACCGGAGAATCTCATATTCACCATAGAGGATTACTTCCGGAACCGCGTATTAAACTACGAAACTCGAAATGGAGTACGATCCTATGAAATCAGGGGAGGCGTACCGCAGGGCTCACTACTTGGCCCGCTTCTGTGGAACGCCATGAATGATGGCATACTGCGCATAAATTTGCCGCGAGAATGCCACATCGTAGGATTTGCTGACGATGTAGCGCTAGTGGTCGTCGCAAAACAATTACGTGAGGCGGAGGAGAAAACGGTGGTGTCCATGGGCGCAGCAAAACAGTGGCTTTCTGATGCAGGGCTGACACTAGCGGACCACAAAACAGAGGCTGTCCTTGTAAGCAGCCGTAAGACGGTGGAAGTTGCCAAAATCGAACTGAAAACGTGTACCATACAATCTAGCAGATCGATAAGATACCTTGGTGTCTTACTTGACACAAGAATTTCTTTTAAGGAGCACCTGCAACATGTCAATACAAAGGCAGCAGAAACATGTAGATCATTGAGCCGCATAATGATGAATGCAAGGGGCCCACGGCAAGCACAGAGAATGTTGCTTATTAATGTTGTCAAATCGACCATACTTTATGGTGCACCGGTATGGGCAGAAGCGATGCAGCGGAAAACGTATAGAAGAGGACTTGACTCTACATACCGTCTTGGAGCTCTGCGTGTTTGCCGTGGCTTCCGGACCATTTCCGATGACGCTGCACTAGTCATTGCAGGGATGACACCGCTTGACATACTGGCAAAAGAGGCGCAAATGATCTTCCAGCAACGGCAGGGACTAGTATGGACGAAACCAGTAATGAATGCACGTGGTGTCAAGAAGATGTGGCGGAAACACCGGAACACATCATTGTTGTATGTTGTATGCCAAATGAGCATATGCCCACAGTATTGTAGATTATACAATATAACAAGTGGTCATATGCTCAACATTAAAGTAAGAGTAACATACCAACACTTTGTTGCTATGTTTATGCACCCATTCATAATAGTAATATGATCCGCCATTTATGCGGACTGGCCACTGAGCGTGGGATCGCTAGCGTAAGCACTTTTGACTATGTACCCTCAGTACATATATGCTAATACGTACAAACATATATACTGCAACACTCTCTCTCTCTCTCTGCCAGCGCCCTAAGCGGCAGAATGTATTCAATACATATAAGATGTATAGGCTAAAACTAAAATATGAATAAACTGTCCAGACATTCTGGATGACTGCTCGAACAGAACAGTTGCGTTTCATTTAACTAAAACGGATTTATTAAAAGAACTTAATGCGCACATAACATGGCGACCGTGACATGTGAAAAAAAAAAATAAATAAATTAATTAACATTTCAACATAAACTAAAAAACACGAAAATAATTTGTGCAAATTGTGAAATGTATTTTCAATTGATTGCGATCCACTGTGCGCGCTATGAACAAAAATGAAACAAAACAAAAAGAAAGATTAATCTAGATACTGGAATTTATGTGATTTTTCTACTATCAACTCTTGAGTGCTGCTCCAAGGTGCACTCCCATAACACATACATACGTTTCTCCAATTATTTACAAAAAAAAAAGAAATTAATTGGAATTTAAAAACAATAATGGATAAAAAAAATAATATGAAACATTAATATGAAACCAAATAAATCAACAACAAGATACTGATGTCCACGGAACCCTCCTTCAAGACCGCTGTTCTTACGAACAAAGGGATTTGCCGACGTTGCAAGAGGCTTTGTAGGCATATCCATTCGATGGACCACGGCCACTAACAATAGAGGAGTACAGAGCCCGGCAGCAGACGAGAATCCCCAAAAAGACGAAACGAGGCGGTGAGGTGAGACGCCTGCTCACCCAGAAAAGACTGCAGCAGGATCTACTAAAGGCCAGCACCAACGAAGAAGACCGACAACGCTGCATAGAGCGTATTGAGGACATCAAAACCGAACTGCGCCAAAGAGCGCAGAAACGCAAGCGGGCCGCAGCAATTCGCAAGCCCTAACTTGCCATAGATTTAAACTCTAATAAGCAAACTGAGGCACGAAAGTGCAGGTTGCGCCTACTAACCACTGTTAGGCTTTCTACTAAAAACACACGATTGGACAATTAATTGTTTAAATAAAAAATGTCAGCCAATCGTGTGTAACTAACACAACAATAACTTTTCCATGTCTCTGGCGCTGAGAATAAAACTCAGCAGCGTTAGAAAAATAGTTTCAAGAAAAATAATTTAAAAAAAAAAAAAAAACAAAAGTTTAAATGAAAAATTAAAAAAAAAAATTTTTTAAATAAAAAAAAAATATATAGTTGAATGTTTTTGCCGGCTCGAGGTCAGATGTTGTGGGAATAAAAACAAAAATAAAAAACACAGTTTGTTCTTAATTTCGTTCCGATATATTTCGACCACTCATCGGTGGTCGTCTTCAGGGCAACTATAAATAACATTGAATTGTGATTGACATAATATTAATTTAACAACAAGAAAACACCTACTTAGTTTTACACGTCCGCACACTGTGACGTGGAGCTACACACTGATTTGTCCCTAATAAATGCCTGTATAAATGCGCGCAGTTGTCCGTATCTACCTTATAATTAAGTCTTATATTTGTCGGGGTATTTATTATGTGCAGCATCTCCAAAGTGTAACGTTTGTTGTAATGTTGTTCTTGGTCTATTATGTTTACTTCGTCAAAATTTGGGGAATGTCCACTGGCGGCACAGTGGGCCATAACTGCCGTTTTTGGTGCATTGGAGTGTTGACGAAGTTCTTCGAAGTAACTTCGAACGCCAGTGGACATTCCCCAAATTTTGACGAAGTAAACATAATAGACCAAGAACAACATTACAACAAACGTTACACTTTGGAGATGCTGCACATAATAAATACCCCGACAAATATAAGACTTAATTATAAGGTAGATACGGACAACTGCGCGCATTTATACAGGCATTTATTAGGGACAAATCAGTGTGTAGCTCCACGTCACAGTGTGCGGACGTGTAAAACTAAGTAGGTGTTTTCTTGTTGTTAAATTAATATTATGTCAATCACAATTCAATGTTATTTATAGTTGCCCTGAAGACGACCACCGATGAGTGGTCGAAATATATCGGAACGAAATTAAGAACAAACTGTGTTTTTTATTTTTGTTTTTATTCCCACAACATCTGACCTCGAGCCGGCAAAAACATTCAACTTTAAACAACAAAAAGGTCGCAAAAATCAACATATAAAAAAAAATATATATATATATATATTCTTGAGTTAGTATTTTTTTTTCTCTAAATGCACCCTAATGCGATTCCAAAAGACAGTAACATAGAAAAGGTTGAAAATATGTTAGATCATGAATCTAAAGTAGCGGATTCAACCGCGAATGTCATAAATAATGTCGAAACTGTCTCGGTTGATTTGAAAATCATAACCCTAATGCTTGTAATAATTGTTATTCTTTTATTAACGTTTTAACAAAACTATATAAGATGCACAATAAGTGCCTTAAGAAAAAATATTCCAGTAGGGCAGATAACCTAGATATTGTTTAAGATGATAGACATAGTAGAAAAAGTGTATAATAGAGAACCCAACTATAGAATAAATTCTTTGATAATATTGAGTAAATATTACGAATTTATAAAAATTGGTGATTTCGAAGACGAAAATATAGATACTTTTAATTGTGCAGCAAGCCCATTAATAATATGTAACAACAAAATAGAAAAGGGCATAGTAATGAGTACATTACCATATGTAATGGTAAAAACAGTAGAAGAAAACCATGACATACTTGGTTCTACAACAATAATTTTGGTACGATTGCACCGCTGAATGTTGTAGACAAAATATGGAGTGGAGTACGATAGCACGAAAGATTAATGATCATAAAGATAAATTTGAAAAATCTTTTAAATGTATTAACTCAGATAAAGTCATAAGACCTGAAACTTTGATAAACCATGCTCAAATACTGACAACACAGTATAATAACATATTATCAATAGTAAACAAAGCTAATGAGATATTAGCAAAAGAGCATAGGCATAGGCAATTAGCAGATTTGGACGAGTCCAAACCAATTATTGATACTGAAAGTGATATCGATAGTGACATCGAAACACTTGAAGAAAGTACAATGGCTAACCAAGTGGAATTAGACAGGCAATATGTTAGACAGGTTTCCACTTCAGTTCCTGAATTTGATGGTAAAAAGTTATTATTAAACAGATTGCTAACTGCATTACGCATTGTGGAAAGAACTAAGGGAGACCAAGAGGATATAGCAGTTGAGGTTATAAAATCAAAAATAACCGGCACAATCCTCTATAAAGTAGAAAATGAAACCACTATTGGAGGGATAATAAATAAGCTCAAAGAAAATGTAAAAGGAGAATCTAGTGACGTTTTAAAGGCGAAACTAATGAACATAAAACAAAAAGGCAAAACTGCTTCCCAGTATGCAATCGAAATGGATAATTTGCGGAAGCAACTGGAGGCAGCCTTTATTGATAACGGATTAGACCCAATCAATGCGGAAAAATTCTCTACAAGCGAGTCTGTTTCTGCAATGATTAAAAATTGCGAGCACGAAAAACTCAAAGTAATATTAGAAGCTGGAAACTTTGTAACTTTCAATGATGTAATGGGTAAATATATCCATTGCAGCACGGAAATGACTGGAAGTGCAAATACAGTATTATTTCAACGAGACCGCAATAATAGAGGAGGTAGTAACCATTACCAAAGAGGTAGAGGCAATGGCCGCGGAAACTACAACTCCAACTATAACAATTACAATAACAGAAACAACAATAGAGGTGGTCGAGGTAATGGCCGAGGCAGAAATAATTACTACCGAGGTAACAGCCAAAACAGATACAATAGCAATACCGAAAACAATAATGTCCGAGTAGCCCAAGATGCTTCGGGAAACTCACAGACACCTTCAGAAGAAGAAAGCATTTTCATCCCAAATCAAGAAATCAAGCATGGTGTTTATATTGCAAACACTATAGCCCAAACCAAAAATACTTTTGTCCGATTTTTAAATACGACAGATAAATGCCAACTAGTAGGCATTAATAAAATAAAATTCGAACCGCTCTCAAAATACGATGTGGTTCAAACTTCAAATGACAATAGAACAGAGTCTGTTATTAGTAAACTAAAGAAAAATTTTCCAATCATGTTCAAAAAGCAACTTATGGAAATATGCACCGAGTATAGTGATGTGTTCGGACTTGAAACCGAACCAATCACAACCAACAACTTTTATAAACAAAAATTGAGACTTAAGGACGAAGAGCCAGTATATGTAAAAAACTATCGATGTCCGCATAGCCAAACCGAAGAAATTAAAAAACAAGTAGGAAAGTTAATTGAACAAAATATTGTTGAAACATCGATTTCACCTTACAATAGCCCACTCTTATTGGTCCCAAAGAAATCTCTTCCGGACTCTAAAGAGAAAAAATGGCGATTAGTAATTGACTATCGCCAAATAAACAAAAAACTGCTATCAGATAAATTTCCACTCCCCAGAATTGACGATATTCTTGATCAACTGGGTAGAGCTAAATATTATTCATGCCTCGACTTAATGTCAGGTTTCCACCAAATTGAACTTGAGGAAAGCTCAAGGAACATAACGTCTTTTTCAACAAACAATGGTTCATATCGCTTCACGAGATTACCATTTGGTTTAAAAAATAGCACCTAATTCATTTCAGAGAATGATGACAATAGCATTCTCGGGTTTAGAGCCTTCACAAGCATTCCTTTATATGGATGATTTGATCGTTATTGGCTGTTCTGAACAACACATGCTTAAAAACCTAACAGATGTTTTTACACTTTGTAGAAAACACAATTTGAAATTACATCCAGAAAAATGTTCATTTTTCATGCATGAGGTGACATTTTTAGGTCACAGATGCACCGACAAAGGAATCTTACCAGATGATACAAAATTCGATGTTATTAATAACTATCCAGTCCCTACGGACGCAGACAGTGCTAGAAGATTCGTTGCATTTTGCAATTATTATAGACGTTTCATAAAAAACTTCGCCGACTACTCACGGCATATAACAAGATTATGCAAAAAGAATGTCCCATTCGAATAGACAGCGGAATGTGAAAAGGCATTCCAGTATTTAAAAACACAACTTGATAAACCAACCTTGTTACAGTTCCCAGATTTTAGCAATGAATTTTGTATAATCACAGATGCAAGCAAGCACGCATGTGGAGCAGTTTTAACTCAAAACTATAATGGACTCCAACTCCCAGTTGCATATGCATCAAGAGCATTCACTAAAGGTGAAAGCAATAAAAGTACAACTGAACAAGAGCTAGCAGCAATACATTGGGCAATTACACATTTCAGACCATATATATATGGCAAACATTTCACAGTAAAAACTGATCATCGCCCCTTAACATATTTATTCTCGATGATAAACCCAAGTTCAAAATTAACTCGCATGCGACTCGAATTAGAAGAATACGATTTTACAGTAGAATATCTGAGAGGAAAAGATAATTTCGTGGCAGACGCTCTGTCCAGAATTACAATAACTGATTTAATTGATATGAATAAAAAAGTCCTGAAAGTCACTACGAGGCACCAAAGTAGACAACAAAATTTCTGCGCAGAAAACAAACAAGAACAATTGCCAAGGCAAAGTCTTGAAAAGGCTTCTAAGCCCAACGTATACGAAGTCATAACAAATGACGAGGTACGAAAAGTAGTGACCTTGCGAATGACAGATTCGAAATGTTTATTGAAACATGGGAAAAAGTTATAGCGAGAATAAATGTTAGCGATTTATACTCCAATGGAATTCTAGACTTAGGTCAGTTTTTCCAAAGGCTTGAATGGCAAGCCGGTGTATATAATATCAGCCAACTAAAAGTGGCACCGAGCGAAAAGATCTTTGAATCAATTTCGACAGATACTTTCATACATATGGGCAACAAGAATTTAAAATCATTAAGAGTAGCGCTACTCAAGCCGGTGATCCAAATATACAATGAAAAAGAAAAAGAAGCTATATTGTCTACACTTCATGACGATCCAATTCAAGGAGGTCACACAGGCATAAATAAAACGATAACAAAAATAAAAAGACAATATTATTGGAAAAACATGACAAAACATGTAAAAGAGTACATTAATAAATGTCCAAAATGCCTGACGTCGAAAACGACGAAACACACGAGATCACCTATGATAATTACAGAAACTCCACAATATGCTTTCGACAGGGTGATAGTAGACACAATTGGTCCACTACCACGTTCGGAAAATGGGAATGAATACGCAATCACTTTAATATGTGATTTGACAAAATATTTAGTAGCAAATCCTATTGCAAATAAAAGTGCAACAACTGTCGCAAAAGCCATATTCGAATCTTTTATTCTGAAGTACGGTCCAATGAAGACGTTCATTACGGACATGGGAACAGAATACAAAAATTCCATTATAACTGACTTGTGCAGATATCTAAAAATAGATAACATAACATCTATAGCACACCACCACCAGACATTAGGTACCGTTGAAAGAAGTCATAGGACATTCAACGAGTACATTCGTTCATATATTTCAGTAGATAAAACTGATTGGGACGTATGGTTACAGTATTTCGTGTATTGTTTTAACAGAACACCATCTGTAACTCATAATTATTGTCCATATGAACTAGTATTTGGAAGACAGAATAACATACCAATACAATTTAATAGCGTAGATAAAATAGAACCTATATATAATGTAGAAGATTATTCTAAGGAAGTTAAATTTAGACTAGAAAACGCGTATAAGAGAGCTCGAATACTTTTAGAAAAAAATAAAAAAAAAAAAATAAATAAAAACAGAAAGAAATAAACGATAAGAAAGTATTAGATTTTAAACTAGAAATAGATTAGAAACTAGAAATGAAAAACGAAACAGGTCACAAATTAGAATCTTCTTATATAGGACCATTTGAGGTCATTAATATAGAAAAGAATAACAATATAATTATAAGAAATAAGAAAAATAAGGAACAAAAAGTTCATAAAGATAGACTAAAAAAAGATAAATAAATAAAGAAAAAAAAGATAAGAATATATATATATACATATTGAAAAAAAAATTTTTAATATAATTATTTCTAAATTACAAAAAAAAAAAACATTTTTATTGATTAAAAAGAAAAAAATTAAAATTAAAAATATACAACATAGTATTTAAGAAAAACAAATAAATAACTACATAATATTACGTTATTCTTTTAAAAAGGGAGGTGTTGTGTGTTGTATGCCAAATGAGCATATGCCCACAGTATCGTAGAGTATACAATATAACAAGTCGTCATATGCTCAACATTAAAGTAAGAGTAACATACCAACACTTTGTTGCTATGTTTATGCACCCATTCATAATAATAATATGATCCGCCACTTATGCGGACTGGCCGCTGAGCGTGGGATCGCTAGCGTAAGCACTTTTGACTATGTACCCTCAGTACATATATGCTAATACGTACAAACATATATACTGCAACACTCTCTCTCTCTCTCTGCCAGCGCCCTAAGCGGCAGAATGTATTCAATACATATAAGATGTATAGGCTAAAAGTAAAATATGAATAAACTGTCCAGACATTCTGGATGACTGCTCAAACGGAACAGTTGCGTTTCATTTAACTAAAACGGATTTATTAATAGAACTTAATGCGCACATAACATCATATTCGAGTGCCCAAGGTTCCAGGCAGAGCGACGGAATCTGGCGGTGGAAATGGGAGAGATACCCACAGTCGCCAATTTGACAAAAAGCATGATGAGAGCAAAACGGTCGTGGTCAGCAGTGTGCAACTATGCATTCGTGACCATGAGCAAGCTAAGGCTCCTTGAGCGAGAACGTCACGCCATTATCCCTGCGACGCAATACCGCAAGACAGTTCCGCAGGATTCTCAATGGCAACACACAAAATTTCTCACTCCTTATCTCTGTCCTTTTATTTCTACTTATTTAACCTATGTTACCACCTGTCCTATTTATTGTTAAAAACTTGTTTTACTTACTACACTACATTTTCACATTTTAAATAAACGAATTAAAAAAAAAAAAAAAAATCACATGCAAGTAGTCATAGGACATTCAACGAGTACATTTGTTCATATATTTCAGTAGATAAAACTGATTGGGACGTATGGTTACAGTATTTCGTGTATTGTTTTAACAGAACACCATCTGTAACTCATAATTATTGTCCATATGAACTAGTATTTGGAAGACAGAATAACTTACCAATACAATTTAATAGCGTAGATAAAATAAAACCTATATATAATATAGAAGATTATTCTAAGGAAGTTAAATTTAGACTAGAAAAAAATAAAATTAAACAGAAAGAAATAAACGATAAGAAAGTATTAGATTTTAAACTAGAAATAGGAGACCAAGTTTATTTGAAAAACGAAACAGGTCACAAATTAGAATCTTCTTATATAGGACCATTTGAGGTCATTAATATAGAAAAGAATAACAATATAATTATAAGAAATAAGAAAAATAAGGAACAAAAAGTTCATAAAGATAGACTAAAAAAGATAAATAAATAAAGAAAAAAAAGATAAGAATATATATATATACATATTGAAAAAAAAAATTTTTCATATAATTATTTCTAAATTACAAAAAAAAAAAAAACATTTTTATTGATTAAAAAAAAAAATTAAAATTAAAAATATACAACATAGTATTTAAGAAAAACAAATAAATAACTACATAATATTACGTTATTCTTTTAAAAAGGGAGGTGTTGTATGTTGTATGCCAAATGAGCATATGCCCAGAGTATTGTAGAGTATACAATATAACAAGTGGTCATATGCTCAACATTAAAGTAAGAGTAACATACCAACACTTTGTTGCTATGTTTATGCACCCATTCATAATAGTAATATGATCCGCCATTTATGCGGACTGGCCACTGAGCGTGGGATCGCTAGCGTAAGCACTTTTGACTATGTACCCTCAGTACATATATGCTAATACGTACAAACATATATACTGCAACACTCTCTCTCTCTCTCTGCCAGCGCCCTAAGCGGCAGAATGTATTCAATACATATAAGATGTATAGGCTAAAAGTAAAATATGAATAAACTGTCCAGACATTCTGGATGACTGCTCAAACGGAACAGTTGCGTTTCATTTAACTAAAACGGATTTATTAATAGAACTTAATGCGCACATAACATCATATTCGAGTGCCCAAGGTTCCAGGCAGAGCGACGGAATCTGGCGGTGGAAATGGGAGAGATACCCACAGTCGCCAATTTGACAAAAAGCATGATGAGAGCAAAACGGTCGTGGTCAGCAGTGTGCAACTATGCATTCGTGACCATGAGCAAGCTAAGGCTCCTTGAGCGAGAACGTCACGCCATTATCCCTGCGACGCAATACCGCAAGACAGTTCCGCAGGATTCTCAATGGCAACACACAAAATTTCTCACTCCTTATCTCTGTCCTTTTATTTCTACTTATTTAACCTATGTTACCACCTGTCCTATTTATTGTTAAAAACTTGTTTTACTTACTACACTACATTTTCACATTTTAAATAAACGAATTAAAAAAAAAAAAAAATCACATGCACACACGTACACTAATATACATCTGTATTATTATCATTATTATTATGTTTTATGTGTTTTTCTTTTTTTTTTTTTTGTGAGTGTTTTAAAATTCTGCAATGTTTTAAACATAATTATAATTGTCTATGCACATACACATACACACAACACACACACGCACATATATATATATATATATATATATATATATATATATATATATATATGCTAAGAAGGAGAGCGACGAACCGAGAACGTATCTTTGTCCGCGGGTGCTCCGTTGTTAACTCCAAATTCGGGCATACAAAAGGCCTGTAGATCAAAAAAATTTTAGTCAAGGAGGACCACCAGACATTAGGTACCGTTGAAAGTAGTCATAGGACATTCAACGAGTACATTTGTTCATATATTTCAGTAGATAAAACTGATTGGGACGTATGGTTACAGTATTTCGTGTATTACAATTTAATAGCGTAGATAAAATAGAACCTATATATAATATAGAAGATTATTCTAAGGAAGTTAAATTTAGACTAGAAAACGCGTATATGAGAGCTCGAATACTTTTAGAAAAAAATAAAATTAAACAGAAAGAAATAAACGATAAGAAAGTATTAGATTTTAAACTAGAAATAGGAGACCAAGTTTATTTGAAAAACGAAACAGGTCACAAATTAGAATCTTCTTATATAGGACCATTTGAGGTAATTAATATAGAAAAGAATAACAATATAATTATAAGAAATAAGAAAAATAAGGAACAAAAAGTTCATAAAGATAGACTAAAAAAAGATAAATAAATAAAGAAAAAAAAAGATAAGAATATATATATATATACATATTGAAAAAAAAATTTTTTCATATAATTATTTCTAAATTACAAAAAAAAAACATTTTTATTGATTAAAAAAAAAAAAAATAAAATTAAAAATATACAACATAGTATTTAAGAAAAACAAATAAATAACTACATAATATTACGTTATTCTTTTAAAAAGGGAGGTGTTGTATGTTGTATGCCAAATGAGCATATGCCCACATTATTGTAGAGTATACAATATAACAAGTGGTCATATGCTCAACATTAAAGTAAGAGTAACATACCAACACTTTGTTGCTATGTTTATGCACCCATTCATAATAGTAATATGATCCGCCATTTATGCGGACTGGCCACTGAGCGTGGGATCGCTAGCGTAAGCACTTTTGACTATGTACCCTCAGTACATATATGCTAATACGTACAAACATATATACTGCAACACTCTCTCTCTCTCCTTATCTCTGTCCTTTTATTTCTACTTATTTAACCTATGTTACCACCTGTCCTATTTATTGTTAAAAACTTGTTTTACTTACTACACTACATTTTCACATTTTAAATAAACGAATTAAAAAAAAAACAAAAAAAAACACATGCACACACGTACACTAATATACATCTGTATTATTATCATTATTATTATGTTTTATGTGTTTTTTTTTTTTTTTTTTTTTGTGAGTGTTTTAAAATTCTGCAATGTTTTAAACATAATTATAATTGTCTATGCACATACACATACACACAACACACACACGATATATATATATATATATATATATATGCTAAGAAGGAGAGCGACGAACCGAGAACGTATCTTTGTCCGCGGGTGCTCCGTTGTTAACTCCAAATTCGGGCATACAAAAGGCCTGTAGATCAAAAAAATTTTAGTCAAGGAGGACCTCTGCAAACTTGGTTACATACCACGCTTCTGGGATTCGTCGGCCGCAACCACTGCCGATTCTACTCCAGTTTTATAACCCAGCCGGTTGGCCCACTGTGGCGGACGGGGGCGAGGGGAGGAGCCAGTCACCTCTCCATTTACTTTTCCCGCCTCTCAGTATTGGCCCCGTTTTTTCGTGGTGTGGGTGAGAATTTTTATCCAGTTTTCCAGTTTTCTGCGAATTTTCATTGTTGTTGCACAATTTTTTCCTCTTCTTCACACCGGCACAAACATCTGATCGCCCCAGTGTTGAATAACGAAGAAAGACAAGGGGAGCCCCTAGCCATAAAACCGGCAGGTGGCGCCTCTGATTAACCGCCCGGATTTGAATTCAAATTCAAAATTGTAACCATTACCGCAATTTTGTGTTTGGATACTGCCTCCGAACTGGGTTTCTTGAACCAATGGATAAATTTGTGGCATCGTTGGATCACCATTCCCAGCCAGAGAGTGATCCATTGGGCAAAATGAGCGAGGAAGCCGTATTTCGCCGACGTCCGTTGATCGGAATATCTCCTCCTCCAGTACATGGCAACGCAGCCAAAACACCCTTAGCGTGTGCACAAGCAGTGCTTAACAGCCCAGACGTAACGTCTTTAGCTCCCAGTCCCCAAGTGATCTCTCGCATAGCTGAGCTGGACGAACTTGGCGTGTTAGTATGGCAGTTAGATCACCTGTTTAACAAGCGGGACGACAACAAAAAGCCAGTGCGACATATCAATATGAGCACATAACAAGCCATAGTAAGGCTGAAAGAACTCCAAGAGTTGCTCTGCCAGAAAGCGTTGGCGGGTATGTTCCAAAAACCCAGGGATGTTCAGGAAAGGATTACGCAAACCTCTCCAGCGGCAATACTCCTGGGCAAGCAAACAGCAGAGCCAGAGCGCAGAGACACACCAAAACGCCCACGAGAGGACGCGGCAACGCAACGAAAGACGCCGCCAAAGAAAAAGCGAGGAGCCCCTCAGTTTCATGAAGAGCGGGTAGCCAGCTCCCAACAAGGCGATTCCAACAAGCCAGAGGATAACAGTGCAGACTGGCAGCAAGTCACGGTCAGAAGGGCCAAACGGACGCCCGCGCCAAGGCAAAAACTGCCAAGACACAGGTCAGACGCTATTCTAATAGCAAACAAGGGCAGCCTAACGTACAGCGAAATGCTTAAAATTGTCACTCGTAGCGAGGATGAGAATCTAAAGGCTATCGGAGCGAACGTAAAAAAGGTACGACGCACCGCAAAAGGCGATCTCTTGCTTGAGATAGAAAAACCCATGGGTAACAATCTCCAGCAAATGAGCGTAGACATCGGCGCGGCGCTTGGAAGCCAGTTTGAGGCCAAACCCCTAACTGAGGAGATCAGACTCGATATCAAGGATCTCGACGAGGAGGTAACCAGAGACGACATTATATCGGCATTTTGGGCAGAACGCCAGATTCAAATACAACCTCAGTCAATAAAAAGCCTCCGCCCAATGTACTCAGGCTACCAGCGGGCCACAGTGAGCGTCCCAGCATTGACAGCCAAGAAAATGCTCAAAGTCAGCAAAATTAAAGTTCGCTGGAACGTTTGCCCAATTAGCATCAATAACGCTCCAAAAAGATGCCTCAGATGCCTAGAGTACGGCCATATTGCGTCGAAATGCTCCAGCAAAATCGACAGAACGGGACTCTGTCTAAAGTGCGGCAAAAGCGGGCACAAAATAAGTGAGTGCGTCAACAGCCCCTCATGCTGTCTATGTATCGCCAGCGGCGAGCAGAACATCGGCCACATAGTAGGCAGCCAGAAATGTGGTCATGGCCCAAGAGGAGGGATTTCGTCTCGCCATGATTAGATTAATTCAAATAAACCTCAATCACTGTGACGCTGCGCAGGACTTACTAGTCCAAACCGTCAGAGACCTACGCACAGACATTGCCATTATAAGCGAGCCTTATAGAAACTTATCGTCTTCCCAATGGGTCCAAAACAACTCTGGAAAGTCTGCGATTTGGTCGTGCGGGCCTACACCGGCACAAGTACAATCCCCAGAGTCTTTCAATGGTTTTGTGATAGCCAAAGTATCCAATTACTGGATCTTCAGCTGCTACCTCCCTCCCTCTTATAGCCTCGGAGAGTTTAGCGCCGTGATAGACGAATTGGCAGACCAGATTCGCAGCCACAGGCCGGCAATTGTTGCCGAAGATTTTAACGCCTGGGCATCAGAATGGGGTAGTGCATCAAACAATGCAAGAGGCCAAACTCTACTAGAAGCTTTTGCCACACTTGATCTGGCACTTCTAAACACAGGCGAGGAATACACATTTCAACGGGGCAATATCGGCTCGACGATTGACCTTACTTTTGTAAGCAATGCACTTTGCCCTTACGCACGGTGGGAAGTGAGCGATGCCTACATGGCCAGTGATCACAAGGCAATTCTATGCACTATCGAGGGCCGGCGTAGATACGACAGACCAACAGCGAGACCCCAGCGGTACAACACAAAACGCATAGACATGCAAAACTTCACCAGCACACTAGTTCAGAATGTCAACACCGCCACATCGGCAAGAGGACTATTCGAATGGCTGCGTAACGCATGCGAGTCCAGCATGCCGCATAAAAATACCTGCCCAAGGGAACACATACCGACATACTGGTGGAATGATGAGATCGCCAACCTTCGCAAGGAATGTCATATAGCCAGAAGGAGACACCAACGGAATCGAGTTAGCGATGATTGCGAAACTCTCCGCATAGAATTCGAGCAGAAGCGCAGGGACCTCAAACTGGCAATTCGCCGCAGCAAAAGGAGATGCTTCAATGACCTTCTTGTAGAAGCGGAAAACGATGTATGGGGCAGACCGTACAAAATCGTGATGAAGAGGCTAAAAACCAACCAAAGGACAGAGCCCCACTCTGTTGATGACATGGACCGCATAGTAGGAGAACTTTTCCCCCCCAGCCACCGAACAATAGTTCCGCAGCACCAATGGATGTGGAAACTATACCTCCAATAAGCGTACGGGAGTTACTGCCAGCTGTTGCGCGAACCAGAGTCAGGTCGTCCCCGGGCCTCGATTGCATCCCCAACGAAGCGTCTGTATTCAACAAATGCATTAATGACGGAGTCTTCCCAGATCTGTACAAGAGACAAAAGCTTGTGCTGCTACCAAAGCCAAGAAAGCAAGCCGGCGAAGCCATAGCATACAGACCTATATGCCTTCTGGACACGACAGGCAAAGTGCTTAAAAGAATCCTAGCGGATAGACTAGATGAGGCACTACATTCTGCCAACGCACTGTCGGATAACCAATTTGGCTTCCGAAAGGGGCGATCTACTATCGACGCTATCCAAAAAGTGGTGAGCATAGCACGCAATGCAATAGCCGGTGATCGATGGAAAGGAGGCGCCAAGAAGTATTGCATTATAGCCACTTTAGATGTGAAAATGCATTTAATTCGGCAAGGTGGCCTTGCATTCTAGATGCCCTGCGAAATTTCGGCATACCACACTATCTATGGAAGGTAATAAGTAGTTACTTTTCCAATAGAAGTCTACACGCAGACACACTTGAAGGAGAGAAAATATACAACATCACTGGAGGTGTCCCACAGGGTTCGGTTCTGGGACCCCTGCTTTGGAATGCTATGTATAACGGCGTCCTAAATTTTGGAATTGCCTGCTGGGGTCGAGATTGTAGGCTTTGCTGATGACGTAGCCGTAGTAAGTGTGGAGTTGTCCCACAATGTTTGGTCTTTGGACCTTTGCTGTGGAATGACATGTATAACGGCGTTCTAAATCTGGAATTACCTGCTGGGGTCGAGATTGTATGTTTTGCTGATGACGTAGCCGTAGTATACGTAGTAAAAAATTTTAGCGAAGTAGAGACAATGTGCTCGAACGGGATCGCTCGAGTGCAACAATGGCTGGCTACAACGGGCCTTCTTCTGGCCGAAAATAAAACAGAAGCTGTTCTTGTAAGCAGTAGGAAAAAGGTGGAGACAGCAAGTATACAGGTCGGCGGCACGCAGATTAAAACAAAAAAGGCAATAAAGTACCTTAGAGTACTCATCGATACAAGGCTCAACTTCAAAGATCACCTCTCGGCAACGGCCAAAAAGGCCAGAGTAACTTGCTCTGCCTTATCACGCTTGATGCCCAACACAAGAGGACCAAGCCAGAGCCGAAAAACGCTGTGGCATGGCGTAATCAAGGCAACCATGCTTTACGGCGCGCACGTTTGGGCAGAAGCAATGTCCACAAAATCGTACGCCAGAGAATTGGACTCAATATTTAGAATCAGCGCACTAAGGGTCTGCTGCGGATTTCGTACGATTTCAGGTATCGCAGCCATGGTACTAGCAAGCGCAATCCCAGTCGGAATCCTGGCCGATGAATCCAAAAGACTCTTTTGGGCACTAAAAGAGCCAAACTTAGTGCCAACCGAAAAAGAATTGCTACGGGTCCAGGTGCGCGAAATAAGTATAGCAAGGTGGCAATCGCTATGGGATATGTCGCAAAAAGGCAGATGGACCCATCGGCTAATCCCAAGCCTAAAAGACTGGTTGGCCAGGGCCCATGGAGAAGTCAACTTCTGAGCGGTCACGGGTGCTTCCGTGGCTACCTACACCGGTTCAGACACGCATCAAGCCCAGAGTGCGCATGGTGCGCCAATGGAGAAGACGAGACGGCCGAACATGTCCTCTTTAAGTGCGGACGCTTCGAAACCGAGAGAGAACACCTCGAGGCGGAACTCGGGGAGCAAATCACGGTATCCAACTTGGTCCCAATGATGATTCGTCGCAGGGAAAACTGGGAGGCATTCAACGAGTTCGCGGCTATCGCCATGACTGAGCTCCGCAGAGTGGAGCAGCTGAGTCGAGTCGAATGACCTGAGAGCAGGAAACGGGTGGAAGCACGCCTGTGTGAAGCAATACCCTCGCTGGCAGTACCACACAAGCTACTTCCCCTCGCAAACTTTTTTCCAAATTTACTTTCCTTCTTTGTATATATTTCTATCACTTAATAAATGAATTAAAAAAAAAAAAAAAAAAAATATATATATATATACATATATATACATATATATATATACATATATATATATACATATATATATATACATATATATACATATATATATATATATATCTATATATATATATATTTTTTTTTTCCACTGT
This sequence comes from Drosophila paulistorum, assembly GCA_018152135.1. Lineage (NCBI taxonomy): Eukaryota > Metazoa > Arthropoda > Insecta > Diptera > Drosophilidae > Drosophila > Drosophila paulistorum. The sequence continues at coordinate 1,442,377 of JAECXG010000134.1, forward strand.
ATGTCACTAACAATGCAACGTTTGTATTGTTCTTAATGTTCTTTTAAAATATTTTGTAACAAACCTTTATTACTTTAATTATGTATTAATAGTATATTGTTCTTAAACTTGGTGTCACAACTTTAAACTGAACTTCTAATTCTATTAACGTCTTTGCAACTCAAGCTCACTTTTGTAAATGAGCCTACAATAAAACGCTACTACTTATGAATGCTTCGTTTGCCAATTGCAGCTCTGCTTAGAAGATCGATTTCACTAGAATTTGCCGCTTTTGCTGCTTCGTCTGCCAATCGCAATCAGCTAGCTGATCACTTTCGCCAGAAATTGTAGCTTCTTAGCGGCGTCATCTCAGCGTCTTCTTCTCTCAGCTTCGCCAGAAATTGTAGCTTCTTGGCGTCGTCTTCTCAGCGTAGTTCTGCTAGCAGATCGATTTCACTAGAAATACAATACTAAGTATTGTGGTTTTGTAGCGTTTTGGCAATTCCGCCGAATTATGAAATTGAAAGCAGAATGAGCGACAAACAATGTGTAGCTTTCCAGCATATAAACATTTCCATTGAATTATAAGATTTACATATACACATGTGTATATGCATCCATGTATATACATATTCCACTTTTTTTTTTTTTTTTTCCATGCGGTGATTATCAACATATGATTTCAGCCCACACTTTTTAACACTTTTACTAAAATAATTTTAATTTCACTTATGATTGACCTTTAGTTATCAGCAATTGATTCTGTAGGCCAATTTTCACGTGTGGAACATGTACATGTATGTATGTATATATGTAAATAATGTAAGGTAAATTTTTTTTATTTTTTTTTTTTTTGAAATATTGTAAGTTAAATATTGATTTTTTTTTTTTTTGTGTTGTGTGATTGGTTTTGTAAACGATTATCAACAATTGATTACGTTCCAATTACCAATGCACTTAAGACACAGCAAAATTTTTTCAATGCACTTTACTTACGAAACAAAATAATAATAGTTCTCAATGTGAACATAAGTAGGTCCATTCCTGACCCAGCTGTGCCAATTACCACCGGGAGCTAAATGGGTTGAATCATGTGTGTGAAATGTGTGTATTTGGTTTTTCCCCGAGTAACTCAAACGTCTGTTCGATTCAGATGTTAAAACAGGAGTGAGTTTTATTAATAATGTTTTTGGGTCTCTACGTTTTGTCCATCTTTGTGTGTCTGTTACAATCGAAATAATGCATGTGTGTATGTAAAATGTATGTATGTTTTATGTATGTATGTTTTAGGTATCATATGAATTTATGTTTTATGTATGCATGTTTTATGTATGTATGTTTTATGTATGTATGATCATCATATATAAATTATCAATCGTTCTGGGAACAGGAAAGAGTCGATGCCACGTCTTCTTTCGTGGTCTCGTTCCCCAATTTAGTAACCAGGGTGTTGGGTTGGTAACTAAGTCAATTGCAACAGATGATGCAATTGCTGACGCTTAAAATACAAGTCGACGAGCAGCGAGAAAGCCAAGTCCATATGGCATCGAAATGCCTTGAAAACATTGTTGGAGAATTTAGTGGAACTGGCCCAAGGAAAGGAGTATATTCTCACTATGAGAAAGATCGCCTCTGATGGGGATGTAGAAGACTCAGCTGTTTTGCGATACATCGTGGACAATCTGTTTCTTAAGAACGAATTCAAAGTTGGTCTATATGGATGAAAAACCTTTAAGAACGATCCAAGGAGTGGTTTTAAAACCACAACGGATATAGCAAAGACGCAGCTTCCCAAAAGGCAGTTTTGTTTTAAATGCGGATCAGCTGAACACAAAATAAAAGATTGCTTGGGCGAAACAAAATGTTTTAAGTGCAATGAGAACGCACATTTTGCTAGGAATTGCCCTCTTAATGGTGGAAACGATAAAATGGATACTCGTGGAGATTTTAAAGCCCGCAATATAGTTAACCGTCGACCAGTTAAAAAGATGTCTGTAAATGGTGTTTTGCTTGACTTGCTTGTAGACACAGGATCAGATGTGTCAATCTTCTCGGAAAGCCTTTGTTGCCGATGTTGTTGTTGACGATCTGCATGCAACTCAGAAATTTAGCATTGTGCCTGATGAGGCACTTGAGTGCAATGCCTTAATTGGATTCGACTTCGTTGAAAAGTTCACCGTCACATACGCCGAGGGGGAATACACGTTTTCAAAGGACGATGCCGTTGGAGACTCAAACAAGGAGTGCATTGCAGGCTCATACAATGTCTTTGTCAGTGTATATGAAGCACCAACAATCTATCAAAAAGCAGTTCGCGAATTAATAGAAAGCATAGAAGAGCAGCCGAAACAAACCCAGATGGAATGCCCAGTCAAACTTCAAATTATTCCGGATGCTACAACAATGAAGTCGTTTCACCAGTCGCCATCAAGATTGTCTGCCTGCGAGGCAGAAGCAGTCAAAAATCAAGTAGACGAATGGCTGACCCAAGGGATAGTAAGAGAGTGTGGCTAGTCGGGTAGTTGTTGTTCAAAAGAAAGATGCTACACCAAGGATTTGCATTGATTATCGAAAACTCAACAGTATGACCCTGTCTGACCGCTTTCCGGTCCCATTGATAGAGGAAATTCTAGAAAAGCTTCAAGCGGCCACATTCTTTTCAGTTCTGGATTTGGAAAATGGTTTATTCCACGTGCCGGTGGAGGAGTCCAGTAAGTACCTAACAGCATTTGTAACGAAAGAGGGTCTTTTCGAATTCAATAAGACGCCCTTTGGATTTAAAAATTCAACTGCCGCATTTATAAGATTTGTCAATTATGTCTTTCAAAATTTAATCAACGATAATATAATGCAGTTGTACATGGACGATATAATCGTGTATGCCCCTTCCGCTGATGACTGCTTAAAGAAGACACAGAAGGTTCTGCAATTGGCTGCACAGTATAAGTTGAAAATCAAATGGAAAAAATTCAGTTTCTTACAGTCAAGAATTAACTTTCTTAGACACATCGTTTGCGGTGGTAAGATTTGGACAGGCAAGGAAAAAACGGATGCCGTCAATCGATTTGGAACGCCCAAAAATGATAGAGCAGTTCAGTCTTTTCTTGGACTTACGGAATTTTTCCGAAAATTCATTAAAGACTACTCCCAAATCGCAAGACCATTAACAAATTTACTTCGAAAGGATGTAAAATTTCATATAGGTGCAGCTGAACTACAATCTTTGCAGAAGTTAAAGAGTTGCTAACGAGCAGACCACTGTTGCATATATACTCGAGAGATGCTCCCAACGAGTTGCACACAGATGCATTAAAGCATGATTTTGGAGCGATGTTACTCCAAAGTTTTAACAATAAACTCTACCCGGTGTACTATTGGAGTAAAAAACGACCGAATCCGAAGCTCAACGTCACAGCTACATATTAGAAGCCAAAGCTATGTATCTGGCGCTACGAAAGTTCCGGCACTACCTGATTGGGATTCACTTTAAATTAGTGACGGACTGTTCAGCGTTCAAGCAGACGACAAAGAAGGAAGACGTACCAAGAGAGGTGACATCGTATGTGCAATATTATTCACAAACCAGGAAAAAGTATGCAGCACGTGGATCATCTGAGCCGCTATCCACAATCAATTTATAATATATCAACGGAGGTATCGGCACGCATCAAAAAGGCGCAAAGTATTGATAACCACATTAAAGCTGTGGTAACTATTCTCAATCAACAGTCGTACGAGAAATACAAGATGAAAGGCGGTGTGCTGTACAAAGCAAAAGATGGAAATGATTTAATCGTGGTGCCAAAACAGATGGAGAATGAAATAATTCGAGAAGCGCACGAAATTGGTCATTTTGCTTCCCGCAAGACAATGCATGCGATTTGTCAGCAGTATTGGATCCCTCATTTAGAGCGTAAGGTGTCTAATTTTATTGATAATTGTATCCGTTGTATAATTCACAGCAAAAAACTTGGCAAGCAAGAAGGTCAGATGCATTTGATTGACAAAGGAGACACCCCCTTGCATACTCCGCATATCGACCATTTGGGGCCGATGGATGCCACGTCTAAGTCGTACAAATATATCCTTGCCATGGTGGACGGATTTTCGAAATTTGTGTGGCTCTTTACCACGAAGTCAAAAAGCCACGATAAAGTCATAAAAAAGCTGACAGATTGGTCTCACATATTTGGTTACACGAAACGTATTATAAGTGACCGAGGTTCTGCCTTTTTGTCGAACGCATTTGCAGAATTTGTCGCCGAGAATAAAGTCGAACACATCCTTACAACCACTGGAGTCGAGGCAACGGGCAAATAGAACGCGTGAATCGATCCATACTGGCCGTCATATCGAAGCTGTCTGCAGAAGAGTCAAGCAAATAGTACAAATATGTCCCACAGGTTCAAAAGGCTCTTAACTCACAGGTCCACGTATCTACAAAATTTTCGCTATTCGAGCTGATGTTTGGAACGAAAATGTGTGCACAAGCAGGAGATCGAGTATTATGTCTAATTAACGAAAAATTGGGTACTTGTTGGGTGATCTCAATCAAGCGAACCCAATTTGTCGCAGGCCGGAAGTTAGCCAGTTGTTTTCTTGGCCCTTATGAGATAATTAAGATAAAGAGGAACGGCCGATACGATGTACGCAAAGCAGCCCAAGTGGAAGGACCAAATCAGACGAGCACAAGCTCCGACAATATGAAGCTGTGGAGGTATGTTGTTGACAATGACGATCCGGAATCATCTGGGACAGATGATGATGATCAGGAGAGCCGAACGTGAAGAGGTGTTGTCCGCATCAGAGTGGTTATGCCGGTCCCTGGTAATTGAGAGAGCGTCTACAAGAACATTGAGAGAGCGAATTGGAGCGAGAGTCGTCAGTCGAAAGTCGTGGTCGTCAGTAGTCAGTCGAAAGTCGTCGAGAAGCTCAATCAAAGGTGTTCTCAGTTGTTTTTCTTATGTAACTAATGTACTGTAACCTAACCACTAAGAATCGTCTATAACACTTAAATTAATCAACATAATCAATATAATAAACTTTACATACATATAATCCACAAAAATTCTTAATTTTTTCGCACACAAATATATTTTTCCATCACCGCGAACAAAATTCCGCTACCCCTACATACATACGTGCATAGTCATATCTTTGGTCATATATTTGAATTCCAAGGTGTTCCAAGTGTCCCAAGTCGTATCATTGGGTTTTATATCTCAATTCCAACGCGTTCCAAGCCGTTCCTAGGGTTTTTTTGGCAGTGTTCCAAGTCATCCCAAACGTACCAGCTCGTTTTCTGGATTTTTTAATCCATTTCAAGGCGTTTCAAAGCCGTTCTTTAAGTGGTACGAGCTCGTTTTCTGGATTTTTAATCTATTTCAAGGCGTTTCAAAGCCGTTCTTTAAGTGGTTTGGTAGTGTTCCAGTTTTTCCCAAACGTTCCAGTTTGTCTTTCGCTAATTTTCAAGCCGCGCCAAACCAGCTCACTACTTTATAACCGCCATTCTCTGGGGTTATGAGCACGAGCCTGTCAAAAGACGAGAAAGAAACTGAGAACACTGCGGCCACGAGCAAATCCTCAATTGCTGCTCCAGGACAGCGCCAGAGGAGTACCAGCCCTACTATTTCAGACCCTCTCTAATCCATTAGCTCTCACGTCCGCACCATCAAGCACGACCATTCAGCAAGCCACTTCAGAGCCACGACGAGCAAGCCAAAAGGAGGTCAAATCATTGGTACTACTTCCACAGATTTTGGTAACCGCCCCAAGAGTCACTCGGTCCGAAACCAAAAGGGTTTTAGTTACTTCCACCATGGCTTTGAAGAAGTTTGTCTCCATTAGCGATACACTAATTCAGTTTGAAGTCGACACCCACGTCACTTCACTGTCCGAGGTTAGCGTACGCTCCAAGTCCGTCGTGATCGAGTTTAAGCGGAATATGAGAAATGCGAGGCACTCCCAGATGGTAAAGACGATAACTCTGAAGATTTAGCCATCCAAGCTAAATATGACAAATGCTATCAAGTTTACGAGCGATGCACGGCTCGACTAAACGAGCTTATCCACGAAGCGTCTGCTTCTACTCCTCCGAGACGTCATGGGTCTACCTTTACACCAGCAGAACGAGGCTGTCGATTGCCACCCATTGACACAGAAGTCTTTACGGGAGATTACTTAAAATGGCCTACGTTCCGTGACTTGTTTACGCCATCTACATAAGCGATTCGCGAATTTCCCCCTTTGAAAAGCAGTACCATCTCCTAGCGAAAACGAAGGGTGAAGCCAACCTCATTGTAGCAAAATTCCCGCTTACAAATAATGGTTTTGAAACGGCATGGAATGCACTCAAACAGCGTTTCAAAAACAAGCTACTTATCGTGAACAGCCAATTCCGAGCACTTCTTGACCTGCCTCAAATTTCCCATGAGTCCAGAAAAGCATTACAGGATCGTCAGAATGCTCTGCAGGCATCCATTCGTGCTTTTGAGCACTGTGGCCTGCCAGTAACCACTTGGGGAGGCATGTTCGTATTTTTCTGTTCCATCAAATTGCCGAAGAACACCCTTTCACTGTGGGAACAATCTCTGGGAGACAAGACTGCCATTCCAGAGTGGCAAATGATGGACGATTTCCTCACTGAGCGGTTCCGTACGCTCGAAGCAGTTGAAAATACAACCCACATCGAAACCTCCGCGAAATCCGCTTCCAGCCACCCGAAAGGCTAATACATTTGAAGCCAAGGTGACCACCAAACCAAAATCCTGTGATCTCTGTATGAAGGAGAATCACCCGGAGAGGGTGGCATACATAAAGAAAAAGTCCCTTTGTCCGAACTGTTTCGCAAGAGGACATCAAGTAAAAGATTGTCCGAGTCAGCACAATTGCTTCACGTGCAAGGGGAGTCACAATACGCTCTTGCACAAGGATGCCCGACCGGAGAATAGTCCAACGCCGGTCCCTGCGCAGACAAGTTCTCACAATATTGTCCAGACATACTTTATTTCTGAGGCAAGGTCCTCACGAGATAAGTTGCTAGGTACAGCCATCGTGGACTTTTGGCACAAGGGCACTACTTATGCTTCGCGGGTGCTATTAGACCCGGCTTCGGAAGCCAATTTTATATCCGAAAGAATGTTCCAGCTCATGAAGTTACCATTCCAAACTGCCAGGGCCGAAGTGACAGGCATTAACGGAAAGGTCAATAGAACCATAAAGGCCGTTCCGATGTTGTTGTTGACGACCTGCATGCAACTCAGAAATTTAGCATTGTGCCTGATGAGGCACTTGAGTGCAATGCCTTAATTGGATTCGACTTCGTTGAAAAGTTCACCGTCACATACGCCGAGGGGGAATACACGTTTTCAAAGGACGATGCCGTTGGAGACTCAAACAAGGAGTGCATTGCAGGCTCATACAATGTCTTTGTCAGTGTATATGAAGCACCAACAATCTATCAAAAAGCAGTTCGCGAATTAATAGAAAGCATAGAAGAGCAGCCGAAACAAACCCAGATGGAATGCCCAGTCAAACTTCAAATTATTCCGGATGCTACAACAATGAAGTCGTTTCACCAGTCGCCATCAAGATTGTCTGCCTGCGAGGCAGAAGCAGTCAAAAATCAAGTAGACGAATGGCTGACCCAAGGGATAGTAAGAGAGTGTGGCTAGTCGGGTAGTTGTTGTTCAAAAGAAAGATGCTACACCAAGGATTTGCATTGATTATCGAAAACTCAACAGTATGACCCTGTCTGACCACTTTCCGGTCCCATTGATAGAGGAAATTCTAGAAAAGCTTCAAGCGGCCACATTCTTTTCAGTTCTGGATTTGGAAAATGGTTTATTCCACGTGCCGGTGGAGGAGTCCAGTAAGTACCTAACAGCATTTGTAACGAAAGAGGGTCTTTTCGAATTCAATAAGACGCCCTTTGGATTTAAAAATTCAACTGCCGCATTTGTAATATTTGTCAATTATGTCTTTCAAAATTTAATCAACGATAATATAATGCAGTTGTACATGGACGATATAATCGTGTATGCCCATTCCGCTGATGACTGCTTAAAGAAGACACAGAAGGTTCTGCAATTGGCTGCACAGTAAAGTTGAAAATCAAATGGAAAAAATGCAGTTTCTTACAGTCAAGAATTAAATTTCTTAGACACATCGTTTGCGGTGGTAAGATTTGGACAGGCAAGGAAAAAACGGATGCCGTCAATCGATTTGGAACGCCCAAGAATGATAGCAGTTCAGTCTTTTCTTGGACTTACGGGATTTTTCCGAAAATTCATTAAAGACTACTCCCAAATCGCAAGACCATTAACAAATTTACTTCGAAAGGATGTAAAATTTCATATAGGTGCAGCTGAACTACAATCTTTGCAGAAGTTAAAGGAGTTGCTAACGAGCAGACCACTGTTGCATATATACTCGAGAGATGCTCCCACCGAGTTGCACACAGATGCATTAAAGCATGGTTTTGGAGCGATGTTACTCCAAAGTTTTAACAATAAACTCTACCCGGTGTACTATTGGAGTAAAAAACGACCGAATCCGAAGCTCAACGTCACAGCTACATATTAGAAGCCAAAGCTATGTATCTGGCGCTACGAAAGTTCCGGCACTACCTGATTGGGATTCACTTTAAATTAGTGACGGACTGTTCAGCGTTCAAGCAGACGACAAAGAAGGAAGACGTACCAAGAGAGGTGACATCGTATGTGCAATATTATTCACAAACCAGGAAAAAGTATGCAGCACGTGGATCATCTGAGCCGCTATCCACAATCAATTTATAATATATCAACGGAGGTATCGGCACGCATCAAAAAGGCGCAAAGTATTGATAACCACATTAAAGCTGTGGTAACTATTCTCAATCAACAGTCGTACGAGAATTACAAGATGAAAGGCGGTGTGCTGTACAAAGCAAAAGATGGAAATGATTTAATCGTGGTGCCAAAACAGATGGAGAATGAAATAATTCGAGAAGCGCACGAAATTGGTCATTTTGCTTCCCGCAAGACAATGCATGCGATTTGTCAGCAGTATTGGATCCCTCATTTAGAGCGTAAGGTGTCTAATTTTATTGATAATTGTATCCGTTGTATAATTCACAGCAAAAAACTTGGCAAGCAAGAAGGTCAGATGCATTTGATTGACAAAGGAGACACCCCCTTGCATACTCCGCATATCGACCATTTGGGGCCGATGGATGCCACGTCTAAGTCGTACAAATATATCCTTGCCATGGTGGACGGATTTTCGAAATTTGTGTGGCTCTTTACCACGAAGTCAAAAGGCCACGATAAAGTCATAAAAAAGCTGACAGATTGGTCTCACATATTTGGTTTCACGAAACGTGTTATAAGTGACCGAGGTTCTGCCTTTTTGTCGAACGCATTTGCAGAATTTGTCGCCGAGAATAAAGTCGAACACATCCTTACAACCACTGGAGTCGAGGCAACGGGCATATAGAACGCGTGAATCGATCCAAGAGGCTCTTAACTCACAGGTCCACGTATCTACAAAATTTTCGCCATTCGAGCTGATGTTTGGAACGAAAATGTGTGCACAAGCAGGAGATCGAGTATTATGTCTAATTAACGAAAAATTCATCAATAACTTTAATGCTGAGCGAGAGAATTTGCGTGACGAAGCATAGAAGAATATCTTAGAAGCACAGATGACTTACAAACGCAACTTTGACAAAGGAAGCAAGCAGGATCATGGGTACTTGTTGGGTGATCTCAATCAAGCGAACCCAATTTGTCGCAGGCCGGAAGTTAGCCAGTTGTTTTCTTGGCCCTTATGAGATAATTAAGATAAAGAGGAACATAATCAATATAATAAACTTTACATACATACATACATATAATCCACAAAAATTCTTAATTTTTTCGCACACAAATATATTTTTCCATCACCGCGAACAAAATTCCGCTACCCCTACATACATACGTGCATAGTCATATCATATCTTTGGTCATATATATGAATTCCAAGGTGTTCCAAGTGTCCCAAGTCGTATCATTGGGTTTTATATCTCAATTCCAACGCGTTCCAAGCCGTTCATAGGGTTTTTTTGGCAGTGTTCCAAGTCATCCCAAACGTACCAGCTCAAGGCGTTTCAAAGCCGTTCTTTAAGTGGTACGAGCTCGTTTTCTGCATTTTTAATCTATTTCAAGGCGTTTCAAAGCCGTTCTTTAAGTGGTTTGGTAGTGTTCCAGTTTTTCCCAAACGTTCCAGTTTGTCTTTCGCTAATTTTCAAGCCGCGCCAAACCAGCTCACTACTTTATAACCGCCATTCTCTGGGGTTATGAGCACGAGCCTGTCAAAAGACGAGAAAGAAACTGAGAATTGCTGCTCCAGGACAGCGCCAGAGGAGTACCAGCCCTACTATTTCAGACCCTCTCTAGTCCATTAGCTCTCACGTCCGCACCATCAAGCACGACCATTCAGCAAGCCACTTCAGAGCCACGACGAGCAAGCCAAAAGGAGGTCAAATCATTGGTACTACTTCCACAGATTTTGGTAACCGCCCCAAGAGTCACTCGGTCCGAAACCAAAAGGGTTTTAGTTGCTTCCACCATGGCTTTGAAGAAGTTTGTCTCCATTAGCGATACACTAATTCAGTTTGAAGTCGACACCCACGTCACTTCACTGTCCGAGGTTAGCGTACGCTCCAAGTCCGTCGTGATCGAGTTTAAGCGTTGTGGGAGAAGGTCGAGCAGGAATATGAGAAATGCGAGGCACTCCCAGATGGTAAAGACGATAACTCTGAAGATTTAGCCATCCAAGCTAAATATGACAAATGCTATCAAGTTTACGAGCGATGCACGGCTCGATTAAACGAGCTTATCCACGAAGCGTCTGCTCCTACTCCTCCGAGACGTCATGGGTCTACCTTTACACCAGCAGAACGAGGCTGTCGATTGCCACCCATTGACACAGAAGTCTTTACGGGAGATTACTTAAAATGGCCTACGTTCCGTGACTTGTTTACGCCATCTACATAAGCGATTCGCGAATTTCCCCCTTTGAAAAGCAGTACCATCTCCTAGCGAAAACGAAGGGTGAAGCCAACCTCATTGTAGCAAAATTCCCGCTTACAATAATGGTTTTGAAACGGCATGGAATGCACTCAAACAGCGTTTCAAAAATAAGCTACTTATCGTGAACAGCCAATTCCGAGCACTTCTTGACCTGCCTCAAATTTCCCATGAGTCCCGAAAAGCATTACAGGATCGTCAGAATGCTCTGCAGGCATCCATTCGTGCTTTTGAGCACTGTGGCCTGCCAGTAACCACTTGGGGAGGCATGTTCGTATTTTTCTGTTCCATCAAATTGCCGAAGAACACCCTTTCACTGTGGGAACAATCTCTGGGAGACAAGACTGCCATTCCAGAGTGGCAAATGATGGACGATTTCCTCACTGAGCGGTTCCGTACGCTCGAAGCAGTTGAAAATACAACTGCAATGGCTATTTCGGTTCCCACATCGAAACCTCCGCGAAATCCGCTTCCAGCCACCCGAAAGGCTAATATAGTTGAAGCCAAGGTGACCACCAAACCAAAATCCTGTGATCTCCCCGCTTCCTTCAGATGCCGGTTCCAGAGAGGGTGGCATACATAAAGAAAAAGTCCCTTTGTCTGAACTGTTTCGCAAGAGGACATCAAGTAAAAGATTGTCCGAGTCAGCACAATTGCTTCACGTGCAAGGGGCGTCACAATACGCTCTTGCACAAGGATGCCCGACCGGAGAATAGTCCAACGCCGGTCCCTGCGCAGACAAGTTCTCACAATATTGTCCAGACATACTTTATTTCTGAGGCAAGGTCCTCACGAGATAAGTTGCTAGGTACAGCCATCGTGGACTTTTGGCACAAGGGCACTACTTATGCTTCACGGGCGCTATTAGACCCGGCTTCGGAAGCCAATTTTATATCCAAAAGAATGTTCCGGCTCATGAAGTTACCATTCCAAACTGCCAGGGCCGAAGTGACAGGCATTAACGGAAAGGTCAATAGAACCATAAAGGTCGTTCACATAAGCATTCGTTCATCGCAGTCCAGATAGAGATAGAAGCTTTTGTCTTGTCCCAAGTTGCTGATGATTTGCCGTCATGTACGATAGCCCAAGCCACACTGGAAGGAATGCCAAATATTCCTCTAGCCCACTACTCCTTCAGATTAAAGGCAAAGATCGATCTACTTCTTGGCATTGATGTCATACCAGCGGGGACTCTTTCCGGCATCCAGACCGAAGTGTGCGGATCTTTAATGGCTCAAGAGACGAGATTTGGTTGGGTCATTTCAGGCCCGTTGCAAGGGGTCCTCGTTAGTTCGTGTGCCGCGTTCACCACGAGGGTCGGTGTTAGCAGAGAGGAGGCACTTGAAACTCTTCTCACAAGGTTTTAGGAGGTGCAGGATCTACCGGGCAAACCGGTAGAAGATTCTGATTCTGTTTGCGAGGTTCATTTCCAGAAGACCACAAGAAAAGATGTTTCGGGGAGATATACGGTCTCACTTCCGTTTCGAGATCCAACCAACATCAACCTTGGTCATTCCAGACCAGAGGCATTGGCTCAGTTCATAAAAAAAAAGGCCGACTCCTAAAAAATATTCCGGCAAAAACTGAGTATGACGCCGTCATCCAAGAATATTTGGACTTGGGCCACATGCGTCAGGTGCCATTTGACGGCAGTAATAACAATTTTTATTTACCACACCATGCAGTTTTCAAGCCCGACAGCACCACAACAAAAGTACGGGTAGTCTTTAACGACATACTTTACCCTGGTCCGGTACTTCAATCCGATCTCACTACTCAGATTCTCAAGTGGCGTTTTTTCCGAGCAGTTTTCAATGCCGACATCACAAAAATGTACCGCCAAATTATGGTCGATCCAATCCATACGCCATTTCAGAGAATCCTGTTCCGAAACAAACACCAAAAATACCCTGGCAGTGACGGCAACGTCCGCGTCGTCGAACTGCTTACCGCTCGCGGTATCGTAAAGCGTCCAGTCGCAAAGCTGATCTTTTGTCCTCCAGAAGAAAGAATTCAAACTCATTACGTACAGCTACAGTAGCGTCCAGCACTTGGTCCTTCCTCCCAAATAAGAAGGGCCGAGCTGCCAGTAGTAATATGTGTATTCCATAGTCCTACATTAATCCGCTTTCTTCATTATTGTCCCGGCAATTTCCTGATATCCGTCACCCTATATCCCGTTTCCATGGCTCCTAGACCACGTTCAGTACAGGCATCGAAGGCGGAGCGCAGATGTTCGCGAGGAACTGAGTCCTTCCATTGCCAAGTCTGTCGCGGAATCCATCCTCTGAAGCGATGCCGTCGCTTCCTGCGGCTGAACGTGGAGAAGAGGATGAGGGCAGTACTTACGAACAAGGTTGAAGGGGAGGGGTGATAGGTGCCGAATATGTAAGGAGGACCACCACACGCTACTCCACTTCCACCAATGCTCCAGTCCTCCAGACGAAGGGTCGCACCAACGCCAGCCTCCGGACCCTGTCCGGAGCGTGCCAAATAGACTGCCTGGATCTTGCACTCCTGCAAGGGGTGGAGCATGTTTATGCCCAATCGGGCTACACAAGGGTAAAGGCAGGCGGAAGCTTTCACCTCGCGCCGCTCTCCCGATGATGCCCATCGCTCTCTGCACAAAAGAACTCCCCACACTTCGCTTCAAGCGGTGCTTAATGCCCTGCTCTTAATTAAGCTAGTTTTAGTTGAAAACTTACAAGTGAATAAAATACATCATAGAGGAATTGCTGCGTTACCCCATTTCTTTTACGAAGGAAGATAACTCTCAGAAAATTAATTTAGCTGCCTAACAAGGAGATTCAACCCCCCTACAGAAACATATACAAATAATCATTCAATACAATGAGCTCAACTTGTAACACTTTGTTGCAAGTATAAACAATTAAACATATACGCATTAAAATATAATTGTGCACTTCAATATGTTTATATGTCTACATTGACATAAATATACAATTAAGCATGAACATATATGTATGTACATTTGTATATGCACATACATATATTCACAAAAGCACTGTATGCACAAGCGTAACATGAGCTAGAGCCAGGCCAGCGTGTGACCGCTGACCAAGCACTTTAAGGAGGGGGTATAGTATTAAAAATTTTTTTTTTTAAATTTTTTTAATTTTTTTTTCTGAATGCATGACATCCCAAGAATAGTGTGTTAAAATTTTAGATCGATCCGAGTGAAACTTCTGAAGTTACCGGCAGTTGAAGTCAGGTCGGCCGACCGCGTTTATATTGGATTTTTGGGTGTCCAAAACTTTAAAACGCTCTCCTTAAAAGTTGCCATTTTCAAAGTCGGTGTACACGATCCTGCAAAATCTACTGAACAAATCGTTTTGAAATTTTGCACAGTACTTCCTCAGTAAATTCTTCAGGTAACGCTGTCGAGTTTTTTTTTTTTAATTTATCATTTTTACAACAACAAATAACTTGGTTTTTTGGTCGTAAATCGGGGTTTTTGACTTTCAAGTGCCTTTACAAATCAAAAAGAAAAATTAAAAAATAAAAACTCGACAGCGTTACCTGGGGAATTTTGTCCTTTAACTAATGCAATTTGATTTTTTCATTGCCGATGATTCTGTGACGAGAAGATTGCCTATATCTCACTCAATTTTCAATATTTTTGGATGAAAATTTTCACACATATTGTTTAAATGTTGTATTATCCAGTAACCACTTGGGGAGGCATGTTCGTATTTTTCTGTTCCATCAAATTGCCGAAGAACACCCTTTCACTGTGGGAACAATCTCTGGGAGACAAGACTGCCATTCCAGAGTGGCAAATGATGGACGATTTCCTCACTGAGCGGTTCCGTACGCTCGAAGCAGTTGAAAATACAACCCACATCGAAACCTCCGCGAAATCCGCTTCCAGCCACCCGAAAGGCTAATACATTTGAAGCCAAGGTGACCACCAAACCAAAATCCTGTGATCTCTGTATGAAGGAGAATCACCCGGAGAGGGTGGCATACATAAAGAAAAAGTCCCTTTGTCCGAACTGTTTCGCAAGAGGACATCAAGTAAAAGATTGTCCGAGTCAGCACAATTGCTTCACGTGCAAGGGGAGTCACAATACGCTCTTGCACAAGGATGCCCGACCGGAGAATAGTCCAACGCCGGTCCCTGCGCAGACAAGTTCTCACAATATTGTCCAGACATACTTTATTTCTGAGGCAAGGTCCTCACGAGATAAGTTGCTAGGTACAGCCATCGTGGACTTTTGGCACAAGGGCACTACTTATGCTTCACGGGCGCTATTAGACCCGGCTTCGGAAGCCAATTTTATATCCGAAAGAATGTTCCGGCTCATGAAGTTACCATTCCAAACTGCCAGGGCCAAAGTGAAAGGCATTAACGGAAAGGTCAATAGAACCATAAAGGTCGTTCCCATGTTGTTGTTGACGATCTGCATGCAACTCAGAAATTTAGCATTGTGCCTGATGAGGCACTTGAGTGCAATGCCTTAATTGGATTCGACTTCGTTGAAAAGTTCACCGTCACATACGCCGAGGGGGAATACACGTTTTCAAAGGACGATGCCGTTGGAGACTCAAACAAGGAGTGCATTGCAGGCTCATACAATGTCTTTGAGGTCGCCAGTGTATATGAAGCACCAACAATCTATCAAAAAGCAGTTCGCGAATTAATAGAAAGCATAGAAGAGCAGCCGAAACAAACCCAGATGGAATGCCCAGTCAAACTTCAAATTATTCCGGATGCTACAACAATGAAGTCGTTTCACCAGTCGCCATCAAGATTGTCTGCCTGCGAGGCAGAAGCAGTCAAAAATCAAGTAGACGAATGGCTGACCCAAGGGATAGTAAGAGAGTGTGGCTAGTCGGGTAGTTGTTGTTCAAAAGAAAGATGCTACACCAAGGATTTGCATTGATTATCGAAAACTCAACAGTATGACCCTGTCTGAACGCTTTCCGGTCCCATTGATAGAGGAAATTCTAGAAAAGCTTCAAGCGGCCACATTCTTTTCAGTTCTGGATTTGGAAAATGGTTTATTCCACGTGCCGGTGGAGGAGTCCAGTAAGTACCTAACAGCATTTGTAACGAAAGAGGGTCTTTTCGAATTCAATAAGACGCCCTTTGGATTTAAAAATTCAACTGCCGCATTTATAAGATTTGTCAATTATGTCTTTCAAAATTTAATCAACGATAATATAATGCAGTTGTACATGGACGATATAATCGTGTATGCCCATTCCGCTGATGACTGCTTAAAGAAGACACAGAAGGTTCTGCAATTGGCTGCACAGTAAAGTTGAAAATCAAATGGAAAAAATGCAGTTTCTTACAGTCAAGAATTAACTTTCTTAGACACATCGTTTGCGGTGGTAAGATTTGGACAGGCAAGGAAAAAACGGATGCCGTCAATCGATTTGGAACGCCCAAAAATGATAGAGCAGTTCAGTCTTTTCTTGGACTTACGGGATTTTTCCGAAAATTCATTAAAGACTACTCCCAAATCGCAAGACCATTAACAAATTTACTTCGAAAGGATGTAAAATTTCATATAGGTGCAGCTGAACTACAATCTTTGCAGAAGTTAAAGGAGTTGCTAACGAGCAGACCACTGTTGCATATATACTCGAGAGATGCTCCCACCGAGTTGCACACAGATGCATTAAAGCATGGTTTTGGAGCGATGTTACTCCAAAGTTTTAACAATAAACTCTACCCGGTGTACTATTGGAGTAAAAAACGACCGAATCCGAAGCTCAACGTCACAGCTACATATTAGAAGCCAAAGCTATGTATCTGGCGCTACGAAAGTTCCGGCACTACCTGATTGGGATTCACTTTAAATTAGTGACGGACTGTTCAGCGTTCAAGCAGACGACAAAGAAGGAAGACGTACCAAGAGAGGTGACATCGTATGTGCTGTATTTGCAATATTATTCACAAACCAGGAAAAAGTATGCAGCACGTGGATCATCTGAGCCGCTATCCACAATCAATTTATAATATATCAACGGAGGTATCGGCACGCATCAAAAAGGCGCAAAGTATTGATAACCACATTAAAGCTGTGGTAACTATTCTCAATCAACAGTCGTACAAGAATTACAAGATGAAAGGCGGTGTGCTGTACAAAGCAAAAGATGGAAATGATTTAATCGTGGTGCCAAAACAGATGTAGAATGAAATAATTCGAGAAGCGCACGAAATTGGTCATTTTGCTTCCCGCAAGACAATGCATGCGATTTGTCAGCAGTATTGGATCCCTCATTTAGAGCGTAAGGTGTCTAATTTTATTGATAATTGTATCCGTTGTATAATTCACAGCAAAAAACTTGGCAAGCAAGAAGGTCAGATGCATTTGATTGACAAAGGAGACACCCCCTTGCATACTCTGCATATCGACCATTTGGTGCCGATGGATGCCACGTCTAAGTCGTACAACTATATCCTTGCCATGGTGGACGGATTTTCGAAATTTGTGTGGCTCTTTATTACGAAGTCAAAAGGCCACGATAAAGTCATAAAAAAGCTGACAGATTGGTCTCACATATTTGGTTACACGAAACGTATTATAAGTGACCGAGGTTCTGCCTTTTTGTCGAACGCATTTGCAGAATTTGTCGCCGAGAATAAAGTCGAACACATTCTTACAACCACTGGAGTCGAGGCAACGGGCAAATAGAACGCGTGAATCGATCCAAAAGGCTCTTAACTCACAGGTCCACGTATCTACAAAATTTTCGCCATTCGAGCTGATGTTTGGAACGAAAATGTGTGCACAAGCAGGAGATCGAGTATTATGTCTAATTAACGAAAAATTCATCAATAACTTTAATGCTGAGCGAGAGAATTTGCGTGACGAAGCATAGAAGAATATCCTAGAAGCACAGATGACTTACAAACGCAACTTTGACAAAGGACGCAAGCAGGATCATGGGTACTTGTTGGGTGATCTCAATCAAGCGAACCCAATTTGTCGCAGGCCGGAAGTTAGCCAGTTGTTTTCTTGGCCCTTATGAGATAATTAAGATAAAGAGGAACATAATCAATATAATAAACTTTACATACATACATACATATAATCCACAAAAATTCTTAATTTTTTCGCACACAAATATATTTTTCCATCACCGCGAACAAAATTCCGCTACCCCTACATACATACGTGCATAGTCATATCATATCTTTGGTCATATATATGAATTCCAAGGTGTTCCAAGTGTCCCAAGTCGTATCATTGGGTTTTATATCTCAATTCCAACGCGTTCCAAGCCGTTCATAGGGTTTTTTTGGCAGTGTTCCAAGTCATCCCAAACGTACCAGCTCAAGGCGTTTCAAAGCCGTTCTTTAAGTGGTACGAGCTCGTTTTCTGGATTTTTAATCTATTTCAAGGCGTTTCAAAGCCATTCTTTAAGTGGTTTGGTAGTGTTCCAGTTTTTCCCAAACGTTCCAGTTTGTCTTTCGCTAATTTTCAAGCCGTGCCAAACCAGCTCACTACTTTATAACCGCCATTCTCTGGGGTTATGAGCATGAGCCTGTCAAAAGACGAGAAAGAAACTGAGAACACTGCGGCCACGAGCAAATCCTCAATTGCTGCTCCAGGACAGCGCCAGAGGAGTACCAGCCCTACTATTTCAGACCCTCTCTAGTCCATTAGCTCTCACGTCCGCACCATCAAGCACGACCATTCAGCAAGCCACTTCAGAGCCACGACGAGCAAGCCAAAAGGAGGTCAAATCATTGGTACTACTTCCACAGATTTTGGTAACCGCCCCAAGAGTCACTCGATCCGAAACCAAAAGGGTTTTAGTTGCTTCCACCATGGCTTTGAAGAAGTTTGTCTCCATTAGCGATACACTAATTCAGTTTGAAGTCGACACCCACGTCACTTCACTGTCCGAGGTTAGCGTACGCTCCAAGTCCGTCGTGATCGAGTTTAAGCGTTGTGGGAGAAGGTCGAGCAGGAATATGAGAAATGCGAGGCACTCCCAGATGGTAAAGACGATAACTCTGAAGATTTAGCCATCCAAGCTAAATATGACAAATGCTATCAAGTTTACGAGCGATGCACGGCTCGATTAAACGAGCTTATCCACGAAGCGTCTGCTCCTACCTTTACACCTTTACACCAGCAGAACGAGGCTGTCGATTGCCACCCATTGACACAGAAGTCTTTACGGGAGATTACTTAAAATGGCCTACGTTCCGTGACTTGTTTACGCCATCTACATAAGCGATTCGCGAATTTCCCCCTTTGAAAAGCAGTACCATCTCCTAGCGAAAACGAAGGGTGAAGCCAACCTCATTGTAGCAAAATTCCCGCTTACAAATAATGGTTTTGAAACGGCATGGAATGCACTCAAACAGCGTTTCAAAAACAAGCTACTTATCGTGAACAGCCAATTCCGAGCACTTCTTGACCTGCCTCAAATTTCCCATGAGTCCAGAAAAGCATTACAGGATCGTCAAAATGCTCTGCAGGCATCCATTCGTGCTTTTGAGCACTGTGGCCTGCCAGTAACCACTTGGGGAGGCATGTTCGTATTTTTCTGTTCC
Organism: Drosophila paulistorum; assembly: GCA_018152135.1. NCBI lineage: Eukaryota > Metazoa > Arthropoda > Insecta > Diptera > Drosophilidae > Drosophila > Drosophila paulistorum. The sequence continues at coordinate 1,461,952 of JAECXG010000134.1, forward strand.
ATCAAATTGCCGAAGAACACCCTTTCACTGTGGGAACAATCTCTGGGAGACAAGACTGCCATTCCAGAGTGGCAAATGATGGACGATTTCCTCACTGAGCGGTTCCGTACGCTCGAAGCAGTTGAAAATACAACTGCAATGGCTATTTCGGTTCCCACATCGAAACCTCCGCGAAATCCGCTTCCAGCCACCCGAAAGGCTAATACATTTGAAGCCAAGGTGACCACCAAACCAAAATCCTGTGATCTCCCCGCTTCCTTCAGATGCCGGTGCCAGAGAGGGTGGCATACATAAAGAAAAAGTCCCTTTGTCTGAACTGTTTCGCAAGAGGACATCAAGTAAAAGATTGTCCGAGTCAGCACAATTGCTTCACGTGCAAGGGGCGTCACAATACGCTCTTGCACAAGGATGCCCGACCGGAGAATAGTCCAACGCCGGTCCCTGCGCAGACAAGTTCTCACAATATTGTCCAGACATACTTTATTTCTGAGGCAAGGTCCTCACGAGATAAGTTGCTAGGTACAGCCATCGTGGACTTTTGGCACAAGGGCACTACTTATGCTTCACGGGCGCTATTAGACCCGGCTTCGGAAGCCAATTTTATATCCGAAAGAATGTTCCGGCTCATGAAGTTACCATTCCAGGGCCGAAGTGACAGGCATTAACGGAAAGGTCAATAGAACCATAAAGGTCGTTCACATAAGCATTCGTTCATCGCATGGACCTCCAGTCCAGATAGAGATAGAAGCTTTTGTCTTGTCCCAAGTTGCTGATGATTTGCCGTCATGTACGATAGCCCAAGCCACACTGGAAGGAATGCCAAATATTCCTCTAGCCCACCACTCCTTCAGATTAAAGGCAAAGATCGATCTACTTCTTGGCATTGATGTCATACCAGCGGGGACTCTTTCCGGCATCCAGACCGAAGTGTGCGGATCTTTAATGGCTCAAGAGACGAGATTTGGTTGGGTCATTTCAGGCCCGTTGCAAGGGGTCCTCGTTAGTTCGTGTGCCGCGTTCACCACGAGGGTCGGTGTTAGCAGAGAGGAGGCACTTGAAACTCTTCTCACAAGGTTTTAGGAGGTGCAGGATCTACCAGACAAACCGGTAGAAGATTCTGATTCTGTTTGCGAGGTTCATTTCCAGAAGACCACAAGAAGAGATGTTTCGGGGAGATATACGGTCTCACTTCCGTTTCGAGATCCAACCAACATCAACCTTGGTCATTCCAGACCAGAGGCATTGGCTCAGTTCATAAAAAAAAGGCCGACTCCTAAAAAATATTCCGGCAAAAACTGAGTATGACGCCGTCATCCAAGAATATTTGGACTTGGGCCACATGCGTCAGGTGCCATTTGACGGCAGTAATAACAATTTTTATTTACCACACCATGCAGTTTTCAAGCCCGACAGCACCACAACAAAAGTACGGGTAGTCTTTAACGACATACTTTACCCTGGTCCGGTACTTCAATCCGATCTCACTACTCAGATTCTCAAGTGGCGTTTTTTCCGAGCAGTTTTCAATGCCGACATCACAAAAATGTACCGCCAAATTATGGTCGATCCAATCCATACGCCATTTCAGAGAATCCTGTTCCGAAACAAACACCAAAAATACCCTGGCAGTGACGGCAACGTCCGCGTCGTCGAACTGCTTACTGCTCGCGGTATCGTAAAGCGTCCAGTCGCAAAGCTGATCTTTCGTCCTCCAGAAGAAAGAATTCAAACTCATTACGTACAGCTACAGTAGCGTCCAGCACTTGGTCCTTCCTCCCAAATAAGAAGGGCCGAGCTGCCAGTAGTAATATGTGTATTCTATAGTCCTACATTAATCCGCTTTCTTCATTATTGTCCCGGCAATTTCCTGATATCCGTCACCCTATATCCCGTTTCCATGGCTCCTAGACCACGTTCAGTACAGGCATCGAAGGCGGAGCGCAGATGTTCGCGAGGAACTGAGTCCTTCCATTGCCAAGTCTGTCGCGGAATCCATCCTCTGAAGCGATGCCGTCGCTTCCTGCGGCTGAACGTGGAGAAGAGGATGAGGGCAGTACTTACGAACAAGGTTGAAGGGGAGGGGTGATAGGTGCCGAATATGTAAGGAGGACCCCCACACGCTACTCCACTTCCACCAATGCTCCAGTCCTCCAGACGAAGGGTCGCACCAACGCCAGCCTCCGGACCCTGTCCGGAGCGTGCCAAATAGACTGCCTGGATCTTGCACTCCTGCAAGGGGTGGAGCATGTTTATGCCCAAACGGGCAACACAAGGGTAAAGGCAGGCGGAAGCTTTCACCTCGCGCCGCTCTCCCGATGATGCCCATCGCTCTCTCCACAAAAGAACTCCCCACACTTCGCTTCAAGCGGTGCTTAATGCCCTGCTCTTAATTAAGCTAGTTTTAGTTGAAAACTTACAAGTGAATAAAATACATCATAGAGGAATTGCTGCGTTACCCCATTTCTTTTACGAAGGAAGATAACTCTCAGAAAATTAATTTAGCTGCCTAACAAGGAGATTCAACCCCCCTACAGAAACATATACAAATAATCAATCAATACAATGAGCTCAACTTGTAACACTTTGTTGCAAGTATAAACAATTAAACATATACGCATTAAAATATAATTGTGCACTTCAATATGTTTATATGTCTACATTGACATAAATATACAATTAAGCATGAACATATATGTATGTACATTTGTATATGCACATACATATATTCACAAAAGCACTGTATGCACAAGCGTAACATGAGCTAGAGCCAGGCCAGCGTGTGACCGCTGACCAAGCACTTTAAGGAGGGGGTATTAAAAATTTTTTTTTTTAAATTTTTTTCATTTTTTTTTCTGAATGCACGACATCCCAAGAATAGTGTGTTAAAATTTTAGATCGATCCGAGTGAAACTTCTGAAGTTACCGGCAGTTGAAGTCAGGTCGGCCGACCGCGTTTATATTGGATTTTTGGGTGTCCAAAACTTTAAAACGCTCTCCTTAAAAGTTGCCATTTTCAAAGTCGGTGTACACGATCCTGCAAAATCTACTGAACAAATCGTTTTGAAATTTTGCACAGTACTTCCTCACTAAATTCTTCACCCAAGTTTTAAAGATAGAGGAATAAAATTTCTAGTAGGTCTACGGGGTACAGATAGGTTTAACTGGTTCAATAGCTCAGGAGAGTCTATTTCACCTATTAAAAGTTTATGAATAAAGATAGCACCAAGCATTACTCTACGATTAATTAATGAAGGAAGATTGATTAAAAGAGTATGATGGCAAATTGACATTGCGATCCCAATTTAGACCACGAAGATCAAATAGCAGAAATTGCTTTTGAATAGATTCAATTTTACTTTGGTGTGTACGGATCGTCAAACTCTTTTGACCATCGTTTCACAAACCCAAGAACATTCATAGCTTTACTAACTGTAGCAGAAATATGAGGATTAAAGGTTAATTTATGGTCCATAAGAACACCTAAGTCATTGACAATATCTAACCGCTCTAAGGCAGTGTCGTTAAGATAATAAGTTGCTAAGTGTGGAGTGCATCTATAAGAAGACATAACTTTACATTTAGAGCCGTTAAGGTTTAATAGGTTGGTTTCACACAAACTCTGAAGATCATTAAAATCCGATTGAAGTAGGCAAGAAGACGATATGTCTTTAAAACTGAGGTAAAGCTTAACATCATCCGCGTATATAAGCACCCGAGAATGTGACACTACCAATGGAAGATCATTTATAAAAAGAGTGAATAGCAAATGAATGGACCCAAATTACTACCCTGAGGTACTCCAGAAGTCACTTGGATGGCCTTAGAAAGTGAAGACTTAAAGAGGACCTTTTGTGTACGCTTAGAAAGATATTGAAGAATCCAATCTAGCAAAAGGCTGGGGATGCCAAGTGCATTTATCTTATATAAAAGTAGAGTGTGATTAACAGAGTCAAAGGCCTTGCTGAAGTCAGTATAAATGTCATCAGTTTGCACGGCAGTCTTGAACCCTTTGATTGAGTGAGATGTAAATTCTAATAGGTTAGTAGTTGTCGATCTACGTTTTTTAAACCCATGTTGGGATGACGAAATGATTGAGCTACAAAAATGCTGCAATTGAGACGTTATTATTTTCTCAAATGCTTTGGGTATGGCAGACAATTTAGAAACAACTTAAGTATTGGCTTACATAGGGCCTCTGCGCAAAACCTTAATACGCAGCCTGGTATTCCATCAGGGCCAGGTGCATATATTGGTTTGACGGAACTAAGAACGCTAAAAATCGAACTTTCTTCAAACACAGGGTCTAAAATGCAATTAGACGATTGCAAGTGATAAGGATAGGGAGGATTTGCTTGATAAATCGAAGAGGAATAAGTTGTTTTAAAAAAATCAGCAAACATATCAGCAATTGCCTGATCATTGTCAGCTTTATTGTTTTCGAAAGACAAGTAAGACGGGTGCACTGATGTCTTACGTTTTCCATTGACGAATTTATAAAATTGCTTAGGTTCGCGAGAAAACCTAAGTTTACATCTCTGAAGATAATCCTTATAGCATTGTGAATTCAGCACCATAAAATTTGATCGAGCAACTACGTATAGGGAAAATCCGATGCTTTACCGGATTTTTTAAATCTTTTATAGCATCTCGATTTTACGTTCTTCAGGTTACATAACTCACGTGAGAACCAAGGAGGTTTATCAGACCATCCTTGAGTCACACGCGGGACACAAACATCAAAGAACGACTCAAGAGTTTTATAGAAGACAGAAATGGCAGAGTCCATATCCGTGCAAGTATACAGATATGTCCAATCATTAGTTAATAAGAGTTTTTTAAGTTTAGTAAAGTTTGTCTTGCGAAAACATCGGGTTGGAGGCATCGAATTATTATATCGAGGTATAAACCAAAAAGGATGGTCAATGGTTACATCCAGAGTTGGATGGAAGTTGTCTTCACGGATAACTAAGAGATCAGTCCTGGAAATATAACAGTTGGAAGAATCCAACACAAATACCCGATCTAGTGATCTGTTCCGACTATTCCAGACAGGATTTATTTGAGTTAAGGACAACTCAAACAGACCATCTATGAAACAGTGTGACGAGGAGGGCAACAGTAATAAGGAATCATATGAGAGGGTCCAGGAATTAAAATCTCCCAGAACTACGAACAAGTCTTTGTCAGAGATATATGAGGAAACAAGTTGAATAGCTTCCAAATGGTGAATGTATACTGCCAAGTCGGACTGTGGTGGAATATACGAACAAGTAATATAGGCAGAAAAAGAATTAAGAGATATTTTAACACAAACAAATTCAATCTCCTGATTGGAAGACTGTACAATTTCAGACGAGAACGCCGAATCAACAGCGATCAAAACACCACCACCATTACGGATAGTCCGATCATGTCTATATATTAAATATTTTGAGGGGAGAATTGAAGCATCGGCAATATCAGGCTTCAGCCAAGTCTCAGTAAAGTCAAGAATATGAAAGTCAAAAGCTAACTATTTACATAGAGTCTAGAGAGTTTAGACTTTAGTCCCCGTACGTTCTGATAGGCCAGAGTTAGGGACGAAATTAGTTTTTTGACTCGCCAACAGGTGCAGACGAGCCGTTATTCACAGAGGCAGGTAGCAGGCTAGTCGGAGGCCGATTCTTCTTTTTTATTGTATACTCTTTTACAATGAGGTGTTCCGGTTAAAAGTCTTTATGACATATTTGCCCAAAAAGATCTGGGGAAACACTTATTTTAAAGGACGACATGTCCCGAGTATATGAAAATCGGAACTTTTCCACAGCAATGTTTGGTGCTTAAACTTTGCTCTGGATGTATGCTATGACTTCTTCAGAAGTAGTATTGGGATCAAGCCGCGAAATAAAAATTTGCTTTTTGGGTGGAACTACAATAAGGGAATTAGAAGTGCCAGGTACAGCAGTAGCAGCAACAGCAGATGCAGCAGCAGCTGAAGCAGCCAACACTTTACTAGCTCCTCTTGTAACTACTTTATTGGCAATAATCCTGGAAACGGATGTTTGCCCGGATGGTTCGGAAACTACAACCGATATCGTGTTAGTAGGTGGGATACTGTCTCCAGGGGAAATGGGAAGAAACTCCACACCTTCTAAAGCCGGACTCCTAAACGATATCAGCTGCTGTGCATTTGGTGACATAGGGTCACTGTCGGGAGCCGGAACTGGTAGACAACGATGTGCCGACGGACTGAGGGACGCGCCCTGAAACCTGGCCCTCTTTCGCGTCGGAGATTCAATCAAAAGTTTAGAACTTCTGAATTGAACCTCCATCGCCAAAAGCTCTTCTTGGAGTTTATGAACGCCAGCTGACAGAGTTTTAAAGGCATCCCTAGTCCGTTTCCTAAAACTTCGCATCTCGAGCTCCAAGCCACGACACGAATCACAGCCTCATTTAAGGCCGCTACCCTGTGCAATACTATCCCGCACCTTGACTGTGTAACCAGCGCATTTAAAGTGCATTACATTGTCACACAGCCAACAGTAAAGAAAGTCTTCACTGGTCTTGCTGGGATTATTGCAATTATATTTGAAACAGACAGACATTATTAAATAATTGATTTATCACAATCAAATTATAAATCAATATGTAAACAAAAAGGGAAAAATGTTAAATTAAGAGAGGCGTATACAGACCAAAAAAAAAGCTAACTGCAATATGCAAATTTGAAAGAGAAGAAAAAGATAATATTTATTTTTTTTTTGTATTACAACACCCAACAACAAAAACTTGTCACAAGCGGGAAGTTAACGGCCGCGAGCGCGATCAAAAGAGAAAGCAGAAGAATAAAGAACAACAACACCAAACAAACAAAAACAAACTAGGAACTGTAAATTGAGAGCGCGGGTGGGAGCAAAAATCAAAAAGTAAGCAGCGCAACAACAAAATTATATTTGCGTTTGTTAAAGTTTTGATATTAATAAATATAAATCTGGTTAGATTACGACCTATTGAAATTTAAATCAAACCTTGCAGTTTAGCCGGCTCGAGGTCAATCTTCCAAAAGAAGATTATTTCAAAGGCAACACAAAAAGGTGAGCAGGTTGTCTGTATAGCTATTTCAAGAACTACCAAGTTCTATCATCAGCAGACTTTGCTAAAGAACTCCGGAATTGCAATAGCCATACCATGTCCATACCATTCATAGCGCCTAAGGGTATGCACAAAAAGGTGGTCTTCGGTTTTGTAGGCTTTACCAACTTTTTTCGCTTTAGCAAAGTCTGCTGGTGGCTGATGATAGAACTTGGTAGTTCTTGAAATAGCTATACAGACAACCTGCTCACCTTTTTGTGTTGCCTTTGAAATAATCTTCTTTTGGAAGATTGACCTCGAGCCGGCTAAGCTGCAAGGTTTGATTTAAATAAATATAAATGTTAATAAATTTAACACAAACTTCGCGATGAGTATAGCGAATTATTAAAAATTTATAAAACAACGAATTTAAATTGAATATTATAGATTAACTTCACAAAAGAACGAAAGACAGTAATTAAGCGAGAGCGCAAAAAAAACACGACCAACTTCGATGAGTGAGAATATATATATATCAGGGAAGACGAATTAAGAAGCTGGTAGGAGATCGTCCGACACCATAACGGTACGTAAAAAGGAAGCTGATGAGATACTTGTTATGTAAATTTTAGGAGCTAGAACAATTCGACGAGGAGCCTCGTGGGCTTTCAGTAACGGATAATTGGTGCTAAGATTTCTTCGTTAAGACACATAGTCGAATGCCGTCTGGGAAATATGTTGTTCGTCTTCCTCTTCTTACTTACTTGGACGAATCATTAACATTCTCTGGACAGGCGGTTGCGTACCGATGCAAATACAGTCCACTCCTGGGAAGAGTGTGCGCGAAGTGAAAGGTGGTTCCAACGAAGAGAAGAAAATTTTCAATACAAATTAATAAAGATTTTTTAAACAAAAAAGAGAAAGTGAACCACCCTCTCACATATAAAGGCCACACTTAGACATTTTTGGTGTCCCGCGACACCCTATAAAGTTGGGGAATATCGGTTAGACAGCAAAAAAATATATAAAAAAAACAAAAATAATTAATTTGTATAAAGAAATCCGATCCATTCACACCTCTGCATATTTCTATTCCATATTTTCATATTTTAAAAAAAAAAAAAAAAATTTTAAATACATATATATATATACTCCAACATTTTAAATATCCATACACATACATATATATATATATATATATTTTTCCATACATACAATTTTACATATTGATATTCATATCCATATACATATACATACTATCCATACATACATATAAACCACAAAAATTCTTAATTTTTTCGCACACAAATATATTTTTTCATCACCGCGAACAAAATCCCGCTACCCCTTGCAGCCTATATACATACATACGTGCATATATAAGTCCCGCTTAACTGCAGTATACCAGCACAGCCGCAAGCTCATGTGCCAAAGACCGGCACGAAGCAAACGACCAAAAGTAGCTGTGCTGTATACCCTAGGTTGACAGGCACTTTATGGGGTATACATATATGTTGAAGGGTCACCCTGAGGGAAAAACCGAATAATATTTAATTATTAAAAATTTGTGTTCCGCGCTTTTGTTTATTCTGATTCCAAATCGTTTCCAAGTCGTATCTTGGGTTTTTTTAAATATTGAATTCCCAAATTTTTCCAATCGTTTCCAAGTCGTATCTTTGGTTATATTTCAATTCCAAATGGTTTCCACGCGCTCCAAGTCGTTCTTTGAAATTATATTTCAATTCCAAAGTGTTTCCACGAGTTCCAAGTCGTATCTTTGGAGTCAGATTCCAATTCCAAAGTGTTTACACGCGTTCCAAGTCGTATCTTTGGTTATATTTCAATTCCAGAAAGTTTCCATGCGTTCAATTCCAATGTGTTTGCACTCGTTTCAAGTCATATCTTTGGTCATATATTTGAATTCCAAGGTGTTCCAAATGTCCCAAGTCGTATCATTGGGTTTTATGTCTCAATTCCAAGGCGTTCAAAGCCGTTCCTAGGGTTTTTTGGCAGTGTTCCAAGTCATCCCAAACGTACCAGCTCGTTTTCTGGATTTTTTAATCCATTTCAAGGCGTTTCAAAGCCGTTCTTTGAGTGGTTTGGTAGTGTACCAGTTTTTCCCAAACGTGTTCCAGTTTGTCTTTTTGACTAATTTTCAAGCCGTGCCAAACATGCTCACTACTTTATAACCGCCATTCACTGGGGTTATGAGCACGAGCCTGTCAAAAGACGAGAAAGAAACTGAGAACACTGCGGCCACAAGCAAATCCTCAATTGCTGCTCCAGGTCAGCGCCAGAGGAGTACCAGCCCTACTACTCCTTCCCGAGCATTTCAGACCCTCTCTAGTCCATTAGCTCTCACAAGTCCGAGTTCAAGCGTTGTGGGAGAAGGTCGAGCAGGAATATTAGAAATGCGAGGCACTCCCAGATGGTAAAGACGATAACTCTGAAGATTTAGCCATCCAAGCTAAATATGACAAATGCTATCAAGTTTACGAGCGATGCACGGCTCGATTAAACGAGCTTATCCACGAAACGTCTGCTCCTACTCTTCCGAGCCGTCATGGGTCTACTTCTGCTCCAGCAGAATGAGGCTGTCGATTGCCACCCATTGACACAGAAGTCTTTACGGGAGATTACTTAAAATGGTATACGTTCCGTGACTTGTTTACGACATCTACATAAGCGATTCGCGAATTTCCCCCGTTGAAAAGCGGTACCGTCTCCTAGCGAAAACGAAGGGTGAAGCCAACCTCATTGTAGCAAAATTCCCGCTTACAATAATGGTTTTGAAACGGCATGGAATGCACTCAAACAGCGTTTCAAAAATAAGCTACTTATCGTGAACAGCCAATTCCGAGCACTTCTTGACCTGCCTCAAATTTCCCATGAGTCCAGAAAAGCATTACAGGATCGTCAGAATGCTCTGCAGGCATCCATTCGTGCTTTTGAGCACTGTGTCCTGCCAGTAACCACTTGGGGAGGCATGTTCGTATTTTTCTGTTCCATCAAATTGCCGAAGAACACCCTTTCACTGTGGGAACAATCTCTGGGAGACAAGACTACCATTCCAGAGTGGCAAATGATGGACGATTTCCTCACTGAGCGGTTCCGTACGCTCGAAGCAGTTGAAAATACAACTGCAATGGCTATTTCGGTTCCCACATCGAAACCTCCGCGAAATCCGCTTCCAGCCACCCGAAAGGCTAATACATTTGAAGCCAAGGTGACCACCAAACCAAAATCCTGTGATCTCTGTATGAAGGAGAATCACCCGGTGCGTCGATGTCCCCGCTTCCTTCAGATGCCGGTGCCAGAGAGGGAGGCATACATAAAGAAAAAGTCCCTTTGTCTGAACTGTTTCGCAAGAGGACATCATGTAAAAGATTATCCGAGTCAGCACAATTGCTTCACGTGCAAGGGGCGTCACAATACGCTCTTGCACAAGGATGCCTGACCGGAGAATAGTCCAAAGAATGCCGGAGCTCATGAAGTTACCATTCCAAACAGTCAGGGCCGAAGTGACAGGCATTAACGGAAAGGTCAATAGAACCTTGAAGGTCTGTCACATAAGCATTCGGTCATCGCATGGACCTCCAGTTCAGATAGAGATAGAAGCTTTTGTCTTGTCTTGCTGATGTCTTGCTCATGTACGATAGCCCAAGCCACACTGTAAGGAATGCCAAATATTCCTCTAGCCGACCCCTCCTTCAGATTAAAGGCAAAGATCGATCTACTTCTTGGCATTGATGTCATACCAGCGGGGACTCTTTCCGGCATCCAGACCGAAGTGTGCGGAAATTTAATGGCTCAAGAGACGAGATTCGGTTGGGTCATTTCAGGCCCGTTGCAAGGGGTGCCCGTTAGTTCTTGTGCCGCGTTCACCACGAGGGTCGGTGTTAGCAGAGAGGAGGCACTTGAAACTCTTCTCACAAGGTTTTAGGAGGTGCAGGATCTACCGGGCAAACCGGTAGAAGATTCTGATTCTGTTTGCGAGGTTCATTTCCAGAAGACCACAAGAAGAGATGTTTCGGGGAGATATACGGTCTCACTTCCGTTTCGAGATCCAACCAACATCAACCTTGGTCATTCCACACCAGGGCCATTGGCTCAGTTCCTAAAAAACGAAGGCCGGCTCCTAAAAAATATTCCGACAAAAACTGAGTATGACGCCGTCATCCAAGAATATTTGGACTTGGGCCACATGCGTTAGGTGCTATTTGACGGCAGTAATAACAATTTTTATTTGCCACACCATGCAGTTTTCAAGCCCGACAGCACCACAACAAAGGTACGGGTTGTCTTTAACGACATACTTTACCCTGGTCCGGTACTTCAGTCCGATCTCACTACTCAGATTCTCAAGTGGCGTTTTTTTCGCCTAATTTTGGTCGATCCAATCCATAAGCCATTTCAGAGGATCCTGTTCCGAAATAAAGAGGGGCAACTTGGTGATTACGAGCTGAATACCGTCACGTTTGGCATTAACGATGCTCCGTTCTTAGCCATTCGAGTACTTCAGCAACTCGCAAGTGATGTACAATCCAAATTTCCTTTGGCTAGCGATATTATCAAGTCCTATATGTATGTCGATGATGTCCTGACAGGGGCTCACAATGAAGCAACGGCAGCTGGTTCAGATGGCTTTCGAAGAGGCTAGCACATCAAAAACACTGGGAATACGATGGAAAGCGACTACGGATGAGTTTTATTTTGTCATCTCACCTCAAGATATCAAGTTAGCTTATACTAAGCGAGAAGTCCTCGTGCAGATCGCCAAGTTATTCGATCCCGCTGGCTGGTTGGCTCCCTCTGTAATTCAAGCCAAGGTGTTTATGCAAGAGCTTTGGCTACAAGAGCTAGGGTGGGATGATCAATTGCCCAGTGAACTCCATCGCAGGTGGCAGGATTTTACAAAGAGCTACTCCTTCCTTGACCAGATCCGAACTCCACGGTGGGTTCTCCATGATCCAAATTCCGACATTCAATTCCATTGTTTTTTGCGATGCGTCACAGCGGCGCACCATGGCTACGGGAACCACAAGAGTCCTGGCAGCGAGCGACACCACTCCCACGAGACACTACCTTAAAGAAGCGGGTAGTGAAAGTCCACGTCGCGATCGCTAAACCAGCCAACGAGATACTCTCTCGTTTTTCCAATCTGGCACGTGCCTTACGAGTGGTAGCATATGTGGTCCGTTTCGGCAGAAGGTGTCGTAAACTTCCAAACGATTACTCCGGGGAGGTGACCTCTAGCGAGATCAATCAAGTACTCCAGGCGTTGATCCGAGTCACTCAGCGGGACTACTTCCCGATGGAACATCGGTGTCTACAGCAGAGCAAATCTCTTCCCACGTCTAGCACCATTCTCAATTTGAATCCGTTTATTAACGCATCAGGTGTGATCCGAGCATGTGGGCGCGTGCAACAAGCAGCGGCCCTCAGTTACGATGAGCGTAACCCCATTCTGTTGCCAGTAGTAAGTCCATTGTCCCGGCTGTTGGTGCTTTTCACGCATCATCTCTCTCTCCATGGGGGCAGTCAACTGGTAGTCCGTCTCATCCGGCAGGGATACTGGATTCCAAGACTGCGGAATCTAGTCAAATCGGTGATCAATTCATGCAAGGTCAGTGTGATTTACAAAAGAAGGTGCAATCACAGATAAAGGGCACCCTTCCGTCCCAGCGAATTAATTTCGCACGTCCTTTGACGACCACCGGGATAGATTTCGCAGGTACTATCGACCTCAAGAGTTTCTCCGGCCGCGCCTGTCACATATCAAAGGGATATGTGTTTGTCTTTGTTTGTTTTACCACCAAAGCCATTCGCCTTGAGGCAACTTTGGATTTAAGTACCGAAGCATTTCTGGCAGCGTTCGCTCGCTTTGTATCGAGGCGAGGGTGTCCCCAGCAAGTCCAGTCCGAAAACGGTAAAAACTTCGTAGGTGCATCCAGAGTGCTTGAAAAAGATTTCCTAATTTCCGATTTCTCCTATGTCTGAAAAGCCCACCGATTCTTTAGCTTTGACCCCAGGCCGTTTCCTAGTGGGCGGTCCATTGCTATCCGTGACGGAACCTGAAATCAAGGATCAGTTTCCGTCTATCATTAACCGGTGGCAGCGTCTGAAGGCTGTGAGTCAGCATTTCTGCACCCGATGGAAAGACGAGTATCTGAAGGAGCACCATAAGCGCAATAAGTGGCGATTCCCTTCTAAAAATCTTGAAGTGGGCGATCTGGAATGAATGGCGTCTCGGGCGAATCCACCACCTACCCTGGCAGTGACGGCAACGTCCGCGTCGTCGAACTGCTTACCGCTCACGGTGTCGTGAAGCGTCCAGTCGCAAAGCTGATCTTTCGTCCTCCAGAAGAAAGAATTCAAACTCATTACTTCCTCCCAAATAAGAAGGGCCGAGCTGCCAGTAGTAATATGTGTATTCTATAGTCCTACATTAATCCGCTTTCTTCATTATTGTCCCGGCAGCTTCCTGATATCCGTCACCCTATATCCCGTTTCCATGGCTCCGAGACCACGTTCAGGCATCGAAGGAGGAGCGCAGATGTTCGCGAGGAACTGAGTCCTTCCATTGCCGAGTCTGTCGCGGAATCCATCCTCTGAAGCGATGCCGTCGCTTCCTGCGGCTGAACGTGGAGAAGAGGATGAGGGCAGTGCTTGCGAACAAGGTTGGGGGGGAGCGGTGATAGGTGCCGAATAAGGAGGACCACCACACGCTACTCCACTTCCACCAATGCTCCGTCGTACGCCGAGCCACCTCCGAGTCCTCCAGACGAAGGGTCGCACTAACGCCAGCCTCCGGACCCTGTCCGGAGCGTGCCAATAGCCTGCCTGGGTCTTGCACTCCTGCAAGGGGGGGAGCATGTTTATGCCCAAACGGGCAACACAAGGGTTAAGGGTGGTGAACTGCTCTTAATTAAGCTAGTTTTAGTTGAAAACTTACAAGTGAATAAAATACATCATAGAGGAATTGCTGCGTTACCCCATTTCTTTTACGAAGGAAGATAACTCTCAGAAAATTCATTTAGCTGCCTAACAAGGAGACTCAACCCCCCTACAGAAACATATACAAATAATTATTCAATACAATGAGCTCAACTTGTAACACTTTGTTGCAAGTATAAACAATTAAACATATACGCATTAAAATATAATTGTGCACTTCAATATGTTTATATGTATACATTGATGTATGCACATAAACATATTCACATAAATATACAATTAAGCATGAACATATATGTATGTACATTTGTATATGCACATACATATATTCACAAAAGCACTGTATGCAGCGTGACATGAGCTAGAGCCAGGCCAGCGTGTGACCGCTGACCAAGCACTTTAATGCATGCGCTCCAACAGGTACGTACGTATGACTGACGTATGACGTTTGACATATGACGCTGACACTCTCCCTCTCTTTTGTAGCTGTCGCATAAGTCGCAGCATAAGAATATATATGTAAACATATATATGTAAAAAATCAATTGGCATATTACCACAAACGACACTGACGTGTTCGAGTTTTGAATTGAATGCGGTCTTTACACTGGCGCAAAATACGCATTTGGGATACATTATATCAGGGAAGACGAATTAAGAAGCTGGTAGGAGATCGTCTGACACCATAACGGTACGTAAAAAAAAGCTGATGGGATACTTGTTATGTAAATTTTAGGAGCTAGAACAATTCGACGAGGAGCCTCGTGGGTTTTCAGTAACGGATAATTGGTGCTAAGATTTCTTCGTTAAGACACATAGTCGAATGCCGTCCGGGAAATATGTTGTTCGTCTTCCTCTTCTTACTTACTTGGACGAATCATTAACATTCTCTGGACAGGCGGTTGCGTACCGTTGCAAATACAGTCCACTCCTGGGAAAAGTGTGCGCGAAGTGAAAGGTGGTTCCAACGAAGAGAAGAAAATTTTCAATACAAATTAATAAAGATTTTGTAAACAAAAACAAAAAAAAAAGTGAACCACTCTCTCACATATAAAGGCCACACTTAGACATTTCTGGTGACCCATGACACCCTATAAAGTTGGGGAATATCGGTTAGACACAGCAAAAAAATATAAAAAAACAACACAAAAAAAAAAAATAATTAATTTGTATAATCCGATCCATTCACACCTCTGCATATTTCCATTCCATATTTTCATATTTAAAAAAAAAAAAAATTTTAAATACATATGTATATATACTCCAACATTTTACATATCCATACACATACATATATATATATATATTTTTTTCCATACATACAATTTTACATGTTGATATTCATATCCATATACATATACATACTATCGATACATACATATAATCCACAAAAATTCTTAATTTTTTCGCACACAAATATATTTTTTCATCACCGCGAACAAAATCCCGCTACCCCTTGCAGCCTATATACATACATACGTGCATATATAAGTCCCGCTTAACTGCAGTATACCGGCACAAAGCAAACGACCAAAAGTAGCTGTGCTGTATACCCTAGGTTGGCAGGCACTTTATGGGGTATACATATATGTTGAAAGGTCACGTTGAGGGAAAAACCGAATAATATTTAATTATTAAAAGTTTGTGTTCCGCGCTTTTGTTTATTCTGATTCCAAATCGTTTCCAAGTCGTATCTTGGGTTTTTTTAAATATTGAATTCCCAAATTTTTCCAATCGTTTCCAAGTCGTATCTTTGGTTATATTTCAGTTCCAAATGGTTTCCACGCGCTCCAAGTCGTTCTTTGAAATTATATTTCAATTCCAAAGTGTTTCCACGAGTTCCAAGTCGTATCTTTGGAGTCAGATTCCAATTCCAAAGTGTTTACACGCGTTCCAATTCGTATCTTTGGTTATATTTCAATTCCAGAAAGTTTCCATGCGTTCAATTCCAATGTGTTTGCACTCGTTTCAAGTCATATCTTTGGTCATATATTTGAATTCCAAGGTGTTCCAAATGTCCCAAGTCGTATCATTGGGTTTTATGTCTCAATTCCAAGGCGTTCCAAGCCGTTCCTAGGGTTTTTTGGCAGTGTTCCAAGTCATCCCAAACGTACCAGCTCGTTTTCTGGATTTTTTAATCCATTTCAAGGCGTTTCAAAGCCGTTCTTTGAGTGGTTTGGTAGTGTACCAGTTTTTCCCAAACGTGTTCCAGTTTGTCTTTTTGACTAATTTTCAAGCCGTGCCAAACATGCTCACTACTTTATAACCGCCATTCACTGGGGTTATGAGCACGAGCCTGTCAAAAGACGAGAAAGAAACTGAGAACACTGCGGCCACGAGCAAATCCTCAATTGCTGCTCCAGGTCAGCGCCAGAGGAGTACCAGCCCTACTACTCCTTCCCGAGCATTTCAGACCCTCTCTAGTCCATTAGCTCTCACAAGTCCGAGTTCAAGCGTTGTGGGAGAAGGTCGAGCAGGAATATGAGAAATGCGAGGCACTACCAGATGGTAAAGACGATAACTCTGAAGATTTAGCCATCCAAGCTAAATATGACAAATGCTATCAAGTTTACGAGCGATGCACGGCTCGATTAAACGAGCTTATCCACGAAGCGTCTGCTCCTACTCTTCCGAGCCGTCATGGGTCTACTTCTGCTCCAGCAGAATGAGGCTGTCGATTGCCACCCATTGACACAGAAGTCTTTACGGGAGATTACTTAAAATGGTATACGTTCCGTGACTTGTTTACGACATCTACATAAGCGATTCGCGAATTTCCCCCGTTGAAAAGCTGTACCATCTCCTAGCGAAAACGAAGAGTGAAGCCAACTTCATTGTAGCAAAATTCCCGCTTACATGGTTTTGAAACGGCATGGAATGCACTCAAGCAGCGTTTCGAAAATAAGCTACTTAGCCAATTCCGAGCACTTCTTGACCTGCCTCAAATTGCCCATGAGTCCAGAAAAGCATTACAGGATCATCAGAATGCTCTGCAGGCATCTATTCGCGCCTTTGAGCACTGTGGCCTGCCAGTAACCACTTGGGGAGGCATGTTCGTATTTTTATGTTCCATCAAATTGCCAAAGAATACCCTTTCACTGTGGGAACAATCTCTGGGAGACAAGACTGCCATTCCAGAGTGGCAAATGATGGACGATTTCCTCACAGAGGGTTCCGTACGCTCGAAGCAGTTGAAAATACAACTGCAATGGCTATTTCGGTTCCCACATCGAAACCTCCGCGAAATCCGCTTCCAGCCACCCGAAAGGCTAATACATTTGAAGCCAAGGTGACCACCAAACCAAAATCCTGTGATCTCTGTATGAAGGAGAATCACCCGGTGCGTCGATGTCCCCGCTTCCTTCAGATGCCGGTGCCAGAGAGGGAGGCATACATAAAGAAAAAGTCCCTTTGTCTGAACTGTTTCGCAAGAGGACATCATGTAAAAGATTATCCGAGTCAGCACAATTGCTTCACGTGCAAGGGGCGTCACAATACGCTCTTGCACAAGGATGCCTGACCGGAGAATAGTCCAAAGAATGCCGGAGCTCATGAAGTTACCATTCCAAACAGTCAGGGCCGAAGTGACAGGCATTAACGGAAAGGTCAATAGAACCTTGAAGGTCTGTCACATAAGCATTCGGTCATCGCATGGACCTCCAGTTCAGATAGAGATAGAAGCTTTTGTCTTGTCTTGCTGATGATTTGCCGTCATGTACGATAGCCCAAGCCACACTGGAAGGAATGCCAAATGTTCCTCTAGCCGACCCCTCCTTCAGATTAAAGGCAAAGATCGATCTACTTCTTGGCATTGATGTCATACCAGCGGGGACTCTTTCCGGCATCCAGACCGACGTGTGCGGATCTTTAATGGCTTAAGAGACGAGATTCGGTTGGGTCATTTCAGGTCCCTGGTCCGGTACTTCAGTCCGATCTCACTACTCAGATTCTCAAGTGGCGTTTTTTCCGAGTAGTTTTCAATGCCGACATCACACAAATGTACCGCCTAATGATGGTCGATCCAATCCATAAGCCATTTCAGAGGATCCTGTTCCGAAATAAAGAGGGGCAACTTGGTGATTACGAGCTGAATACCGTCACGTTTGGCATTAACTATGCTCCGTTCTTAGCCATCCGAGTACTTCAGCAACTCGCAAGTGATGTACAATCCAAATTTCCTTTGGCTAGCGATATTATCAAGTCCTATATGTATGTCGATGATGTCCTGACAGGGGCTCACAATGAAGCAACGGCAGCTGGTTCAGATGGCTTTCGAAGAGGCTAGCACATCAAAAACACTGGGAATACGATGGAAAGCGACTACGGATGAGTTTTATTTTGTCATCTCACCTCAAGATATCAAGTTAGCTTATACTAAGCGAGAAGTCCTCGTGCAGATCGCCAAGTTATTCGATCCCGCTGGCTGGTTGGCTCCCTCTGTAATTCAAGCCAAGGTGTTTATGCAAGAGCTTTGGCTACAAGAGCTAGGGTGGGATGATCAATTGCCCAGTGAACTCCATCGCAGGTGGCAGGATTTTACAAAGAGCTACTCCTTCCTTGACCAGATCCGAACTCCACGGTGGGTTCTCCATGATCCAAATTCCGACATTCAATTCCATTGTTTTTGCGATGCGTCACAGCGGCGCACCATGGCTACGGGAACCACAAGAGTCCTGGCAGCGAGCGACACCACTCCCACGAGACACTACCTTAAAGAAGCGGGTAGTGAAAGTCCACGTCGCGATCGCTAAACCAGCCAACGAGATACTCTCTCGTTTTTCCAATCTGGCACGTGCCTTACGAGTGGTAGCATATGTGGTCCGTTTCGGCAGAAGGTGTCGTAAACTTCCAAACGATTACTCCGGGGAGGTGACCTCTAGCGAGATCAATCAAGTACTCCAGGCGTTGATCCGAGTCACTCAGCGGGACTACTTCCCGACGGAACATCGGTGTCTACAGCAGAGCAAATCTCTTCCCACGTCTAGCACCATTCTCAATTTGAATCCGTTTATTAACGCATCAGGTGTGATCCGAGCATGTGGGCGCGTGCAACAAGCAGCGGCCCTCAGTTACGATGAGCGTAACCCCATTCTGTTGCCAGTAGTAAGTCCATTGTCCCGGCTGTTGGTGCTTTTCACGCATCACTCTCTCTCCATGGGGGCAGTCAACTGGTAGTCCGTCTCATCCGGCAGGGATACTGGATTCCAAGACTGCGGAATCTAGTCAAATCGGTGATCAATTCATGCAAGGTCAGTGTGATTTACAAAAGAAGGTGCAATCACAGATAAAGGGCACCCTTCCGTCCCAGCGAATTAATTTCGCACGTCCTTTGACGACCACCGGGATAGATTTCGCAGGTACTATCGACCTCAAGAGTTTCTCCGGCCGCGCCTGTCACATATCAAAGGGATATGTGTTTGTCTTTGTTTGTTTTACCACCAAAGCCATTCGCCTTGAGGCAACTTTGGATTTAAGTACCGAAGCATTTCTGGCAGCGTTCGCTCGCTTTGTATCGAGGCGAGGGTGTCCCCAGCAAGTCCAGTCCGAAAACGGTAAAAACTTCGTAGGTGCATCCAGAGTGCTTGAAAAAGATTTCCTAATTTCCGATTTCTCCTATGTCTGAAAAGCCCACCGATTCTTTAGCTTTGACCCCAGGCCGTTTCCTAGCGGGCGGTCCATTGCTATCCGTGACGGAACCTGAAATCAAGGATCAGTTTCCGTCTATCATTAACCGGTGGCAGCGTCTGAAGGCTGTGAGTCAGCATTTCTGCACCCGATGGAAAGACGAGTATCTGAAGGAGCACCATAAGCGCAATAAGTGGCGATTCCCTTCTAAAAATCTTGAAGTGGGCGATCTGGAATGAATGGCGTCTCGGGCGAATCCACCACCTACCCTGGCAGTGACGGCAACGTCCGCGTCGTCGAACTGCTTACCGCTCACGGTGTCGTGAAGCGTCCAGTCGCAAAGCTGATCTTTCGTCCTCCAGAAGAAAGAATTCAAACTCATTACGTACAGCTACAGTAGCGTCCAGCACTTGGTCCTTCCTCCCAAATAAGAAGGGCCGAGCTGCCAGTAGTAATATGTGTATTCTATAGTCCTACATTAATCCACTTTCTTCATTATTGTCCCGGCAGCTTCCTGATATCCGTCACCCCTATATCCCGTTTCCATGGCTCCGAGACCACGTTCAGGCATCGAAGGAGGAGCGCAGATGTTCGCGAGGAACTGAGTCCTTCCATTGCCGAGTCTGTCGCGGAATCCATCCTCTGAAGCGATGCCGTCGCTTCCTGCGGCTGAACGTGGAGAAGAGGATGAGGGCAGTGCTTGCGAACAAGGTTGGGGGGGAGCGGTGATAGGTGCCGAATAAGGAGGACCACCACACGCTACTCCACTTCCACCAATGCTCCGTCGTACGCCGAGCCACCTCCGAGTCCTCCAGACGAAGGGTCGCACTAACGCCAGCCTCCGGACCCTGTCCGGAGCGTGCCAATAGCCTGCCTGGGTCTTGCACTCCTGCAAGGGGGGGAGCATGTTTATGCCCAAACGGGCAACACAAGGGTTAAGGGTGGTGCCCTGCTCTTAATTAAGCTAGTTTTAGTTGAAAACTTACAAGTGAATAAAATACATCATAGAGGAATTGCTGCGTTACCCCATTTCTTTTACGAAGGAAGATAACTCTCAGAAAATTCATTTAGCTGCCTAACAAGGAGACTCAACCCCCCTACAGAAACATATACAAATAATCATTCAATACAATGAGCTCAACTTGTAACACTTTGTTGCAAGTATAAACAATTAAACATATACGCATTAAAATATAATTGTGCACTTCAATATGTTTATATGTATACATTGATGTATGCACATAAACATATTCACATAAATATACAATTAAGCATGAACATATATGTATGTACATTTGTATATGCACATACATATATTCACAAAAGCACTGTATGCAGCGTAACATGAGCTAGAGCCAGGCCAGCGTGTGACCGCTGACCAAGCACTTTAATGCATGCGCTCCAACAGGTACGTACGTATGACTGACGTATGACGTTTGACGTATGACGCTGACACTCTCCCTCTCTTTTGTAGCTGTCGCATAAGTCGCAGCATAAGAATATATATGTAAACATATATATGTAAAAAATCAATTGGCATATTACCACAAACGACACTGACGTGTTCGAGTTTTGAATTGAATGCGGTCTTTACACTGGCGCAAAATACGCATTTGGGATACATTATATCAGGGAAGACGAATTAAGAAGCTGGTAGGAGATCGTCTGACACCATAACGGTACGTAAAAAAAAGCTGATGGGATACTTGTTATGTAAATTTTAGGAGCTAGAACAATTCGACGAGGAGCCTCGTGGGTTTTCAGTAACGGATAATTGGTGCTAAGATTTCTTCGTTAAGACACATAGTCGAATGCCGTCCGAAAAAAAATATGTTGTTCGTCTTCCTCTTCTTACTTACTTGGACGAATCATTAACATTCTCTGGACAGGCGGTTGCGTACCGTTGCAAATACAGTCCACTCCTGGGAAAAGTGTGCGCGAAGTGAAAGGTGGTTCCAACGAAGAGAAGAAAATTTTCAATACAAATTAATAAAGATTTTGTAAACAAAAAAAAAAAAAGTGAACCACTCTCTCACATATAAAGGCCACACTTAGACATTTCTGGTGACCCGCGACACCCTATAAAGTTGGGGAATATCGGTTAGACACAGCAAAAAATATATAAAAAAAACAAAAAAAAAAAATAATTAATTTGTATAATCCGATCCATTCACACCTCTGCATATTTCCATTCCATATTTTCATATTTAAAAAAAAAAAAAATTTTAAATACATATGTATATATACTCCAACATTTTACATATCCATACACATACATATATATATATATATATTTTTCCATACATACAATTTTACATGTTGATATTCATATCCATATACATATACATACTATCGATACATACATATAATCCACAAAAATTCTTAATTTTTTCGCACACAAATATATTTTTTCATCACCGCGAACAAAATCCCGCTACCCCTTGCAGCCTATATACATACATACGTGCATATATAAGTCCCGCTTAACTGCAGTATACCGGCACAAAGCAAACGACCAAAAGTAGCTGTGCTGTATACCCTAGGTTGGCAGGCACTTTATGGGGTATACATATATGTTGAAAGGTCACGTTGAAGGAAAAACCGAATAATATTTAATTATTAAAAGTTTGTGTTCCGCGCTTTTGTTTATTCTGATTCCAAATCGTTTCCAAGTCGTATCTTGGGTTTTTTAAATATTGAATTCCCAAATTTTTCCAATCGTTTCCAAGTCGTATCTTTGGTTATATTTCAGTTCCAAATGGTTTCCACGCGCTCCAAGTCGTTCTTTGAAATTATATTTCAATTCCAAAGTGTTTCCACGAGTTCCAAGTCGTATCTTTGGAGTCAGATTCCAATTCCAAAGTGTTTACACGCGTTCCAATTCGTATCTTTGGTTATATTTCAATTCCAGAAAGTTTCCATGCGTTCAATTCCAATGTGTTTGCACTCGTTTCAAGTCATATCTTTGGTCATATATTTGAATTCCAAGGTTTTCCAAATGTCCCAAGTCGTATCATTGGGTTTTATGTCTCAATTCCAAGGCGTTCCAAGTCGTTCCTAGGGCTTTTTGGCAGTGTTCCAAGTCATCCCAAAAGTACCAGCTCGTTTTCTGGATTTTTTAATCCATTTCAAGGCGTTTCAAAGCCGTTCTTTGAGTGTTTTGGTAGTGTTCCAGTTTTTCCCAAACGTTCGAGTTTGTCTTTTTGGCTAATTTTCAAGCCGTGCCAAACCAGCTGACTACTTTATAACCGCCATTCACTGCGGTTATAAGCACGAGCCCGTCAAAAGACGAGAAAGAAACTGAGAACACTGCGGCCACGAGCAAATCCTCAATTGCTGCTCCAGGTCAGCGCCAGAGGAGTACCAGCCCTACTACTCCTTCCCGAGCATTTCAGACCCTCTCTAGTCCATTAGCTCTCACGGCCGCACCATCAAGCACGACCTTTCAGCAAGCCACGTAAGAGCCACGACGAGCAAGCCAAAAGGAGGTCGAATCATTGGTACCACTTCCACAGATTTTGGTAACCGCCCCAAGAGTCACTCGGTCCGAAACCAAAAGGGTTTTAGTTGCTTCCACCATGGCTTTGAAGAAGTTTGTCTCCATTAGCGATAAACAAATTCAGTTTGAAGTCGACACCCACGTCACTTCACTGTCCGAGGTCGGCGTATTTATGCTCAAAGACCGTTGTGATCGAGTTCAAGCGTTGTGGGAGAAGGTCGAGCAGGAATATGAGAAATTTCGAGGCACTCCCAGATGGTAAAGACGTTAACTCTGAAGATTTAGCCATCCAAGCTAAATATGACAAATGCTATCAAGTTTACGAGCGATGCACGGCTCGATTAAACGAGCTTATCCACGAAGCGTCTGCTCCTACTCCTCCGAGCCGTCATGGGTCTACCTCTGCTCCAGCAGAACGAGGCTGTCGATTGCCACCCATTGACACAGAAGTCTTTACGGGAGATTACTTAAAATGGTATACGTTCCGTGACTTGTTTACGCCATCTACATAAGCGATTCGCGAATTTCCCCCGTTGAAAAGCTGTACCATCTCCTAGCGATAACGAAGAGTGAAGCCAACTTCATTGTAGCAAAATTCCCGCTTACATGGTTTTGAAACGGCATGGAATGCACTCAAGCAGCGTTTCGAAAATAAGCTACTTATCGTGAACAGCCAAATCCGAGCACTTCTTGACCTGCCTCAAATTGCCCATGAGTCCAGAAAAGCATTACAGGATCATCAGAATGCTCTGCAGGCATCTATTCGCGCCTTTGAGCACTGTGGCCTGCCAGTAACCACTTGGGGAGGCATGTTCGTATTTTTATGTTCCATCAAATTGCCAAAGAATACCCTTTCACTGTGGGAACAATCTCTGGGAGACAAGACTGCCATTCCAGAGTGGCAAATGATGGACGATTTCCTCACAGAGGGTTCCGTACGCTCGAAGCAGTTGAAAATACAACTGCAATGGCTATTTCGGTTCCCACATCGAAACCTCCGCGAAATCCGCTTCCAGCCACCCGAAAGGCTAATACATTTGAAGCCAAGGTGACCACCAAACCAAAATCCTGTGATCTCTGTATGAAGGAGAATCACCCGGTGCGTCGATGTCCCCGCTTCCTTCAGATGCCGGTGCCAGAGAGGGAGGCATACATAAAGAAAAGTCCCTTTGTCTGAACTGTTTCGCAAGAGGACATCATGTAAAAGATTATCCGAGTCAGCACAATTGCTTCACGTGCAAGGGGCGTCACAATACGCTCTTGCACAAGGATGCCTGACCGGAGAATAGTCCAAAGAATGCCGGAGCTCATGAAGTTACCATTCCAAACAGTCAGGGCCGAAGTGACAGGCATTAACGGAAAGGTCAATAGAACCTTGAAGGTCTGTCACATAAGCATTCGGTCATCGCATGGACCTCCAGTTCAGATAGAGATAGAAGCTTTTGTCTTGTCTTGCTGATGATTTGCCGTCATGTACGATAGCCCAAGCCACACTGGAAGGAATGCCAAATGTTCCTCTAGCCGACCCCTCCTTCAGATTAAAGGCAAAGATCGATCTACTTCTTGGCATTGATGTCATACCAGCGGGGACTCTTTCCGGCATCCAGACCGACGTGTGCGGATCTTTAATGGCTTAAGAGACGAGATTCGGTTGGGTCATTTCAGGTCCCTGGTCCGGTACTTCAGTCCGATCTCACTACTCAGATTCTCAAGTGGCGTTTTTTCCGAGTAGTTTTCAATGCCGACATCACACAAATGTACCGCCTAATGATGGTCGATCCAATCCATACGCCATTTCAGAGGATCCTGTTCCGAAATAAAGAGGGCAACTTGGTGATTACGAGCTGAATACCGTCACGTTTGGCATTAACTATGCTCCGTTCTTAGCCATCCGAGTACTTCAGCAACTCGCAAGTGATGTACAATCCAAATTTCCTTTGGCTAGCGATATTATCAAGTCCTATATGTATTTCGATGATGTCCTGACAGGGGCTCACAATGAAGCAACGGCAGCTGGTTCAGCTGGCTTTCGAAGAGGCTAGCACATCAAAAACACAACAGATCGCCAAGTTATTCGATCCCGCTGGCTGGTTGGCTCCCTCTGTAATTCAAGCCAAGGTGTTTATGCAAGAACTTTGGCTACAAGAGCTAGGGTGGGATGATCAATTGCCCAGTGAACTCCATCGCAGGTGGCAGGATTTTACAAAGAGCTACTCCTTCCTTGACCAGATCCGAATTCCACGGTGGGTTCTCCATGATCCAAATTCCGACATTCAATTCCATTGTTTTTGCGATGCGTCACAGCGGGCTTATGGTGCCGCAATTTACGTGCGCGTTAGCAATGACCAAGGCATATCGTGCTGCCTTCTTGCAGCGAAATCCCCGGTTACCACGGTTTCATTGCCCCGCCTTGAATTATGCGGAGCCACGCTTTTAGCTGAACTGGTAGCTGCAGTTATTCCACAACTTCCAGTTGATAATACTGAGGCATTTTATTGGTCAGATTCGTGGTTAAATAAGCCACCCTGCACATGGACAAAGTTTGTCGCAAAAAGGGTAGCCAAAATCAAAAACCGGCAGATCTCGCTAGCCGCGGCCTGAGTGCGCAGGAACTTGTACACAAGGATTTGTAGTGGCACGGCGCACCATGGCTACGGGAACCACAAGAGTCCTGGCAGCGAGCGACACCACTCCCACGAGACACTACCTTGGAGAAGCGGGTAGTGAAAGTCGACGTCGCGATCGCTAAACCAGCCAACGAGAGAGGTGACCTCTAGCGAGATCAATCAAGTACTCCAGGCGTTGATCCGAGTCACTCAGCGGGACTACTTCCCGACGACCAAAAGTATACTTTTGAAGAGTTCTCTACGCTGCTGGCTAAGGTAGAGGCTTGTTTGAACTCGCGGCCGATTTCTCCTATGTCTGAAAAGCCCACCGATTCTTTAGCTTTGACCCCAGGCCGTTTCCTAGTGGGCGGTCCATTGCTATCCGTGACGGAACCTGAAATCAAGGATCAGTTTCCGTCTATCATTAACCGGTGGCAGCGTCTGAAGGCTGTGAGTCAGCATTTCTGCACCCGATGGAAAGACGAGTATCTGAAGGAGCACCATAAGCGCAATAAGTGGCGATTCCCTTCTAAAAATCTTGAAGTGGGCGATCTGGAATGAATGGCGTCTCGGGCGAATCCACCACCTACCCTGGCAGTGACGGCAACGTCCGCGTCGTCGAACTGCTTACCGCTCACGGTGTCGTGAAGCGTCCAGTCGCAAAGCTGATCTTTCGTCCTCCAGAAGAAAGAATTCAAACCCATTACGTACAGCTACAGTAGCGTCCAGCACTTGGTCCTTCCTCCCAAATAAGAAGGGCCGAGCTGCCAGTAGTAATATGTGTATTCTATAGTCCTACATTAATCCGCTTTCTTCATTATTGTCCCGGCAGCTTCCTGATATCTGTCACCCTATATCCCGTTTCCATGGCTCCGAGACCACGTTCAGGCATCGAAGGAGGAGCGCAGATGTTCGCGAGGAACTGAGTCCTTCCATTGCCGAGTCTGTCGCGGAATCCATCCCCTGAAGCGATGCCGTCGCTTCCTGCGGCTGAACGTGGAGAAGAGGATGAGGGCAGTGCTTGCGAACAAGGTTGGGGGGGAGCGGTGATAGGTGCCGAATAAGGAGGACCACCACACGCTACTCCACTTCCACCAATGCTCCGTCGTACGCCGAGCCACCTCCGAGTCCTCCAGACGAAGGGTCGCACTAACGCCAGCCTCCGGACCCTGTCCGGAGCGTGCCAATAGCCTGCCTGGGTCTTGCACTCCTGCAAGGGGGGGAGCATGTTTATGCCCAAACGGGCAACACAAGGGTTAAGGGTGGTGCCCTGCTCTTAATTAAGCTAGTTTTAGTTGAAAACTTACAAGTGAATAAAATACATCATAGAAAAAATGGCTGCGTTACCCCATTTCTTTTACGAAGGAAGATAACTCAGAAAATTCATTTAGCTGCCTAACAAGGAGATTCAACCCCCCAACAGAAACATATACAAATAATCATTCAATACAATGAGCTCAACTTGTAACACTTTGTTGCAAGTATAAACAATTAAACATATACGCATTAAAATATAATTGTGCACTTCAATATGTTTATATGTATACATTGATGTATGCACATAAACATATTCACATAAATATACAATTAAGCATGAACATATATGTATGTACATTTGTATATGCACATACATATATTCACAAAAGCACTGTATGCAGCGTAACATGAGCTAGAGCCAGGCCAGCGTGTGACCGCTGACCAAGCACTTTAATGCATGCGCTCCAACAGGTACGTACGTATGACTGACGTATGACGTATGACGTATGACGTATGACGCTGACACTCTCCCTCTCTTTTGTAGCTGTCGCATAAGTCGCAGCATAAGAATATATATGTAAACATAGGCTAAGCAAAAGAATATTTTCTGAATAAAAAATCAATTGGAATATTACCACAAACGACACTGACTTGTTCGAGTTTTGAATTGTATGCATATCCAAGTGGAATGCGGTCTTTACACTGGCGCAAAATACGCATTTGGGATACATTATATCAGGGAAGACGAATTAAGAAGCTGGTAGGAGATCGTCTGACACCATAACGGTACGTAAAAAAAAGCTGATGGGATACTTGTTATGTAAATTTTATGAGCTAGAACAATTCGACGAGGAGCCTCGTGGGCTTTCAGTAACGGATAATTGGTGCTAAGATTTCTTCCTTAAGACACATAGTCGAATGCCGTCCGGGAAATATGTTGTTCGTCTTCCTCTTCTTACTTACTTGGACGAATCATTAACATTCTCTGGACAGGCGGTTGCGTACCGATGCAAATACAGTCCACTCCAACGAAGAAAAGAAAATTTTCAATACAAATTAATAAAGATTTTGTAAACAAAAAAAAAAGTGAACCACTCTCTCACATATAAAGGCCACACTTAGACATTTCTGGTGTCCCGCGACACCCTATAAAGTTGGGGCATATCGGTTAGACACAGCAAAAAAATATATAAAAAAAAAAAAAAACAAAATAATTAATTTGTATAATCCGATCCATTCACACCTCTGCATATTTCCATTCCATATTTTCATATTTAAAAAAAAAAAAAATTTTAAATACATATATATATATACTCCAACATTTTACATATCCATACACATACATATATATATATATATATTTTTCCATACATACAATTTTACATGTTGATATTCATATCCATATACATATACATACTATCCATACATACATATAATCCACAAAAATTCTTAATTTTTTCGCACACAAATATATTTTTTCATCACCCCTTGCAGCCTATATACATACATACGTGCATATATAAGTCCCGCTTAACTGCAGTATACCGGCACAAAGCAAACGACCAAAAGTAGCTGTGCTGTATACCCTAGGTTGGCAGGCACTTTATGGGGTATACATATATGTTGAAAGGTCACGTTGAGGGAAAAACCGAATAATATTTAATTATTAAAAATTTGTGTTCCGCGCTTTTGTTTATTCTGATTCCAAATCGTTTCCAAGTCGTATCTTGGGTTTTTTAAATATTGAATTCCCAAATTTTTCCAATCGTTTCCAAGTCGTATCTTTGGTTATATTTCAATTCCAAATGGTTTCCACGCGCTCCAAGTCGTTCTTTGAAATTATATTTCAATTCCAAAGTGTTTCTACGAGTTCCAAGTCGTATCTTAGGAATTCCAATTCCAAAGTGTTTACACGCGTTCCAAGTCGTATCTTTGGTTATATTTCAATTCCAGAAAGTTTCCATGCGTTCAATTCCAATGTGTTTGCACTCGTTTCAAGTCATATCTTTGGTCATATATTTGAATTCCAAGGTGTTCCAAATGTCCCAAGTCGTATCATTGGGTTTTATGTCTCAATTCCAAGGCGTTCCAAGTCGTTCCTAGGGTTTTTTGGCAGTGTTCCAAGTCATCCCAAAAGTACCAGCTCGTTTTCTGGATTTTTTAATCCATTTCAAGGCGTTTCAAAGCCGTTCTTTGAGTGTTTTGGTAGTGTTCCAGTTTTTCCCAAACGTTCGAGTTTGTCTTTTTGGCTAATTTTCAAGCCGTGCCAAACCAGCTGACTACTTTATAACCGCCATTCACTGCGGTTATAAGCACGAGCCCGTCAAAAGACGAGAAAGAAACTGAGAACACTGCGGCCACGAGCAAATCCTCAATTGCTGCTCCAGGTCAGCGCCAGAGGAGTACCAGCCCTACTACTCCTTCCCGAGCATTTCAGACCCTCTCTAGTCCATTAGCTCTCACGGCCGCACCATCAAGCACGACCTTTCAGCAAGCCACGTAAGAGCCACGACGAGCAAGCCAAAAGGAGGTCGAATCATTGGTACCACTTCCACAGATTTTGGTAACCGCCCCAAGAGTCACTCGGTCCGAAACCAAAAGGGTTTTAGTTGCTTCCACCATGGCTTTGAAGAAGTTTGTCTCCATTAGCGATAAACAAATTCAGTTTGAAGTCGACACCCACGTCACTTCACTGTCCGAGGTCGGCGTATTTATGCTCAAAGACCGTTGTGATCGAGTTCAAGCGTTGTGGGAGAAGGTCGAGCAGGAATATGAGAAATGCGAGGCACTCCCAGATGGTAAAGACGATAACTCTGAAGATTTAGCCATCCAAGCTAAATATGACAAATGCTATCAAGTTTACGAGCGATGCACGGCTCGATTAAACGAGCTTATCCACGAAGCGTCTGCTCCTACTCTTCCGAGCCGTCATGGGTCTACCTCTGCTCCAGCAGAATGAGGCTGTCGATTGCCACCCATTGACACAGAAGTCTTTACGGGAGATTACTTAAAATGGTATACGTTCCGTGACTTGTTTACGCCATCTACATAAGCGATTCGCGAATTTCCCCCGTTGAAAAGCTGTACCATCTCCTAGCGAAAACGAAGAGTGAAGCCAACTTCATTGTAGCAAAATTCCCGCTTACATGGTTTTGAAACGGCATGGAATGCACTCAAACAGCGTTTCGAAAATAAGCTACTTATCGTGAACAGCCAAATCCGAGCACTTCTTGACCTGCCTCAAATTGCCCATGAGTCCAGAAAAGCATTACAGGATCATCGATCTACTTCTTGGAATTGATGTCATACCAGCGGGGACTCTTTCCGGCATCCAGACCGAAGTGTGCGGATCTTTAATGGCTTAAGAGACGAGATTCGGTTCGGTCATTTCAGGTCCCTGGTCCGGTACTTCAGTCCGATCTCACTACTCAGATTCTCAAGTGGCGTTTTTTCCGAGTAGTTTTCAATGCCGACATCACACAAATGTACCGCCTAATGATGGTCGATCCAATCCATACGCCATTTCAGAGGATCCTGTTCCGAAATAAAGAGGGGCAACTTGGTGATTACGAGCTGAATACCGTCACGTTTGGCATTAACTATGCTCCGTTCTTAGCCATCCGAGTACTTCAGCAACTCGCAAGTGATGTACAATCCAAATTTCCTTTGGCTAGCGATATTATCAAGTCCTATATGTATTTCGATGATGTCCTGACAGGGGCTCACAATGAAGCAACGGCAGCTGGTTCAGCTGGCTTTCGAAGAGGCTAGCACATCAAAAACACAACAGATCGCCAAGTTATTCGATCCCGCTGGCTGGTTGGCTCCCTCTGTAATTCAAGCCAAGGTGTTTATGCAAGAGCTTTGGCTACAAGAGCTAGGGTGGGATGATCAATTGCCCAAAGAACTCCATCGCAGGTGGCAGGATTTTACAAAGAGCTACTCCTTCCTTGACCAGATCCGAATTCCACGGTGGGTTCTCCATGATCCAAATTCCGACATTCAATTCCATTGTTTTTGCGATGCGTCACAGCGGGCTTATGGTGCCGCAATTTACGTGCGCGTTAGCAATGACCAAGGCATATCGTGCTGCCTTCTTGCAGCGAAATCCCCGGTTACAACGGTTTCATTGCCCCGCCTTGAATTATGCGGAGCCACGTTTTTAGCTGAACTGGTAGCTGCAGATCTTCCACAACTTCCAGTTGATAATACTGAGGCATTTTATTGGTCAGATTCGTGGTTAAATAAGCCACCCTGCACATGGACAACGTTTGTCGCAAAAAGGGTAGCCAAAATTGTGACTGCAATAAATAGCTTCCCATGGAATCACGTTCGTTCAGAGGACAATCCGGCAGATCTTCCTAGCCGCGGCCTGAGTGCGCAGGAACTTGTACACAAGGATTTGTGGTGGCACGGCGCACCATGGCTACGGGAACCGCAAGAGTCCTGGCAGCGAGCGACACCACTCCCACGAGACACTACCTTAAAGAAGCGGGTAGTGAAAGTCCACGTCGCGATCGCTAAACCAGCCAACGAGATACTCTCTCGTTTTTCCAATCTGGCACGTGCCTTACGAGTGGTAGCATATGTGGTCCGTTTCGGCAGAAGGTGTCGTAAACTTCCAAACGATTACTCCGGGGAGGTGACCTCTAGCGAGATCAATCAAGTACTCCAGGCGTTGATCCGAGTCACTCAGCGGGACTACTTCCCGACGGAACATCGGTGTCTACAGCAGAAGAAATCTCTTCCCACGTCTAGCACCATTCTCAATTTGAATCCGTTCATTAACGCATCAGGCGCGTGCAACAAGCAGCGGCCTTCAGTTACGATGAGCGTAACCCCATTCTGTTGCCAGTAGTAAGTCCATTGTCCCGGCTGTTGGTGCTTTTCACGCATCATATCTCTCTCCATGGGGGCAGTCAACTGGTAGTTCGTCTCATCCGGCAGGGATACTGGATTCCAAGACTGCGGAATCTAGTCAAATCGGTGATCAATTCATGCAAGGTCAGTGTGATTTACAAAAGAAGGTGCAATCACAGATAAAGGGCACCCTTCCGTCCCAGCGAATTAATTTCGCACGTCCTTTGACGACCACCGGGATAGATTTCGCAGGTACTTTCGACCTAAAGAGTTTCTCCGGCGGCGCCTGTCACATATCAAAGGGATATGTGTTTGTTTTTGTTTGTTTTACCACCAAAGCCATTCACCTTGAGGCAACTTTGGATTTAAGTACCGAAGCATTTCTGGCAGCGTTCGCTCGCTTTGTATCGAGGCGAGGGTGTCCCCAGCAAGTCCAGTCCGACAACGGTAAAAACTTCGTAGGTGCATCCAGAGTGCTTGAAAAAGATTTCCTAAGGTCTACCCAGCAGAAAATCTTATCCCACTACAGCCATCAGAATCTGTCCTGGCATTTCATCCCTCCCGGAGCACCACACATGGGAGGGTTGTGGGAGGCTGGAGTTAAGAGTTTTAAAACACTGTTCTACAAGGTCACCTCCAACCAAAAGTATACTTTTGAAGAGTTCTCTACGCTGCTGGCTAAGGTAGAGGCTTGTTTGAACTCGCGGCCGATTTCTCCTATGTCTGAAAAGCCCACCGATTCTTTAGCTTTGACCCCAGGCCGTTTCCTAGTGGGCGGTCCATTGCTATCCGTGACGGAACCTGAAATCAAGGATCAGTTTCCGTCTATCATTAACCGGTGGCAGCGTCTGAAGGCTGTGAGTCAGCATTTCTGCACCCGATGGAAAGACGAGTATCTGAAGGAGCACCATAAGCGCAATAAGTGGCGATTCCCTTCTAAAAATCTTGAAGTGGGCGATCTGGAATGAATGGCGTCTCGGGCGAATCCACCACCTACCCTGGCAGTGACGGCAACGTCCGCGTCGTCGAACTGCTTACCGCTCACGGTGTCGTGAAGCGTCCAGTCGCAAAGCTGATCTTTCGTCCTCCAGAAGAAAGAATTCAAACTCATTACGTACAGCTACAGTAGCGTCCAGCACTTGGTCCTTCCTCCCAAATAAGAAGGGCCGAGCTGCCAGTAGTAATATGTGTATTCTATAGTCCTACATTAATCCGCTTTCTTCATTATTGTCCCGGCAGCTTCCTGATATCCGTCACCCTATATCCCGTTTCCATGGCTCCGAGACCACGTTCAGGCATCGAAGGAGGAGCGCAGATGTTCGCGAGGAACTGAGTCCTTCCATTGCCGAGTCTGTCGCGGAATCCATCCTCTGAAGCGATGCCGTCGCTTCCTGCGGCTGAACGTGGAGAAGAGGATGAGGGCAGTGCTTACGAACAAGGTTAGGGGGGAGCGGTGATAGGTGCCGAATAAGGAGGACCACCACACGCTACTCCACTTCCACCAATGCTCCGTCGTACGCCGAGCCACCTCCGAGTCCTCCAGACGAAGGGTCGCACTAACGCCAGCCTCCGGACCCTGTCCGGAGCGTGCCAATAGCCTGCCTGGGTCTTGCACTCCTGCAAGGGGGGAGCATGTTTATGCCCAAACGGGCAACACAAGGGTTAAGGGTGGTGCCCTGCTCTTAATTAAGCTAGTTTTAGTTGAAAACTTACAAGTGAATAAAATACATCATAGAAAAAATGGCTGCGTTACCCCATTTCTTTTACGAAGGAAGATAACTCTCAGAAAATTCATTTAGCTGCCTAACAAGGAGATTCAACCCCCCAACAGAAACATATACAAATAATCATTCAATACAATGAGCTCAACTTGTAACACTTTGTTGCAAGTATAAACAATTAAACATATACGCATTAAAATATAATTGTGCACTTCAATATGTTTATATGTATACATTGATGTATGCACATAAACATATTCACATAAATATACAATTAAGCATGAACATATATGTATGTACATTTGTATATGCACATACATATATTCACAAAAGCACTGTATGCAGCGTAACATGAGCTAGAGCCAGGCCAGCGTGTGACCGCTGACCAAGCACTTTAATGCATGCGCTCCAACAGGTACGTACATATGACTGACGTATGACGTATGACGCTGACACTCTCCCTCTCTTTTGTAGCTGTCGCATAAGTCGCAGCATAAGAATATATATGTAAACATAGGCTAAGCAAAAGAATATTTTCTGAATAAAAAATCAATTGGAATATTACCACAAACGCCACTGACGTGTTCGAGTTTTGAATTGAATGCATATCCAAGTGGAATGCGGTCTTTACACTGGCGCAAAATACGCATTTGGGATACATTATATCAGGGAAGACGAATTAAGAAGCTGGTAGGAGATCGTCTGACACCATAACGGTACGTAAAAAAAAGTTGATGGGATACTTGTTATGTAAATTTTAGGAGCTAGAACAATTCGACGAGGAGCCTCGTGGGCTTTCAGTAACGGATAATTGGTGCTAAGATTTCTTCGTTAAGACACATAGTCGAATGCCGTCCGGGAAATATGTTGTTCGTCTTCCTCTTCTTACTTACTTGGACGAATCATTAACATTCTCTGGACAGGCGTTGCGTACCGATGCAAATACAGTCCACTCCTGGGAAAAGTGTGCGCGAAGAAAAGAAAATTTTCAATACAAATTAATAAAGATTTTGTAAACAAAAAAAAAAAAAGTGAACCACTCTCTCACATATAAAGGCCACACTTAGACATTTCTGGTGTCCCGCGACACCCTATAAAGTTGGGGCATATCGGTTAGACACAGCAAAAAAATATATAAAAAAAACAAAAAAAAAAAATAATTAATTTGTATAATCCGATCCATTGACACCTCTGCATATTTCCATTCCATATTTTCATATTTAAAAAAAAAAAAAAATTTTAAATACATATATATATATACTCCAACATTTTACATATCCATACACATACATATATATATATATATATTTTTCCATACATACAATTTTACATGTTGATATTCATATCCATATACATATACATACTATCCATACATACATATAATCCACAAAAATTCTTAATTTTTTCGCACACAAATATATTTTTTCATCACCCCTTGCAGCCTATATACATACATACGTGCATATATAAGTCCCGCTTAACTGCAGTATACCGGCACAAAGCAAACGACCAAAAGTAGCTGTGCTGTATACCCTAGGTTGGCAGGCACTTTATGGGGTATACATATATGTTGAAAGGTCACGTTGAGGGAAAAACCGAATAATATTTAATTATTAAAAATTTGTGTTCCGCGCTTTTGTTTATTCTGATTCCAAATCGTTTCCAAGTCGTATCTTGGGTTTTTTTAAATATTGAATTCCCAAATTTTTCCAATCGTTTCCAAGTCGTATCTTTGGTTATATTTCAATTCCAAATGGTTTCCACGCGCTCCAAGTCGTTCTTTGAAATTATATTTCAATTCCAAAGTGTTTCCACGAGTTCCAAGTCGTATCTTTGGAGTCAGATTCCAATTCCAAAGTGTTTACACGCGTTCCAAGTCGTATCTTTGGTTATATTTCAATTCCAGAAAGTTTCCATGCGTTCAATTCCAATGTGTTTGCACTCGTTTCAAGTCATATCTTTGGTCATATATTTGAATTCCAAGGTGTTCCAAATGTCCCAAGTCGTATCATTGGGTTTTATGTCTCAATTCCAAGGCGTTCCAAGTCGTTCCTAGGGTTTTTTGGCAGTGTTCCAAGTCATCCCAAAAGTACCAGCTCGTTTTCTGGATTTTTTAATCCATTTCAAGGCGTTTCAAAGCCGTTCTTTGAGTGTTTTGGTAGTGTTCCAGTTTTTCCCAAACGTTCGAGTTTGTCTTTTTGGCTAATTTTCAAGCCGTGCCAAACCAGCTCACTACTTTATAACCGCCATTCACTGCGGTTATGAGCACGAGCCCGTCAAAAGACGAGAATTAACTGCAGATTATCTAAACCGTGGCATGAGTGCAACCAAATTGCTTTGGTGTGAATTATGGCGGCACGGGCCATCATGGTTGCAAGGATCGGACATCAAATGGCCTTGTAATGCTATTGATCAGGATTCGCTGTCGGTTGTTGAGACTGAAGTCAGAAAGGTGACCTGTCATAAGATATCAGTGGAAGAAATGCCAAGTGTAGGCAGCATACTACTGTCTCTTAATCCATATTTTGTTTCGAACGAATTTTACGTCTCGGAGGCAGGCTCCGAGATTCCCTGTTGGCCATAAATGATAAATATCCTTATATATTACCGTATAAACATCGTTTTGCAGATTTGGTCATATCTTACAGTCATATTTGCACCTTCCATGGTGGAACCTCACTAACGCTGAATTTTATAAGGAAGAAATTCTGGATTGTTAATGGACGCAATGCAGTTCGGTTTGGAATTCATAAATGTATCACAGTGACGAAGGCCATTTATTTATAACCAGTTGGAGATCTGACCTCAGATGTGTTTATAGGAGCATTTAACCGTTTCATTGACATACGTGGCCTATGCACAGACGTTTATAGTGACTGCGGTACTAATTTTGTTGGAGCCAACAAAACATTGCAAGTGGACGAATTGGCATATTGTATGTACATTACGAAACATATTGCGCCAACATTATTGAGAATGGGAATCACCTGGCATTTCAACCCACCATCAGCGCCACACTTTGGTGAATTGTGGGAGGCTGGAGTGAAGTCCATGAAGTATCATCTGAAGAGAACTCTCGGAGAACAAGTTTTAACATTTGAGGAAATGGCAACTGTGTTGGCACAGATTGAGTCTTGTTTTAATTCAAGACCGTTATGTCCCATATCAAATAATCCTGACGATTTAATGGTATTAACACCCGGTCACTTTCTGATCGATGAAGCAGCATTAGCACCTCCTGCTCCGGAATTGGCTAAAGTTACTCTGATTGATCGATGGAAAAATTGTCAATATTATGCACAACAGTTTTGGAGAAGATGGAATTCGGAATATTTATCACGATTAAAAAGGAGACCAAAATGGCTGCAGACCAAGGAAAATCTAATAGTTGGATGCATAGTGCTCATCAGGGTTTCCCCTCTCTTTAATGGCCTCTAGGTCGGGTTATGGAGACACATGCAGGACCCGATAGACTAATGAGAGTGGTCACTTTGAAGGTAGTCAAGGGACTCATGAAACGACCGGTAGCCAAACTCTAAACATTGCCAATTCAGGAGAATTGGATGGAGAATGACACCAGCCCTATACCTAGGCGTAAAATTCTTACTTTCTCGTTTCAGTTTATTCTTTTCGCAGGACTCTTCCAGACGTGAATGTTTGGGCTGCAACTGAAGCAAGACTCTCTTTGCTGAAAAGAGAGAACGACCGAAGAGAGAGAGAGAGAGAGAGAGAGAGAGATGAGACCAAGAACAGCGCAAGTTACTTGGAAGAGACAAACTTGGAGTTCCGTTACTTTAATTATTTTCTTTCTTTGTTCTTCTATGGAAATTTCCAGATCTTTGAATTTTGTAAAAGACAGCGTGGTTTGCTGTACTTGAATTTTTACTTTTGAAATTAATCTCGTTCGATGCGGTTGCGCCTTCTGTGCCCGCCGACAATTATACTATATTTTAGGTTAAGAAAATAAAGCAACTGGATTGAAGTCACCCTGGTCATCTTATTCCTTCTAAATCACAAGTGCAAAGTCAAAGCTGCCTTGATGGAAATCATACGAAGGCCGCATCATATAAAGAGAGCAGTTTGGGGCTCCGCAAGGGTGCAGCGTTAGCCAACACAGTATTTGCTTCGAAGTTTTAAATCAAAATTATCTTCTGGCAGAGACTCAGTGCAAACATAAGTTTCATCATCAACTTGCCCTTACCCGGGTGAGATAAAGTATGAAAATTGTTAGGATCGCAAAGAAATCACAAACACAAGTGAAAGCGAATCTGATTCGCAAAGCATACTCAAGAAACACTTTGCTTCATTGTGAGAGATTAAAGTGTCCGATAATAACCAGAGCAAACGGATCGAAAAAAAAATCGGTTTTGTTCAGAGCAAAACAGATTCATCGAGCAAACAACTGAAACTGTTGCTCTTTGAGTTTTAGCTCAAACTGTCGGTTTACAACACTTATTTGCGAACACCAAGAATCGGTCAACTGTTATTTCCAAGCTCTGCTTCTTTGACATTGTTATATGGTTTTTATACCCTTGCAGAGGGTATTATAAAAACTGGTCAGATGTTTGTAACGCACAGAAGGAGACGTTTCCGATCCCATAAAGTATATATATTCTTGATCAGCATG
The DNA here is from genome assembly GCA_018152135.1 of Drosophila paulistorum. NCBI lineage: Eukaryota > Metazoa > Arthropoda > Insecta > Diptera > Drosophilidae > Drosophila > Drosophila paulistorum. Next base: position 1,500,154 of record JAECXG010000134.1, read on the forward strand.
AGAAGCTGAGTCGATATACCCATGTCCATCCGTCTGTGCAAATCAACTTCACGCTGGCTTCTTAAGAGCTATCGGAATGAAATTTCATATTTGAGCTACTTTTAGCCCGGAGGTGATAAAATATGAAAATCGTCAGGATCGGACTTCTATATCATATAGCTCTAGAACAAACATTTTTTCAAAAATTGGAGTATCCCCATGAAATTTACCAATATGATAGTGTTTCATATAAAATCTCAGATCCCATTTCAAATTTGAATCTGATCGGAGAAATAGATCACTAGTTAGAGTCAATTCAAATCGATTTAGGCGCCACCGGCAGCGCTGCTTGCTGCCTACTACGTCATCATCAAATCAAACAGAGCACATGCATACACTCACACAGACTCAGCGCTACACGAACTGTATGTGTATGCGTGTTGTGCTTTGCTTAGGGAATGATGGACAAAATTGTAGTAAAAAGAGAAATAATTTGAATGTTTTGTTTGTGTGTTGATGAATTGAGTTGCAAGAAAAATTTTAAAATGTAAAAATATTATTGCCAAGGACTGCAAGAGTATATAAACTTCGGCATTGACTAAGTAAGCTTCTTTGATATTTCTATATTATAATTGTCTTAATGTTATCTTATTTTATATAATCTAAAAGCCAACATCTCCCGGCCGTTGAACACCTGTTCAACGTTATCCAACGTTGACCGCAAAATTGCTTGGCTTGCTGCAGCAGGAGTCGGTATGGGTCTGACGATCCTCACTGTTGTCTGCTCTGGACCATTGTGTCTTGGGGTTGGGAGCATCTCTTGATTCCACATACCATCACAAGAACCAATGGTATTGTTAGCGCTGGGGCTGGGGTCTTCTGGTAACTTCCAGTTTTGCATAGTTTCCAGTTTTCCTTGCATTTCATTGTGTCTGTCGTAGCTATACGGTATACAGAACTCCTTACTGTACACGTCGGGTCTAGAGTTAACAATCCATCCTTCTTTGCAGAGCTCGCAAATAACAGTTGAGCGCTTTTTTCTAGCGCTCTGGTTGAGAGCATAACCGAAAAATTATTACACATGTGGTCTCGCTCTGAGGCAAACACTTTGACTCTATTCGTTTCGGTTTTCTGTTGAGAGATATCATTTGACAAATTTGAGAGAGGATCTTGAAATGAGCAACAATTTGAGAGCGAAACAATATCTGTCAAACAATAACTGTCAGCTAAAGACCTTTTGAAAAAAAAACTCAGCGCAAAGTGTTTTTTGCTGTGTTGACTAGATTTAAGGCTAGATGAATGGCTGAAATTTTAAATATAATTTTTATTAAATCAAAAATATGTTTTTCTTTTAAATAAAATGTATTTATTTGAAAATATTTTAGACATTATTGTTGTATATTTATTTTATTATATTTAGTATCATGTTGACCCCAATAGTATTAATTTTGACGCGACCGCAAAGAAATCACAAACACAAGTGAAAGCGAATCTGATTCGCAAAGCATACTCAAGAAACACTTTGCTTCATTGTGAGAGATTAAAGTGTCGGATAATAACCAGAGCAAACGGATCGAAAAAAAATCGGTTTTGTTCAGAGCAAAACAGATTCATCGAGCAAACAACTGAAACTGTTGCTCTTTGAGTTTTAGCTCAAACTGTCGGTTTACAACACTTATTTGCGAACACCAAGAACCGGTCAACTGTTATTTCCAAGCTCTGCTTCTTTGACATTGTTATATGGTTTTTATACCCTTGCAGAGGGTATTATAAAAACTGGTCAGATGTTTGTAACGCACAGAAGGAGACGTTTCCGATCCCATAAAGTATATATATTCTTGATCAGCAGGAGAAGCTGAGTCGATATACCCATGTCCATCCGTCTGTGCAAATCAACTTCACGCTGGCTTCTTAAGAGCTATCGGAATGAAATTTCATATTTGAGCTACTTTTAGCCCGGAGATGATAAAATATGAAAATCGTCAGGATCGGACTACTATATCATATAGCTCTGGAACAAAAATTTTTTCAAAAATTGGAGTATCCCCATGAAATTTACCAATATGATAGTGTTTCATATAAAATCTCAGATCCCATTTCAAATTTGAATCTGATCGGATAAATAGATCACTAGTTAGAGTCAATTCAAATCGATTTAGGCGCCACCGGCAGCGCTGCTTGCTGCCTACTACGTCATCATCAAATCAAACAGAGCACATGCATACACTCACACAGACTCAGCGCTACACGAACTGTATGTGTATGCGTGTTGTGCTTTGCTTAGGGAATGATGGACAAAATTGTAGTAAAAAGAGAAATAATTTGAATGTTTTGTTTGTGTGTTGATGAATTGAGTTGCAAGAAAAATTTTAAAATGTAAAAATATTATTGCCAAGGACTGCAAGAGTATATAAACTTCGGCATTGACTAAGTAAGCTTCTTTGATATTTCTATATTATAATTGTCTTAATGTTATCTTATTTTATATAATCTAAAAGCCAACATCTCCCGGCCGTTGAACACCTGTTCAACGTTATCCAACGTTGACCGCAAAATTGCTTGGCTTGCTGCAGCAGGAGTCGGTATGGGTCTGACGATCCTCACTGTTGTCTGCTCTGGACCATTGTGTCTTGGGGTTGGGAGCATCTCTTGATTCCACATACCATCACAAGAACCAATGGTATTGTTAGCGCTGGGGCTGGGGTCTTCTGGTAACTTCCAGTTTTGCATAGTTTCCAGTTTTCCTTGCATTTCATTGTGTCTGTCGTAGCTATACGGTATACAGAACTCCTTACTGTACACGTCGGGTCTAGAGTTAACAATCCATCCTTCTTTGCAGAGCTCGCAAATAACAGTTGAGCGCTTTTTTTCTAGCGCTCTGGTTGAGAGCATAACCGAAAAATTATTACACATGTGGTCTCGCTCTGAGGCAAACACTTTGACTCTATTCGTTTCGGTTTTCTGTTGAGAGATATCATTTGACAAATTTGAGAGAGGATCTTGAAATGAGCAACAATTTGAGAGCGAAACAATATCTGTCAAACAATAACTGTCAGCTAAAGACCTTTTGAAAAAAAAACTCAGCGCAAAGTGTTTTTTGCTGTGTTGACTAGATTTAAGGCTAGATGAATGGCTGAAATTTTAAATATAATTTTTATTAAATCAAAAATATGTTTTTCTTTTAAATAAAATGTATTTATTTGAAAATATTTTAGACATTATTGTTGTATATTTATTTTATTATATTTAGTATCATGTTGACCCCAATAGTATTAATTTTGACGCGACCGCAAAGAAATCACAAACACAAGTGAAAGCGAATCTGATTCGCAAAGCATACTCAAGAAACACTTTGCTTCATTGTGAGAGATTAAAGTGTCCGATAATAACCAGAGCAAACGGATCGAAAAAAAATCGGTTTTGTTCAGAGCAAAACAGATTCATCGAGCAAACAACTGAAACTGTTGCTCTTTGAGTTTTAGCTCAAACTGTCGGTTTACAACACTTATTTGCGAACACCAAGAATCGGTCAACTGTTATTTCCAAGCTCTGCTTCTTTGACATTGTTATATGGTTTTTATACCCTTGCAGAGGGTATTATAAAAACTGGTCAGATGTTTGTAACGCACAGAAGGAGACGTTTCCGATCCCATAAAGTATATATATTCTTGATCAGCAGGAGAAGCTGAGTCGATATACCCATGTCCATCCGTCTGTGCAAATCAACTTCACGCTGGCTTCTTAAGAGCTATCGGAATGAAATTTCATATTTGAGCTACTTTTAGCCCGGAGATGATAAAATATGAAAATCGTCAGGATCGGACTACTATATCATATAGCTCTGGAACAAAAATTTTTGCAAAAATTGGAGTATCCCCATGAAATTTACCAATATAATAGAATTTGAAATCTCAGATCCCAAAATTTGAATTTGATCGGATAAATAGAACAAATCGGTTCAAGCGCTAACGGCAGCTACTACGTCATCAGCAAATCAAACAGAGCACATGCATACACACACACAGACGCAGCACTACTGCTTTGCTTACGGAATGATGGAAGAAAAATTTGGAGTAAAAAGAGAAATAATTTGAATGTTTTGTTTGTTTGTTGATGAATTGAGTTGCAGGGAAAGAAATTTCAAAATGTAAAAAAATTATTGCCAAGGACTGCAAGGGTATAAAAACTTCGGCATTGCCGAAGTTAACTTCTTTGATATTTTCCATTTAGATGTGCCCTGCAATTCTTGTAGGTACTCTTGAGACCATTGTGTCCAGAATGTATGTTGAAGCCGTTGGACTAATTCCCATTGCTCTGGAATCGATCGCTGTGTTACTGGCCCTGCATCTGGTTGGGATACTAATGGTTCTCCGGGGTTAGAGTTGGGATCGTCTGAGTTTGTGGTTAACCGACGAGAGCTCAACACTGCTTCAACATTGACAATGATGGTAGACAGTTGTTCAAACGTTAGATTTGCTGTCGATACGTTTTTCAACAGTAAATGTTTAGCGGACTTTACCGCAGCTTCCCATAATCCTCCGAAGTGTGGAGACCATAATGGTATGAACTTAAATTGCACTCCTTTTTGATTGCTAAATTCCTTGATATTACCTGCTGCCGTTTCTGAGTGTATTGTATCGGTCAGCTCCTTTAGTTGGTTGTTTGCTCCAACAAAGTTTGGTGCATTATCGCAGTATAAAGTCTGGCATCTTCCTCTGCGCCCAATGAAGCGCTGAAGGGCGCCTACAAATGAGGAGGTGGACAGGTCTCTGAAAATGAATTTCTGTGATTTACCGTATATATCCATTCACTCGTGTTGTTGGCAGTGGCAGTCACCATGCTGAATATTTTGGTTTTCTTCTCAGCGGTATCCATCGTGTACTCTGTAGGCTTAAATGGTGCTGGCCAGCCACGTTGTGGTCCATGCAGAAATAGTGGTCCATACAACCATAATGTATGTGTGCTAAGCTGGGTTGCTGATATGCCTCGAGACAGAAGATCTGCTGCGTTGAGCGCTGATGACACATGACGCCATTGCCTTGGATGTGATACTGCATGTATTTTGGTCAACCGATTAGTCACAAACGTTTGGAAATGTGATGCCCATGAATTAATTCAAGAGAGTACTACTGTTGATTCTGACCAGATGAATGATTCCACACTTTCCGATCCTAATTGGAGATCCTGTCGTACTCTATCCGTGAGGTCAGCTCCACATAGTTCCAGCCGGGGCAGTGTTTGCTTTTCAAGGGAAGCCACTCTCGACTTGGCGCACAACAATCTGACCGAAATTTGGCCATTTTTATAGGTTGATCGGACATAGACTGCCTCTCCGTACGCCTTTTCTGATGCATCAACCAATGTATGCAGTTCCTTTGTAGTGCGGACCTTGCCATCAAAAATATGCCTTGAAATTTTTATGTGGTTTAGTGTTTCCCATTCCAAATACGGCGGCAGGTCAACATCCATCTCAACTCGTTCGGTAGCAACATGTTGAAGAAACATTTTTGCTCTTACCACTACCGGTGCAGTTCTAGAGGGCTTCTGGTAAACTGTCAACAATCATCAACAATAAAGTCATTTTTTAATGATAATGCTCCAGACGACAATTTTTCCACGTTTTTCAGTGCCAAATATTCCAGACACTTCGTCGCTAAATATGGGGCTGATGTGGTTCCGTAAGTTATCGTTTTTAAACGATAAAACTTTAGTTCTTGACTTGGATCCTCTCTCCACACAATCGTCTGATTAAATTGATCGGTAGGGTTTATCCAAACTTGACGATACATTTTTTTTAATATTTGCAGTGAACACATATTTGTGTGTCCTGAACCGCACAAGAATTGAGAAGAGTTGACTGCTCCAGGATATAAAATGTCGTTCAGTGATTTTCCTGATGACGTTTTGGATGATGCATTAAGTACTACTCTTAACTTGGTGGTGGTACTTTCTGGCTTTAGTACACAGTGATGCGGTATAAAGTAATTGTTCTTGGGCATTTGTTCTACCATTACCTGCTTCACCAAGCTGTTAATATTCTGACATAAATTTTACATGCTCCTTTTTTATGTCAGGGCTCATTCGCCTCTCTAATGAATCTTCTTATGGCTACTTCCCGAGATTCTCCAAGAGATGAAGCCTCTTCAGCAAATGGAAGCTTTACAATTAGGCGATCGTCCGCCGCCGTGTGTAGGTTATCGAGGAAGAATTTTTCACAATACTCTTCCTCCGGACTCCTGTACCTTTTAATTGGCTCTAGTTTGTCTGGCTGCCAGAATCATTCTAGAGATTCCTCTGGATTCGTCATGCCTACCATACATATGATTGAAGCTGACGTTGACATATTAATTCTGCCAGCAATAATCCATTCAAACTCTGAATTTGTAATGTTTGACGGTTTCGATTGCCCCGTCTTCTTTCTGGTAGAAATATAGCATAGTGATCATCAGCTCCCAACAGCATATCAATTTTTCCTGGTTTATCAAATGTTGGATCAGCTAATTGAATGTTGTCTGGTAATGTGACTTTCCGCGTTATTTGTTCTGTAGGTTGGTCACCTATTATGTGTGGCAATACAAATGCCTCAACTAGCATTGCGAACTAGTTGTATCTTGGCCGCTCTGCTGCGGATTTTCATATTGACGCCTACATTTTTTAAAATTTGCAATGATTCAAAAATATTATCATGCAAATTCTTTATAGAAGCTGCTTCATTTCCCACATTTGGGTGATCAAACAGCTTTGCCAGTATGGCTGTTACTAGAACTCTTTTGTTATTAAATCGTTTCTGCAACACTGACCAGGCAGTGTTGTAATTGGCTTCTGTTAATTCCAGGTGCCGTATCAATCTCTCTGCTTCTCCAGAAAGGTTTGATTTTAAGTACCACTCTTTTTCTATTGTGGATACTTTTGACTCATGAACCACCTTCTTATAGATGTCATGAAATTGTTGCCATTTGAGATAATCCCCATAAAATTTTGGAATGGGCATTTTTGTTAGTTGCAATGATTGTATCGAATGCAATACGGGCGGTGATTGTATCACTACATTTTCTGCTGGTGCCACACAGAATTTCACCATTGTATTGCGGCCACAAACGTAGCTATATTATATCCGGCTTCGGCTGGATTTTCCACTAGCCGATGAAACTCATAATGGATTTCTTCAATTTGCATCCATAATTTGTCGACTACCGATTTGAAATTCATTTTTTCTTCAGGCATAATTTGCCTTAATGTCCTGGATAATGAATCCAGCAGCGCACTTTGCTTGCTAACCAGTGATTTGATCACGACTAGGATTCTTTTAAGCTCCCCAACGAGAGGAAGACGTTGGCGAGCTTGAAAGAATCCTTTTTCGTATTCTGAATGAAGGCGTGAATTGCCTCTCCTCGTTCTGTCAGCTGCTTATAAAACTCCTTCGTGTTCTTTTGTATTTTTATGTCATTGCTTATTTGTACCAGCACTTGACTCGATGGGAGTCAAAGACAGGGAACGCTTCGACTCATTCCTAAAATTGGTCAAGTGGAGCACAAATAAGAATAAGAAATAAATCGAAGTCGCCTTTTGATAAGTGTTTTAACCATAGCTCGTAAATAACAATTGAGTGTTTTTTTTCTTAACGCTCAATCTCTGAGCAGAAGCGAAACAATTGAAAAAATTTGCTCCCACTCTGAGAAAGAGAGTTTTTTCTATTTTGCTTCGGTTTTTGCTTGAGCGTTGTTGAGTTCTTCGTGTTGAACTCCTTTAACGATTCTCTTTTCGGGAGTAAAATAATAGTCGCTCGCGTGTTGAGACTCAGTGAGTGAGTGAATGACTGATAAATAATATTTACTTTTAATAAATAATATTTACTGTATTTTTATTTTGCATTTTTTTTTTATTTTTAACCTGCATGAAAAATACAGTTCATAATATCGTGCTTATTGCCAGTATTACCTCAAACGTACAAGCTTTAACATATGTACAAATGTACAAATAAATCTTTCCAATGACAAATCATCACAAAACGTATTTTGCTATTTAAAAAAATAATTATTAAAAAGGCAAAAAAATAAAAATCCAAAACTAACCAGTTTTGGGCAGGGGCTGGAACCAGGGTTTTGTCAACCTTAGGCAGGACCTCTACCTCTTACACCGCCGAGCTGCTTGAAGTGCGCTCGGCGTTTTACCTATAAGCCACCGAACTTTCGGATAATATCGATGTTTTTTTGGAAATTTAATAAGCATCACTCGATTAAAGACGTTTTGCTTCATTTCACTAATGCAAATACTCTCAATCTAAGTGAGACGAAAAATAAACGAAAAAAACTATTGTTGTCCGAGTGCGTGTGTGATAAACGAAGTGATTGTCAATACTCTGCTCGGGATTATTATTTTCATATACTCAGTAAAGAGACTTATTTGAAGACATCGCAAAACACTCAATTGTTATTTACGAGCTATGGTTTTAACAATAGTTGATTTTTATTTCCAATATACCAACCAACCAACCAACTTTTTTGAGTTTCTTTTCTTTGTCATTTATTTTTAAAAATTTCTGACCAATGCCAAACTATATACTCGTGCGTACTACCTGGGTTACTGACCGAGTTAACTAGGTCAGAGATTGCTGATGCCAGGGAATGCTACAGAATTTATATAATAATAACTTTTTATGATTTGGTCGCCTCGTTGACACAAATCGTTGTTAAATGTTTTTGACAAAGTGATCGCCTAGTTAATCAACTTTTCATTCAATGGGTATGCACTGCTACCCCGTCGCGGATAACCAACCATTAGTTTTCCAATTAATTGTTTTTAGTTGCCAAGGTGGCTACGCAATGATTGCCAAGTTAAGCCTTTGCCATGTTTTTAGTCGGGACCCCAGATTGATGTGAAATGTTCATCAATTTGTGCCCTCGCTTAGAATTGTTCTGTGTCTAAAGCGTGCAAAGAAAGTAGTCGCCTGAGTTGACCAAATATTCTCACTTGATGACGGTTTCACCAAGTCTGTTACTCTTTCAACTTGGAGCCGCCAATGTCGGCGTTACCAAAATGTTCAACGAAAGACGTTAGTCTCGCAACCAACACATAAATATTCTCACTTGATGACGGTTTCACCAAGTCTGTTACTCTTTCAACTTGGAGCCGCCAATGTCGGCGTTACCTGCTTTCAAATTAAACATTTGATAGTTAAATATACCTGTTAATTACTGTGCCAAATTTGGTAAAGATCGGGTAACTATATCATATAGCTCCCATAGAAATGATCGGTGGAAAACAGTGACTTTCATCAAAAAGTTCGGTATATCCTATGCTAAGATTGAAGGCCGTTATTTCGCAAACATTAGACTTTTTGGATAAAACGTTTTTATACATTAATGGCTATGGGTAAGGAAAGAATTACCAAATGAAGTAAGTAAGTCGTCTCGCCGACTTAGGTATACCATACAACAGTATTGGTATTTTGCTGGGTATTAGTATTAAATTTAAGTGTGCCAAATTTGGTTCCACAAGGTAAAAAATTACGGGACATAATCGAGTTTTTCAAATTTCGGCGGCGGAAAGGGGCGTGGCAAAATTTTTATACATACAAAATGTGCGCATTTACTAAGCAAATGTACATACCAAATATGGTGTCTCTAGCTTGTATAGTCTCCGACATCTAGGTGTTCATACGGACAGACGGACAGACGGACGGACGGACGGACAGACGGACATGGCTATATCGACTCGGATGTTGATCCTGATCAAGAATATTTATACTTTATGGGGTCGGAAAAGCTTCCTTCTGCTGTTACATACATTTTGGCGACTTTAATATACCATTTCAACCAATGGGTGTATGGTATAAACAGTTGCAAGGGTATATAAACTTCGACACGGTATCGGGGTATTTATTATGTGCAGCATCTCCAAAGTGTAACGTTTGTTGTAATGTTGTTCTTGGTCTATTATGTTTACTTCGTCAAAATTTGAGGAATGTCCACTGGCGGCACAGTGGGCCATGAGTGCCGTTTTTTGTGCATTGGAGTGTTGAAGTTTATAGTCAGATCTATGTTGCGATAGTCTTGTTTTTAGCCTCGATTTTGTTGTCCCTATATATATTTTATCACAGTTTTCTTCATTAGTCCCAATGCACGGTATTTTATATACTACGTTGCTCTTGTCCAATATATCAATATTGCTTTTTGTCCTGTTGAAAATACTCGCTAATGTGTTGTTGGGTTTATGTGCTATCTGTATTTGTTCTGTGTCATAGCAATCTGAGTTTGGAAAATCTAAATGTTGTGCAGAAAATGCCCTCTCCACAGGAACTTGAGTTGCTGGAGTGGCCAGCACAACCTCTGCCACGACCCATTTCACTAAAAATTTTAATTTTGACGCGATCGCATAGAAATCACAAACACAAGTGAAAGCGAATCTGATTCGCAAAGCATACTCAAAAAACCCTTTGCTTCATTGTGAGAGATTAAAGTGTCCGATAATAACCAGAGCAAACGGATCGAAAAAAAATCGGGTTTGTTCAGAGCAAAACAGATTCATCGAGCAAGCAACTGAAACTGTTGCTCTTTGAGTTTTTGCTCAAACTGTCGGTTTACAACACTTATTTGCGAACACCAAGAATCGGTCAACTGTTATTTCCAAGCTCTGATTTGGAGTGTAAAAAATTAGTTTCGGCAATAATATTAAATTTTGATAATAGCTTGTATGTAGATATGAATAGGGACTCTCGGAGGAAGGAAAATAACCCAGTCTTCATTCGTTGAATTCAAAATCTGAACTGATTTTATTTACAAAAGTACGGAGTTTATATAGGAATTATCTTAGGCTCTAGTAGGTAACAATTGTTCTTAGAAGATCTTATTTTAGACTCACACCCACGTATTCGGGGGTTGAAAAATTATTATTTTGGGCACATCGTCGGCCACTTGACATCCTGTCGTTGTGATCTTTTGGGTTAGTTTAGAATTACAAGTGTTTTTCCCACACCGCGTGTGGCAGATTGTATTTCTAGTCATATGCTAGGTTAGTTGTTTGGTACAAAGGTACAGTTGTATTGTATTTTCTTTAGTGCATCTGATTTGGTGAAGCCAGTTCAGATGAACACGATGTTTATTCTTAAACAAGATATTAGTACTGCGGCGCAAGCATTAATAATGTAGGCAACAAAGCAGCCAATACATTTCTGAACCATTCTAAAGGGCGGAAATGTTCGGGTTTTATTAAAACAAGCAAGGTGTTACGAAAAATTATATTCGATTTTGGCGAAGTTTAAAAATTAAAATGTCTACTTAGGCATAAAATTCTAAAATAATTTTGGTCTATTAAAAAATTTTTTAAATTCACTCCCAACCATTTCCAAGTTAATTAAGTTTGCTTTTACGTTACAGTAACTGAATAGGGAATTCCGAAGAGAAAGAAAATAACCCAATCTTCATTCGTTGAATTCAAAATATGAACTGATTTTATTTACAAAAGTACGGAGGTTATATAGGATTATCTTAGGCTCTAGGAGGTAACAATTGTTGTTTTAAAAATACTTATTCTAATGCCCCACGTTCTCGGGGATTGAAAATTATTTATATTTCATGCTCAGCGCTGGTTACTTGATACCGCACTGCTGTTATCATCTCAAGTGTTTTTCCACAGAGTGTGGATGCATGTTTTGTTTGGTATTAGGCAATAATTGTCATATAAATCTTTACTTCTTGGTTTATGTTTTTGTTTCGAATTGTATATCTCATTGGTGCATCTGATTTGGTGAAGCCAGTTCAGATGAACACGATGTTTTATTCTTAAACATTCTGCCAAGGGCCGCCAAATGTGACGTTATGGACTTTATTATTATTTTTGTAGTTAGTTGTCTTATACCAGTTATTATTAAACTATCATTAGTAAGATAATTATTGTTAAAGAAGCATGACCAGTTACATGATGGACGATGAAGCTAATCAATCTGATGTTCCTTTACGATTGTCACTGACTTCCTATTCTTACCAATTCTCCTGTATGTATTACTGAGTTGGCTTCTACTGGTTTTTATAATATTTGGCATATTACATAATGATTTCTGTTTCGGGATATCTACCCATTCCTGATGTGTATTACTGTGCTGACTTCTAGCCTTTTTATAAGCTGGAGAATTTAAAAAAGAACTATCTTTCCTTTTTGAATTGTACCAATGTGATCTTCGCTCCACCATTTTTAAATATTGCTGATTGCTAAAACTTGAGTGGTTATTCTGTTTATTAGTAAATGTTGTTCTTTTATAATTATTTTGCCATATCTGCCTTTTTTTGTACTATAGTTTCGGACAATTGGTTACCGGAATCTATTTTGATATTATTTTTTAGATAATCATTATCTAATTGACCCATTGCCTTCTGAATATTCTCACTGTGTATTGGCTCTGGGATATATACTTTTTGTTCCCCAATTTTCACTTTACCTCCAATGTGAGGTCCTGCCGGGGGCCATAAATTTTTTTTTGAGTTTTGCTGTTGCATTTCTTTGGGATTGTGTCGTTTTTATTTTGAAATTTATCTTTCCTCTCCCAACGTTGTTCAAAACCTGTGACATCTATTGTTGTTGCCACTACAGATTTATTCTGATTTGATTTGGTGCATCCCGAGACGATCCAACCAAATTGAGTATTTTGGCCCAGCAGGCCATCAATCTTTGTAATTCCCCTTTTTAAGATTTGGGTATATACGTTTACCCCCATTATTATATCAACCCTACCAGGTTTATTGAAGGTAGGATCAGCTAGCACGTAAGTTTGCCATTTTGACATATCCACGTTTGCAATTTTTAATGGAAGAGCTTTCATCAACCTTTAGATGTCCTTTCCAAGGATTTCGCGTCTTTACATCTATTTTTACCTTATATTTTGATTTATTAGATTTTATTGAGGACACGCCACTTATTTCTGTATATTGTTTAATTTTAGGTAGTTTTAATATTTGAGCGGCCTCTTCAGACAAAATAGTGCTCTGTGAACCACAATCAATAAGGGCTCTTAGAGTCTTATATCCTCCATTTACATTTTTTACTTATATTACAGCTGTGGCCAACAGTGTTGGTTGTGCCGTTACACAAGTATTAACTCCCTCATGTGTTTCTTCAAAATGGAGTAAAGTATGGTGTTCCTTACTGCACAATGAACAGACCATTTCATTAGTGCACACCTTATTGCTTGAACGGTTCAAGCATCTTATGCAAAGTTGCACTTTTTTGGCTGTCTCATACCGTTCAATAGGTGTCAAACCTTTAAACTTATAGCACTTATACGCTTTGTGCCCGGCAATTTTGCAAATCGGACATTTATCTTCGACTTCCGCATAATTTAATACAGTTTGTAGCGGTTTTTTCTCTTCTTTTTTCATGGCACTTAGCGAGCAATATCTTTGCTCCAAGTATTCCATGACATCAGATAGCATTTGAATTTGCCTTGTTTTTCTAATATGACTCTCATACAATTGTAGAGCCTCTCTGTCAAATTTCCTTAGTAGGAGTTGTGCGAATATTACGTCAACTTCATCGGACAAATTTGCTTTTATTTTAATTAAGTAAACTGACTCATTAACTATGTCAATCACTCCTTTAACATTTTTTGCGGAATCATTGGTGATCATCGGTAAATCAACGATCCGACTTAATTGTTCGGAAAACACCCTCCGATTATTTTTATATCGCTTGTTTAATAATTCCCAAGCGGCACTATAATTGTCAGCTGAACCTGACAATAGATGGGCTACCATGCTCCTTGCTTCGCCCTCTAACGCGGATTTTAAATAATTGAATTTAAGAGTCATACTTAAATCTTCTCTTTTTTCAATTAATTCCGCAAATAATTCCACAAACAGGTCCCACTCTCGAGGCTCTCCAGAGAATGTGGGTACCTGTATTTTCGGCAACACCGGTAGTTCGCCTCTCACGGCAACATTCTCAACTTTCAAATTTTTCTGATCATTTATTTTCTCTTCTAATGCTACCAAGGTATTCTGAAGGTCGAATTCCAATTCTTCTATGACCTCTTTAAACGTTTCATTATGTATAAGTTCACCTGTATAAGCTTGGCACATCTGTACCTTCTTGAACAAGAATTTAATTTTTTTAATATACATTTCGCCTGTTCTATTGTCTATCGTATGTAAATCTTTGCTCACCATGTCCAAATATACCTGGAGCTGACGGACTTTTTCTTGAAATTTTTCCTGGCTAACATTAGCGTTCTCATTACCGGAGATCGCTTTCCCGCGCGACTCTCCTTTGCTATCATCCAACTTTTCAAACATCGTTGCATCTGCTTCACTGTTTTCCGAATCAACAGTGCCCTGCCTGCTTGACTCTCCTTTGGCTAATAATCTGGCTGCCATATCTAAACCTTCCTCATACTTTCCATCTGTGAAATAGTAGTGTTCGTTAACTCCACTCTGTAGCATTTGGCTATGGTAACTAATCCATTGCTTCTGAATTTAGTTACCTCATTGAGAATCTTGCTAATTAACTTACTAGCATCTAACTCTTCTATCTTTTTTAACCTTTTTTTCAATTCGTGTTGCTTCCCTAACAATTTTTCAGTTTTGGTAGGAAACATTTTTGTCTTATGCGTATATTAGGATATCGATATAAGTATATTATAATAAAAATAGATAGATGTACTTATAACTATCTTAATTTATATCTTATCTGATGATCCTGTTGACACCGTTCGCCACCGTTGTCCGCTAAGTAGAGTTTGCCAAGTAGGTTTTGCCGATAGTCTGCTGCTGCTTGTCTGCCAATGGCTCGGATTTGCCGATAGTTTGCTGGTGGTTTGCCGTTTCTTTACATTTGCCTCGCCTCCAGTCGCCTCTTCTTTGCAACTATCTTGTTGCTCTGCTGCTGTTTCTAGTTGCCGACTTGCAACTGTATATATAGTGTATATGTACACTAGTTAATTCTTTCTTTTTTTTACTTTCGATATTAGGGCTTCGAATACGCCACACACAAAAACTCCCGCCGCCGAAATTACTACAGTTTCTCCACTAGCCAAACTGACTTTAAAATCGGACGCACGCACTTTTTATTTATTAAGCAAAATTTTGCCTTTTTATATTATACTCTGTCTCTTACCACTGGTGGGGGAAAACAAGAGTTAATTTATTTTGCTACCTATAGCTGATCTTAGCATTTACACTTGCATAAGAATTCAGACTTTAAGGAGCTGATTCACACTCTGAGTCTCTTACCACTGGTGGGGGGAAACTGCAGAGTTCCTTTTTTCGAAGGACCAAAATGAATCCGGTTCGAAGGACCAAAATAAATCCGGTTCGAAGGACCAAAAATGAATAGGGAATTCCGAAGAGAAAGAAAATAACCCAATCTTCATTCGTTGAATTCAAAATATGAACTGATTTTATTTACAAAAGTACGGAGGTTATATAGGATTATCTTAGGCTCTAGGAGGTAACAATTGTTGTTTTAAAAATACTTATTCTAATACCCCACGTTCTCGGGGGTTGAAAATTATTTATATTTCATGCTCAGCGCTGGTTACTTGATACCGCACTGCTGTTATCATCTTAAGTGTTTTTCCACAGAGTGTGGATGCATGTTTTGTTTGGTATTAGGCAATAATTGTCATATGAATCTTTACGACTTTTTCTTGGTTTATGTTTTTGTTTCGAATTGTATATCTCATTGGTGCATCTGATTTGGTGAAGCCAGTTCAGATGAACACGATGTTTTATTCTTAAATAGTAACTTAAATTTGGTAGATACTGTAGTTGGCTTCTTGAGGTTACCAGTTTGTCGCTAACTGTTTGCGTAGGCAAGTCTAGATTACGTAACTCGCAAACTCTTGAGTTCCAATCTCAACACATATTTCGGACACAACCGGTTGCATACCATCTGAGTTTTGGATTCCCGACTAAATCCACTTTGCAATTCGTTGTGCAGAAATATTCGCTCTTGGGTTCTCTTCGCTCCATCTTTATTTGGAACTGTATATGGCGTAACCATTGAGGCACACATTGCAATCCCAAACAACCAATTTTCAAAGATAGACAAGTTAGCAACACATCCAATTGGACTAATTCGGTTTCTTCACCAATCGAGTTTCAAGTCTCCAAGCAACTTCTCGAAGAGCACCGCCAAGGCTAGCTGAATAGCCGAATCTTTGTTAGTTTCGTTTGTAGTCTCTAGCGAATAACCCCGGTCTTTCGTATAATATCCGTAACATACCGATTGCATACGGCACCGTTTCTCGATACATAAACTTTCCTCTAACGGCATCCCAAGCCGCCCCTTTAAGCACTTTTGTAGTCGAATGAACAACAAGCACTGTTTTGGCTTACCGGAAAACACGGATAAATCTTTGGTCAGTTCTTGTCGGGCCGCAATTTGTTCCGATGACAATGAAGTTTTCTTGTGTGCACTCAAGGGCTTAACGATCCGTTTAATTGCCATACCGTTTCCTGCGTGACTCTCGAACTTTCTATTAAGAATCGTTTGCTACACTGACAAACTGTCGCCTCTTGATGGCGTTGACATCGTCTGCCGCGGTCGGACTCTGCTAAGCCTAAGAAATAAATATTTCAGTATATAGTTAATTCAGGTTGTTGACGTGGGCCAGCTCCGAAAAAGCAAACAATTAAACGACAGTTATATATATTGCGTTGTATTCAGTTGCACACGTCCTTTTCACGTCTTTCCTGCTTGCCAAATTTTCTGTGTCTGGCGCGACGCCTGGCCGCCGCTTTGTCACCAGTGCAAGCAAAGACAAAGTAAATTCTAATTGTTCTTCTTCGAATGAGACAGAATAAATAGCAGGGGGACGTTGGGAAAAGCTTTCTACTGGCGCGGGGCAGCAATTAAGCCCGCACCGGCCTTGATATGAAACATGCCTTCCGGCAGATATGTTTTAAAGCGAAATCCAGAGAATACACAGCTTTCACAACTACAAACTGACCATTAATGGATCAGATTGAACCAGCTCACTTGAGAACTCGAATATTCGTCTATCTTGAAGCTTTCCTTGTTTTATTTGATGATTTGGATTCTTATATTTCTTTGCTACAAGATGTCGCTCTACATTTACGACAAGCAAAGCAAATTTAATGATAAAGCATTCAACATTCTTAAATCTATGTTGACTTCAGCACTTATTTTAAAAAAACTAGATTTTGAAAACCATTTCTTCTTTGCTATGCATGTTTCTAAGCAGTAGTTTTATTAGCGCACGAAAATGAAGATGACGAGGAAATGCCCACGTCATAAAAACTAACGAACCCACAGCGTAACTACGCCGTTACAGAACTAAAATGTTAAGCTGTGATTAAAGGCATTGAAAGGCATTGAAGGACAAGAATTCAGAGTTATTACAGATTATGCAGCATTACAATCGTTGATGAAGCAAAAAGACATTTTCGCCGATTAGTTCTTTGACTAAAGCCTTGATATGTCGCTCCCATAATGCTCCAGGGTCACCTAACTGAGGCATAAATAAGACAGTGATCAAACTAAAACCGTAATTGTTTTGGCCAGGAATGGTTATACAGATCCGAAATTAATACGGAAATTATAATCGGTAACAGAAGATAAACTTTTGAAACAGAAGAAAAGCAAAAGAAAGCAGTGACTCACGATAATAATGCTATAGCTTATAAACTTCGAAGTAGAACTTTACAGTTACTTTACGCTTGCGAAATTAGCACCCGTATTTAATAAAGTTAAAGTTCTACGCAAAATGAGTTCATCCTATTACAAATTAGCAAACGCAGCAAATAAAAATAAATTCAGGTATAATCCTGTCCGTCCGTACGTCTCTCCGTATGAACACCTAGATTTCGGAGACTACAAAAGATAGAGCCACATGACTCGCACATTTGTATATGTTAAGATTTTGCCACGTCGGTTTCACTTTCTATTAAAATTGCTGTCGTCTTTCCACAGAAATGTTCTTTTATAATATCTGTGGCAAACTCTGTTGTCATGACACTGTAAGTTATTGTACTGATGGTTTTACCAAAGTATTGTTCTGAGGTTTTAAGATCTTTGTTTGATTTAATAAAGATAGTTTGGGTTTTAAAATTGTTAAGTGGTTTTTCTGAAATAAGAATTCCATGGTTTTCGTTTTCACTCGCACTATGGCACGTAGCCATTGTGACTGTGTGTAAGACATGGACTTCTTTAATTTGTTTATGTTCTTATAAGTGCTTATAATTGATTTTCATAATTAAAGCTCACAATCCGTAATGTTGTTTATCGGGAATAGGCTGTACTTAGGTTTGGCGTTGGGACTTACTTCTATAACGTCACTCTTCCCTTCTTTGTTTTCGAGTGCGTCCTCGTGCTCTTTAACTCTATTCTTGTTTTTATATTGAACATATATGTTTCTAAAAAAAAATTGAACTTTGAATATAACATAAATTGTTGTCAGAAAAATCATTCCAAAAAGTATTGAATATGTTATTATCTTAAATTTACTAGTTTCTTTTTGTCCAAGCCTGATTGCGTTTTTGGTTTCGATATTTGATAATACAGTAATTTTGCTTACATTATTTTCCAAAAATAATGGGTATGTATAATCTGAAAATGAATTTGATATGGATAATTGATTTAAATTCAAAGTACAATTATAGATTTTAATGATTTGGTTGCCTTTGATGTTTGGCTTATTCTTTTCGCAATCTTGGTTTATGTTAGGTTTTCTTAAATTATAAGTAATTATAATATTTGGTTGGACATAATATTCAAACTGTTCAATTTCTGCCTTAACGTATAAGCAATTAGTTGGTAAGTTTTTTATTATGCCTGTGATACATTGATCTGTAATGATTTTCTTGTCAGTGTTATAGATAACATCCTTAATTTGATAATATTCCTCTTCTAAATCATATTTGAGCCAACTTTTATTATGGTCAGGATATCTCAAAATCTTAAATTTTGGGTAAGATTTAATTTCTTTTGGAATATGGGATATTATACAAATTTCATCTGTTTCTTTACTTAACCAGGCTGAAGTTTTTATGTTTAATAATATTTTAGCATCAATATTTTTCAATTCATCGTAACTCAAAAGTTTAGGGTTAAATAAACCTAATCGTGTTAGTTGCACTGCAAGTTTAATGTTTTCAACATATGTGGTTAGATATTCAATATTTTTGTTAAGTTGAGAAACCTCTGCATTTAAATAAGTTTTATTTATAATATGATTCAATTTTTCCATTACGTGGTTTAATTCTTTTGTCTGTACTATTTCGCTACTCAGTATATTGAGTTTCGATTCTAATTCCTCTTTGTCGTCTTCGTCTAATGTTCCAAATAAATATTTGTAAGTTTTGCCTATTATGTTTAAGAGTCCACGTTTGGATCTTCCTGTAAAATGCAATCCTTTCATTTGGTTTTCTAAATTTTTCATTAAATATGGTGTATTATAATCTATTATTTTCAGATGTTGCGATTTTAAGTTATTAAAGACAATTTCAATTTGGGTGCAATTTATAGTAAACGAATATAAATTAAATTCAGTGCACTCCTCAACTGCTCCTGTTTTAAATAAAATGAATCCCTGGTTAGTGTCAATTGGTGCGATTTCAATTTTCCTCGCTTGTACAGTGGTTAGAACAACTAATCCAATGAAGATTCCGAAGATTCCTGTAGGGGTAGTAGTATCATGAGTTGTTTTGTGGTTGTAATTGTATACTACTAGCTCAATATTGGCATCTAGTGTTCTGTTAGATGCTTGTAAAATTCTCATTTTTTCATTCAGTGTTTTATGTATTCTTTCGATATCTGCAATACCTGTTTTACTAGTTGTTATTTCAATTTGTATATCAAATGTCCTTAGCCAATCCTGAAGATTATTATTGACAAGCCACGGATCTTGGTCAAGTTTGACCGTTTTTAGTGGTCCTATCGAGTCAAAAATTTGTAACAGGGCACGCTTCGATTCTATCCGTGTCCTATCTCGGGTTTTCATAACTATAACCAGTTTCGAGTGTAGGTCTATACATGTTAGATACCAATCTCCTGAATATTCCCAATAATCTATGACATATTTGTCCCTGATATTTTTACACTCAGGTGTTACCTCAAATGGTCTATCAGTTCGCTGGTATTCATGTTTAGCTGTATTACAATTGATACACTGATTGATAATATTTCGAATTTCTGACGCAAATTTAGGGTAGAAATATTTTTGTTTGAATGTCAAAATTGTTTTGTTGATTCCGTTATGAATCTGGTCTTGATGGATATCACTAATAATGCTGCTAAATTCTGCAAAATTTTTTATGTATATTAAATTTTTTGGCACATTTAAGCACTGTGGTGCCTGTTTTGGGGGCAATAAGTGAAATATAAACTCGTTGTAAAAGAGCAAAGTCGGTTTCACTTTCTATTAAAATTGCTGTCGTCTTTCCACAGAAATGTTCTTTTATAATATCTGTGGCAAACTCTGTTGTCATGACACTGTAAGTTATTGTACTGATGGTTTTACCAAAGTATTGTTCTGAGGTTTTAAGATCTTTGTTTGATTTAATAAAGATAGTTTGGTTTTTAAAATTGTTAAGTGGTTTTTCTGAAATAAGAATTCCATGGTTTTCGTTTTCACTCGCACTATGGCACGTAGCCATTGTGACTGTGTGTAAGACATGGACTTCTTTAATTTGCGAGACAATGCGTCTGCTACATTATTTTCTTTGGCCGATATATGTTGTATGTCAAAATCATATTCGTTTAACTTGATTTTATATCTCTGTAACTTCATATTGGGTTCTTTCAGATTATGAAGCCACTGCAAAGGTTTATGGTCACTGTTTATTTTAAAATGCCGACCGTAGAGATAAGGTCGAAAATATTTGGTAGCTCATACGATAGCTAACAGTTCTTTTTCGATGGTCGAATAGTAAACTTCATGCTCATTAAGGGTACGACTTGCAAAGCATATTGGTTTGCCAACCTGTGAAAGCACGGCACCTATCGCATCTGTTGTTAACACAAATTCCCTTTTAAAGTCTGGTCTAGCAAGTATTGGATCTGATACAATTAGTGCTTTTAGCGTGGTAAAGGATTCCTTGTATGCGGTATCATTTATATTTATGACACTTCCCTTTTTTATGAATGTTGTCATAGGTTTTCTCACCTTGACAAAATCTTTAATAAACTTGCGATAAAATCCGCACAGTCCAAGAAAAGCTTTAATTTCTTTTTGAGTATTTGGAATGGGATACTCCTCTACAACTCTAATTTTTTCCGGGTTTGCTTGAATACCTTGATCATTAATAATATGACCTAAAAATTTTGTTTCCTTTTTTAGGAATTCGCATTTATTGAGTTGAATTGTTAAATTAGCTTCTTTTAATTTTTCGGCAACTTTTTTGAGACTTATTAAATGTTCCTCGAGCGAGGTTGAAAAGATGATTATATCATCTAGATAAACTAGACAATATTCTGCTAAGATGTCTTACAGCACTTCGTTCATTAGCCTCTGGAAAGTAGCAGGTGCGTTTTTTAAACCAAATGGCATTCTAGTAAATTCAAAGAGACCTGTTTTAGTTCTGAATGCTGTTTTCTTGATGGAGTTTTCATCCATCGGAATTTGGTGAAAACAAGTCTAGAGTTGTACAATTCTGACATCTCCCTAGTTTGTCTAATAATTCATCAATATTTGGCATGGGAAATCTATCTGATATAGTTACCTCATTCAGATTGCGATTATCAATAACTACTCGAAACTGTTTTTCCCTGTTGCATCATCCTTTTTTGGCACTACCCATATCGGGCTACAATAAGGTGAATTTGACCTTCTGATTATGCCTTGATTAAGCATATCTGTAATTTGTTTGTTTACTTCCTCTTCGTGAATTTGAGGCTAAGGGTATGGTTTTTTATAAATAGGTTCTTCTGTTGTTGTTTTTATAGTGTGGTGTATTTTATGTGTACATTTAAGTGTTTTGTCGTCATTAAATTTGAGCAATTCAAATTTTTTAACTATTGTGTTTAGATCTTTCTTTTCCTCTAAATTAAGGTGAGAACTCTCGAATATGATGGGAAGTAAATTCTTCAAATTCACTGATCTCATCGACTTCTGCTATCGATAGAATCTCTTCATATGTATTAGGTACAATATTTTGGATTTTAAATGAAACACCGTTTAAAGTAACCGTCTGAGTCTCGTAGTCGATTTTTGCTTTACTTGCTCTAAGTACGGGACCACCTATTAAAAGATCATATCTTTCAGAGAAGTTGTCGATATGGAAAGGCTGGAAATCAAAAAGATTGATCACCTTCAACATAATATGGTTGCTAAGAATTTTTATAACATTTATGGTTGTATTTGAGCTTCATTATCTGAAAAAATTTGGTGACCAAAACTGGTCTTTATTAAATTTACACTACTGCCTGAGTCAATGAGGCAGGTATAAATTGTTCCCTCAATTTTAATTTTAATAACTACTGTTTGGGTTTGTCGTCCGAGGCTGTTTGTCGAAAAATCCGAATCTTCATTTGAAAAACTTTCGGTGGTGTCCATCGGGACGTTGGACTGCTTAGACTGACCGCTTGTGTTATCTATTTGTCTGTTTGAATCAAACTGATTCTCCCTCGAGTTTTGATTACGTTTATATCTTTTAGTATTGTTCGAATTATTTTCATTATTATAATTCTGGTTAGTGTAACTCTGATTAGTGTTACTTTGGTTGGTATTACTCTGGTTAGTATTACATTGGTTAGTGTTATTGTTGTAATTTCGTTGGTTATACGAATTAGTGGATGAATTTGATGCATGCGAAAAGGCTTGACTTTTTGAGTTATGACGCTTTGATTTATATTCGAAATCATATATTCCTTTCTCTATTGCTGCTTGTCGCAAACCTAATATTGTGCTGGTTTCAGCTGTTTTCATTCTAACATGGAATTCCATCGGAATTTGTTCCGCAATAACTTGCGCTATAGCTCTATCCATTAATTATGTATAGATTGTCGTATTTGGTTCATCGTTTTCAAGAGCTAACATATCAAGTATATCATACGATAATTTATTTAAATGGTCAACTAGCTTACGAATTGATCCTCTGTATTGGGCTATAAAACCGATAATGGGGTCCAATTTTTAAAGTTGCTGATTAGGAGCTCTTTCAGTTGTATCCAGGTTGGTTCCTGATGACAAGGCTGTGGGCGATTCCCGAGGTGAGCTGTCTGATGCTTTGAAATATTCGGGTCTGCTGCTCCAAATTCATTGTTGGGTATGCCGTCAACAATTGTTCAATCTGACTCAGGAATTGAGACAGATTTCCATCGCCGTTAAATCGTTCAACGTTGTTTAAAGAATACAGCAAATCCCTAAGGGCATCGGCTGATAGAGATTGTATGCCTTCCTGTTGTCCATGTGATAATTTGGTTTTGTGTTTTTGGTTTTCGTTGTTTTATTTTTTTTTGTCTGTAAAAAAAAATTTGCACAATTTCCTTTGGGAGAGTTTTTGCTTTTGTTTCTCTGCTTCAAGGTTAAAAATGGTTTTTATATTTTTTTTTTGTTGTTGCACAAAATTAATGTTTATATATTTTGTCGCTTTTTCCACGGGATCACAAACACTAATTTTGTTTTCCAGTGTATATGGATTGCAGGGATCAAAGGATATGCAATGCCCAGACATATACTCTGTTTGTAGTGATTTTCGTTCACTACCTAGTTTTCCGATTGTCCAAAGGATCAATACTTTAATGGAATACTAGATTAACCCTTCTGAGAACGATGGGTTTGTTTCGCGGATTATATACAGAGGTAACTTTAACAGAGTTACTTATTAATTATCCTACCGACTGCGCCAATGACGTTTACTTATTGATGTCGATTCATACAAGTAAAAATACAGAGTGTGGTCTCGTATGTCGAGACCTCCAAAAGTTTAAAGTATATAAGAGGATTGTTATGTATATAAAATATGATTTGAGCAAAGTATATACATATGTGTATATATGCATGCATTGTTTATAAGTGGACAATTGTTGCTGATGGATATTTATGCATGTATGTAGATGCTTTGCTCTTATAAGTGCTTAGTAAGTATTTTTTGGAAATCAATGTTCGCGATCCGATGCATTGTTTATAAATAAATGGACAACTGTCGTTGATGGATGTTTATGTTCTTATAAGTGCTTATAATTGATTTTCATAATTAAAGCTCACAATCCGTAATGTTGTTTATCGGGTATAGGCTGTACTTAGGTTTGGCGTTGGGACTTACTTCTATAACGTAACTCTTCCCTTTCTTTTTGTCCAAGCCAGATTGCGTTTTTGGTTTCGATATTTGATAATACAGTAATTTTGCCTACATTATTTTCCAAAAATAATCGGTATGTATAATCTGAGAATGAATTTGATATGGATAATTGAATTAATTCCAAGGTACAATTATAGATTTTAATGATTTGGTTGCCTTTGATGTTTGGCTTATTCTTTTCGCAATCTTGGCTTATGTTAGGTTTGCTTAAATTATAAGTGATTATAATATTTGGTTGGACATAATATTCAAACTGTTCAATTTCTGCCTTAACTTATAAGCAATTAGTTGGCAAGTTTTTTATTATGCCTGTGATACATTGATACAGTGTTACAGATAACATCCTTAATTAGATAAAATTCCTCTTCTAAATCATATTTAAGCCAACTTTTATTATGGTCAGGATATCTCAAAATCTTAAATTTTGGGTAAGATTTAATTTCTTTTGGCATATGGGATATTAAACAAATTTCATCTGTTTCTTTACTTAACCAGGCTGAAGTTTTTATGTTTAATAATATTTTAGCATCAATATTTTTCAATTCATCGTAACTCAAAAGTTTAGGGTTAAATAGACCTAATAATATTATATTATTATTATAATATGATTCAATTTTTCAATTACGTGGTTTAATTCTTTTGTCTGTACTATTTCGCTACTCAGTATATTGAGTTTCGATTCTAATTCCTCTTTGTCGTCTTCGTCTAATGTACCAAATAAATATTTGTAAGTTTTGGCTATTATGTTTAAGAGTCCACGTTTGGATCTTCCTGTAAAATGCAATCCTTTCATTTGGTTTTCTAAATTTTTCATTAAATATGGTGTATTATAGTCTTTTATTTTCAGATGTTGCGATTTTAAGTTATTAAAGGCAATTTCAATTTGGGTGCAATTTATAGTAAACGAATGTAAATTAAATTCAGTGTACTCCTCAACTGCTCCTGTTTTAAATAAAATGAATCCCTGGTTAGTGTCGATTGGTGCGATTTCAATTTTCCTCGCTTGTACAGTGGTTAGAACAACTAATCCAATGAAGATTCCGAAGATTCCTGCAGGGAATGAGATTTGGTATACTTTAGTTTTCTATAGTCACTAAAGTGTCTCTGAAAAATTCTTCCTTTTTTTTTTATTTTGATAGTGCTTATTATCAAGTTTTTTAGTATCTGCAAGTGTTTCATAGGGTAAGTCTGTTTTCTTGTTCATCTTTTTTTTGTGAATATTAGGATTTACTTTTAATATTGGTAATCTTTTCTTATTAAGTTTTCGAATTCTGTCCTCCTTTACTTCTTGAGTGTCTATTTCTATTTCCTTATTATATAAGAAAACCTCTGCGGGTGTTTTACCTGTAGTATCATGAGTTGTTTTGTGGTTGTAATTGTATACTACTAGCTCAATATAGTTATTGGCATCTAGTGTTCTATTAGATGCTTATAAAATTCTCATTTTTTCATTCAGTGTTTTATATATTCTTTCGATATCTGCAATTCCTGTTTTAATAGTTGTTATTTCAATTTGTATATCAAATGTCCTTAGCCAATCCTGAAGATTTTTATTGACAATCCACGGGTCTTGGTCAAGTTTGACCGTTTTTGGTGGTCCTATCGAGTCAAAAATTTGTAACAGGGCACGCTTCGATTCTAGCCATATCCTATCTCGGGTTTTCATAACTTTAACCAGTTTCGAGTGTAGGTCTATACATGTTAGATACCAATCTCCTGAATATTCCCAATAATCTATGAAATATTTGTCCCTGATATTTTTACACTCAGGTGTTACCTCAAATGGTCTATCAGTTCGCTGGTATTCATGTTTAGCTGTATTACAATTGATACACTGATTGATAATATTTCGAATTTCTGACGCAAATTTAGGGTAGAAATATTTTTGTTTGAATGTCAAAATTGTTTTGTTGATTCCGTTATGAATCTGGTCTTGATGGATATCACTAATAATGCTGCTAAATTCTGCAAAATTTTTTATGTATATTAAATTTTTGGCACATTTAAGCACTGTGGTGCCTGTTTTGGGGGCAATAAGTGAAATATAAACTCGTTGTAAAAGAGCAAAGTCGGTTTCACTTTCTATTAAAATTGCTGTCGTCTTTCCACAGAAATGTTCTTTTATAATATCTGTGGCAAACTCTGTTGTCATGACACTGTAAGTTATTGTACTGATGGTTTTACCAAAGTATTGTTCTGAGGTTTTAAGATCTTTGTTTGATTTAATAAAGATAGTTTGGTTTTTAAAATTGTTAAGTGGTTTTTCTGAAATAAGAATTCCATGGTTTTCGTTTTCACTCGCACTATGGCACGTAGCCATTGTGACTGTGTGTAAGACATGGACTTCTTTAATTTGCGAGACAATGCGTCTGCTACATTATTTTCTTTGGCCGATATATGTTGTATGTCAAAATCATATTCGTTTAACTTGATTTTATATCTCTGTAACTTCATATTGGGTTCTTTCAGATTATGAAGCCACTGCAAAGGTTTATGGTCACTGTTTATTTTAAAATGCCGACCGTAGAGATAAGGTCGAAAATATTTGGTAGCTCATACGATAGCTAACAGTTCTTTTTCGATGGTCGAATAGTAAACTTCATGCTCATTAAGGGTACGACTTGCAAAGCATATTGGTTTGCCAACCTGTGAAAGCACGGCACCTATCGCATCTGTTGTTAACACAAATTCCCTTTTAAAGTCTGGTCTAGCAAGTATTGGATCTGATACAATTAGTGCTTTTAGCGTGGTAAAGGATTCCTTGTAAGCGGTATCATTTATATTTATGACACTTCCCTTTTTTATGAATGTTGTCATAGGTTTTCTCACCTTGGCAAAATCTTTAATAAACTTGCGATAAAATCCGCACAGTCCAAGAAAAGCTTTAATTTCTTTTTGAGTTTTTGGAATGGGATACTCCTCTACAACTCTAATTTTTTCCGGGTTTGCTTGAATACCTTGATCATTAATAATATGACCTAAAAATTTTGTTTCCTTTTTTAGGAATTCGCATTTATTGAGTTGAATTGTTAAATTAACTTCTTTTAATTTTTCGGCAACTTTTTTGAGACTTATTAAATGTTCCTCGAGCGAGGTTGAAAAGATGATTATATCATCTAGATAAACTAGACAATATTCTGCTAAGATGTCTTACAGCACTTCGTTCATTAGCCTCTGGAAAGTAGCAGGTACGTTTTTTAAACCAAATGGCATTCTAGTAAATTCAAAGAGACCTGTTTTAGTTCTGAATGCTGTTTTCTTGATGGAGTTTTCATCCATCGGAATTTGGTGAAAACAAGTCTAGAGTTGTACAATTCTGACATCTCCCTAGTTTGTCTAATAATTCATCAATATTTGGCATGGGAAATCTATCTGATATAGTTACCTCATTCAGATTGCGATTATCAATAACTACTCGAAACTGTTTTTCCCTGTTGCATCATCCTTTTTGGCACTACCCATATCGGGCTACAATAAGGTGAATTTGACCTTCTGATTATGCCTTGATTAAGCATATCTGTAATTTGTTTGTTTACTTCCTCTTCGTGAATTTGAGGCTAAGGGTATGGTTTTTTATAAATAGGTTCTTCTGTTGTTGTTTTTATAGTGTGGTGTATTTTATGTGTACATTTAAGTGTTTTGTCGTCATTAAATTTGAGCAATTCAAATTTTTTAACTATTGTGTTTAGATCTTTCTTTTCCTCTAAATTAAGGTGAGAATCTCGAATATGATGGGAAGTAAATTCTTCAAATTCACTGATCTCATCGACTTCTGCTATCGATAGAATCTCTTCATATGTATTAGGTACAATATTTTGGATTTTAAATGAAACACCGTTTAAAGTAACCGTCTGAGTCTCGTAGTCGATTTTTGCTTTACTTGCTCTAAGTACGGGACCACCTATTAAAAGATCATATCTTTCAGAGAAGTTGTCGATATGGAAAGGCTGGAAATCAAAAAGATTGATCACCTTCAACATAATATGGTTGCTAAGAATTTTTATAACATTTATGGTTGTATTTGAGCTTCATTATCTGAAAAAATTTGGTGACCAAAACTGGTCTTTATTAAATTTACACTACTGCCTGAGTCAATGAGGCAGGTATAAATTGTTCCCTCAATTTTAATTTTAATAACTACTGTTTGGGTTTGTCGTCCGAGGCTGTTTGTCGAAAAATCCGAATCTTCATTTGAAAAACTTTCGGTGGTGTCCATCGGGACGTTGGACTGCTTAGACTGACCGCTTGTGTTATCTATTTGTCTGTTTGAATCAAACTGATTCTCCCTCGAGTTTTGATTACGTTTATATCTTTTAGTATTGTTCGAATTATTTTCATTATTATAATTCTGGTTAGTGTAACTCTGATTAGTGTTACTTTGGTTGGTATTACTCTGGTTAGTATTACATTGGTTAGTGTTATTGTTGTAATTTCGTTGGTTATACGAATTAGTGGATGAATTTGATGCATGCGAAAAGGCTTGACTTTTTGAGTTATGACGCTTTGATTTATATTCGAAATCATATATTCCTTTCTCTATTGCTGCCTGTCGCAAACCTAATATTGTGCTGGTTTCAGCTGTTTTCATTCTAACATGGAATTCCATCGGAATTTGTTCCGCAATAACTTGCGCTATAGCTCTATCCATTAATTATGTATAGATTGTCGTATTTGGTTCATCGTTTTCAAGAGCTAACTTATCAAGTATATCATACGATAATTTATTTAAATGGTCAACTAGCTTACGAATTGATCCTCTGTATTGGGCTATAAAACCGATAATGGGGTCCAATTTTTAAAGTTGCTGATTAGGAGCTCTTTCAGTTGTATCCAGGTTGGTTCCTGATGACAAGGCTGTGGGCGATTCCCGAGGTGAGCTGTCTGATGCTTTGAAATATTCGGGTCTGCTGCTCCAAATTCATTGTTGGGTATGCCGTCAACAATTGTTCAATCTGACTCAGGAATTGAGACAGATTTCCATCGCCGTTAAATCGTTCAACGTTGTTTAAAGAATACAGCAAATCCCTAAGGGCATCGGCTGATAGAGATTGTATGCCTTCCTGTTGTCCATGTGATAATTTGGTTTTGTGTTTTTGGTTTTCGTTGTTTTATTTTTTTTTGTCTGTAAAAAAAAATTTGCACAATTTCCTTTGGGAGAGTTTTTGCTTTTGTTTCTCTGCTTCAAGGTTAAAAATGGTTTTTATATTTTTTTTTTGTTGTTGCACAAAATTAATGTTTATATATTTTGTCGCTTTTTCCACGGGATCACAAACACTAATTTTGTTTTCCAGTGTATATGGATTGCAGGGATCAAAGGATATGCAATGCCCAGACATATACTCTGTTTGTAGTGATTTTCGTTCACTACCTAGTTTTCCGATTGTCCAAAGGATCAATACTTTAATGGAATACTAGATTAACCCTTCTGAGAACGATGGGTTTGTTTCGCGGATTATATACAGAGGTAACTTTAACACAGTTACTTATTAATTATCCTACCGACTGCGCCAATGACGTTTACTTATTGATGTCGATTCATACAAGTGATGTAAACGGAGTTTTTAAAACAGTTAATCTTTATTTGTTCGGCCGTATAGTCTGATGGTGAATTAAGAACTAAAAATACAGAGTGTGGTCTCGTATGTCGAGACCTCCAAAAGTTTAAAGTATATAAGAGGATTGTTATGTATATAAAATATGATTTGAGCAAAGTATATAGATATGTGTATATATGCATGCATTGTTTATAAGTGGAAAATTGTCGCTGCTCTTATAAGTGCTTAGTAAGTATTTTTTGGAAATCAATGTTCGCGATCCGATGCATTGTTTATAAATAAATGGACAACTGTCGTTGACGGATGTTTATGTTCTTATAAGTGCTTATACTTGATTTTCATAATTAAAGCTCACAATCCGTAATGTTGTTTATCGGGTATAGGCTGTACTTAGGTTTGGCGTTGGGACTTACTTCTATAACGTCACTATATGTATGTTTATACATAAGCATACCGCTCCTCTGCCGGCGTTACTGGCAGCGCAGCTACGCGGTCTTAGCTATACTTAACAACTCTAAATTAGTAAGAATGTTTACAAAATTTGTGTCTAATTTAAGGTAAACGTAGCAGTTCTGCAGCAAGTGGCGATTGCAACAGCAGTGACAGCGACAAAAATTCTGTGTCGGCAAAGCCTGCACAAAAAAAGAAAACTAAAGTTTCAGATGTCTGGAAATATTTTAAAAGGTCTGATGATAAAAAATTTGCCAAATGCCTTAATTGCCGCAAGGAGTACAAAACCAGTGGCAACATATCAAACCTGCATGATCACCTTAAACGGTTTCACCCGAATTTAGACAATGCTCCTGATATTAATGTACAAGTTGCTGAAAATGCTGTACAAGATGAGAACATTGCGTCTTCCATCAGCAGTTGCCGAGCAGCAGTTGCTGTTATATGATGCAAACTCCAAGCGCAAAAAGGACATTGATAAAATCTTAACGGAGATGGTTGCTAAGGATGTGCAGCCCTTTAGTATAGTGGAGAAGGAAGGATTTATAAAATATACGCAGGTTTTAGATCCACGATACAAGCTTCCCAGCCGGACTCATTTGCAAAACGTTCTGATGGCCAATTTGTTTAAAGAAACTACGGAGAAATTGTCAACAATTTTGGAGCAGATTTCGGACATTGCCATGACATGTGATTTGTGGACATCTAGTACTAACGTGAGCTTTTGAATAGTAACGAGACATTTCTTGCATGAGTACAGCATCAAAGCCGCATCGCTGGCAACCAAAAAACTGATAGATGTTACAAATCACTCGGCGCAAAACATAGCAGATACTTAAAAAAATATTTTAACATCTTGGCATATTTTTGAAAAAACTGTCTGCATTGTGACTGATAATGCCAGCTCGATGCTGAAAGCATGCGAAATTTTGAAAATCCAAAATCTGCCATGCTTAGCCCATACAATCAATATGGTAGTGCAAGATGGCTTGAATCTCCATCACAACGATGTCGCAAAAGCTTTGTTTACAAAATGTAAAACTATTGTAAAATTTTTCAAGAAAAGTTCTATTGCGAACGAAAAATTGAAACTAATTCAAGAAAATTTTGTATATAACCCAAACAAGGTGGAACAACTTCCATGACATGATTAAAAGAATGAAGCCATTGCTAGTGTGCTATTATCAACAACAAATGCACCACTACCATTCTAAGCAGAGGAAATCAACGTTTTGAATGATATTGAGAAAATATTAGTATTATTTAAGAAGGTGCCCGAAAAAGTTTCTGGAGGCAAATACGTTACAGTGTCGTTAATAATACCATCGGCATACGATAGAGTCCATACTATCGTCAAATTCAAAATCTTTCAACTGAGTTGGCAACTGCGGTAGGCCAATCTGTGAAAGATGCTATGTTAGAGTCGATAAAAAAAGACTATCTATATATGAGCTACGTGCGGTAACGAGAATGGCTACAATTTTGGATCGACGATTTAAAAAAGATGGCTTTCAATCAAACGAAAATGCTGAACAAGCAGCAAACTTCCTAGAGAATGATTTAGTCAATTTGGGCAATTTAACTCATATTGAAGGCCCTGTCAACTTGAGTGTGGAGGCAAGCACGACCAGTAAGGACCCACTCTTTGTTTTTTTGGACAAACGATGCGCTACTAAAAAGAAGAATATCCGATATGATGCGATTATTATTAAAAGACAGTATCTGGAGAGAGACATTGTCCCACAGGAAATGGACCCTCTATTATGGATCAAGGTAAAATTAATAAATCAATCTTCGATACGTAATACTAAGTTTTAGTAATAAATTTAATTGCAGGTCAACCAGACAGATTTTCCTTTACTAAAATTACTGATGTTTAAATATTTATGCATCCCCGCAACGTCTGTGGAGTCGGAAAGAGTTTTCAGCAAGTCGGGCCAAATTATTTCTGATAGGCGAACAAGGCTCAAAGAAGAACATGTAAACGTTTTACTGTTTTTGAACAAAAATCTTTGCCTAAAACAAATACATAAAAAAAAACAATCCTTACTAATTTTCAATGATAAGAAACACTGTTTTTTTATTTCGACTATCGGCCACTATCGATGGTACTATCGACCGCCATCGATGGTTTGGAAATTACTATCGTCCACAATCGATGGCGCCCACCATCGATAGTTTTGCACCTCTAGACGGCAAGTGGTTATAATTCACCATCATCTGCAACAACGTCATCTCACCAGAAATCTCCAGTATTGGTTGCGTGAGGCTATCTCGTGTCCTATGGCGAACCATCCACTCTAACGAGGGTTCGCCAAGGAATTAGGTTAGCCGGCTAAGCTCCATACCTTTGTATGAGAACGCACTCTGGTCAGTTCATTATTTTCGTCTATGTGCCTTAGTTAAAGGGGGGATTTGAGAAAAGAGGCGTGGACGGAGTCCACGAAGTTTTGTGAGTACTCTATTCAACTTTAATATCTGGGGATTTATATTTTATGAGCTTTTCTGTGAAAGCGGATAGTGTAAGCGCTCGGTTCAAATAAAGCTCAAGGTCAAATAATTATTGGCGTTGTTTAATTTTGTCTCTTGATCTAACAAACGTTTCTTAACAAAAACTAGAGTAAGATTTTCTTCTTGCTCGGCTTATACTCTTTTTCTCAACACAGAATAATTCTCACCGTTAAAAGGTAAAAAAATTCCTTAATAGAAGGTACTCTAGGCCCATAACCTATCGAAATATTGGTTTGGTTGACTCAGTTTCCCTTTCTTTTAAATAAAAGCACAATTATTTTATGTTTTAGTTTTAGAATTGATTTTATATATTTTATTTATTTGTTGATTTTAGCGACCGGTTAGTTGTTTGTAGTATGTTTAGTCTATTTTTATACCCTTGTAACGCGCAGGAGACGTTAATTTTTAATTATTTGTTAATTTTTGCATGTTCCATATCAACTCATGATAAGCAATGTTTTGTCCGACACCGTTAAAGGTACAGGGTTGAAAATTTGCATGTACATATCTAGTATATAAATACTGGACAGTTTTTATGTCTCGGATTTAGCCATAGATGACCACTATATAATATAGCCCCCAAACAAACTGCAAAGTCACGAACTGTGACTTTTCTCAATATCGACTGTGCCAAATTTGGTCAAGATCGAATAAATTATACCACAAATTGCCAAAAGCATAGTATCAGCGAGCAAAGAGCACTTGCGAAATTCGGCCGATGAGTGATAAAAGAAAATGACGCTGACATAAAACAACTGCAGAAGAAGTAAGAAAGCTGATCAGAGAGATGGTTCTGGAATTGTCGCAGGGCATAACGAATCATTCGTGAGAGGTTTGGCGATAGGAGCTACCATTGCGATACACCAGTAATCAAAAGGCAAGGCAGGAACGGGTCGAAGTGCTAAATCGATTCAATGCTGCCACAAAGAAGTCTGTGTGAAATGCTGTCTAGTTGTGGTACGGTCAGACGGACATGGCTATATCGTTTCAGCTTCTCATGCTGATCAAGAATATATATATACTTTATGGGGTCGGAAACGTCTCCTTCTGTGCGTTACAAACATCTGGCCAATTTTATAATACCCTGTGTAAGGGTATAATTAAGGCTTGCGAATTTTTTTTTTTTGTTTATTTGTAGTTTTTGTTGTTCTTTGTATTTAAACTTATGTGTTGATGCTGATGTTGATAGCTTTAAATGTTTATCTCTGCCAGTTGTTTCTCTTCTTGCCAGTAGTTGCAGCATCATTTGCAAAAAGGGTATATTAATTTTGGTCAGAAGTGTGCAACGCATAGAACGAAGCATCTCCGACCATATAAAGTATATATATTCTTGATCAGCACGACGAGACGAGTTCAAATAACCATGTCCGTCCGTCCGTCCGTCCGTCCGTCTGGATCGATGCAAACTCCTCCTAGACCGTAAGAGCTACAAAGCTGTAGGCACGTAGGCTTGTATATACTGCAGGGCTTGTATATCTCGGATTCAGTCGGATCGGACCACTATATCATATAGCTCCCATACAAACGGCAAAGTCACGAACAGTGACTTTTCTCAATAACTTTGTTATTTTACCACCAATTGCCATAAAAGTTGGTATTGGTCAGTTTTGTGTTCTTATTAATAATTGTGCCAAATTTGATCAAGATCGGGTGACTATATCATATAGCTCCCATACAAACGGCAAAGTCACGAACAGTGACTTTTCTCAATAACTTCGTTACTTTTTAAGCTATTGTCGTGAAATTTAATATAAGTAAGTTTATTGTAACTATAAACCACTGTGCCAAATTTGATCAAGATCGGGTGACTATATCATATAGCTCCCATAGGAACGATCGGTCAAAAACAGTGACTTTTGTCAATAACTTCGTTACTTTTGATGCGATTGCTTTCAAATTTAACATTTGTCAGTTTAATATATCTGTTAATGACTGTGCCGAATTTGGTAAAGATCGGGTAACTATATCATATAGCTCCCATAGGAAGGATCGGTGGAAAACAGTGACTTTCATCAGAAAGTTCGTTATATCCTATGCTAAGATTGAAGGCCGTTCTTTCGCAAACATTACCCTTTTTAGATAAAAGAGTTAGTTTAGATAAAAGAGTTACTAACAAACTTGCAAGGGTATACAAACTTTGACGCGGTCGAAGTTAGCCCCGGCCCTCTGGTTTATATAAAATTATGTTATTATAATTTATATATTTTTTTGTGGAGCTCAGGTTCTGTCACGGTCGCCATGTGAAGGAAGCAAGGATTTGAAATAATAAAGGCGGACACGTCAGTGTCAGTTGACTGTAGTTTTTAGATTGATTTTTTATTCCAAATTATTTTTTTGCTTAAGCTAAGTTTACATATATGCTGCGACTTATGCGACAGCTACAAAAGAGAGGGAGAGTGTCAGTACTTACATACATGTTGTTGGAGCGCTTGCATCAAAGTGCTTGGTCAGCGTTCACTCGCTGATGACGGACAGACGGTCAGACGGACAAAAAAAATGAGTTTCCCAGCCGCGAGCCCATGTCCGAGTGTGATCCTACGGAACGCACCCGATGTTTTCGGAAGACTGACTTTGTCGCACTAAACAATGCCTTTCTTAATACCGATTGGACTAATTTATACACTTGTACGGATATGAACTCCGCCATTTCTTTATTTTATACCACTGTTGACTCAATCTTTAATGACTGTGTACCCCTGGTGTCTCCTGTGGTGACGCAAAAATCACCATGGTTTACGCGGGGGCTGTCAAAACTGAAGAATCTTAAGTCTAGGTATTACAAAAAGTATAAAGTCACGGGTCTATCATCGGATCTTTCTCGTTACTTGGTTGCTAAATCGAATTTTATTGTTTCTAATTTCGTTTATTTTACCTCTTCACAAATGTGGCAATAAATCCGACGTCACTAATTACAGAGGAATTTCTAAATTGTCAGCGATACCTAAACTGTTTGAGAAAATTATGACGTCTCAAATACAGCATTTATGTAAATCTATTTGTTCGCCATACCAGCATGGGTTTGTCAAGAATAGGTCTACCAGAACTTACCTTCTACAGTTTACATCTTTTGTAATCCAAGGTTTTAAGAAAGAAAAGCAAACTGATGTTATATATACGGATTTCAGTAAGGCTTTCGATTCGGTAAATCATGCCTTACTATTACATAAGCTGAATTTAGTTGGCTTTCCGGATGCTCTGCTTGCTTGGATTGCACAATATCTAAGCAATAGGAGGCAAAGGGTTCTTTTTAAGTCCTCTCTTTCTAAGATCATTTGTGATGAATCGGGAGTCCCACAGGGCAGTACCCTTGGCCCATTACTATTAACCATTTTTATTAATGATCTCCCCACCGTTCTTTTAAATTCTAGAGTTCTTATGTATGCCGATGATGTACAAATCGCTAATCGCATCGTAGACTCTCTCTCATGTCATACCTTGCAAGCTGACCTGAATGCTTTTCAGGGGTGGTGTAGGGCTAACTTGTTATCGTTAAACTGTTCTAAGTGCAAAATGATGTCTTTTTATAGAGGTTCTCCCCAATTAACGATTTACTTTTTAAATAATTTCCCGTTAGAAAGAATTAATAATACTTCTTTGGTTGTAAAAGATTTGGGGATCTTAATAGACCACAAACTTAGTTTTAATCAGCATATATTGACTACTGTTAGTAGGGCTAAGAGTGTTCTTGGCTTTATAAAGCGCTGGTCGAAGGAGTTCAAGGATCCATATACTACCAAAATACTTTATACTTCTTTAGTCCGTCCCATATTGGAGTATGGATCTTGTGTTTGGTCTCCTCAATATGAGTTTTATCAAAACAAATTAGAATCTGTACAAAAACAGTTTTTACTCTTTGCCTTTCGTGATTTGCGCTGGGATCCAACTGTACAACTTCCATCTTATTCTAGTCGACTTCAGTTAATTAACCTTCCTTCTTTAGCGAATCGTAGAACTATGCTTGGTGTAACTTTTCTTTACAAACTTTTGAATGGTGAGATTGACTTCCGAGCTGTTGTCGGTTCCGAAACATCGCTTCCTGTTATAAAAACTGCGATCTTGTCCTTCCTTGCTCGTAATTAGTAATTAGTAACTGTAATCATCTTTATTTTAACCTATCCTGTTTTCTTTATGCGGGGAGGGGAAAAAGGGAGAGTGGGGGACGGGTAAGAAAATAAGGGTTGTTATTATCGTGTTCTCGAGAAAAGGGACGTGAGCTTGCAACTTGTTGGAAGGGAGAGTGGGGGACGGGTAAGAAAATAAGGGTTGTTATTGTCGTGTTCTCGAGATCACGTCCCTTTTTCCCCCTCCCCGCAAAATTCGGGACTTGTCCGTCCCTCTGTCAACAAGCTGCGAGCTGTAGATCGCGACCTTTTTCCTCCTCTCCGCAAAATTCGTGACTTGTCCGTCCCTCTGCCAACAAGCTGCGAGATCGAGATCGCGACCTTTTTCCCCCTCTCCGCAAAATTCGGGACTTGTCCGTCTCTCTGCCTACAAGCTGCGAGCTCTAGATCGCGACCTTTTTCCCCCTCTCCGCAAAATTCGTGACTTGTCCGTCCCTCTGCCAACAAGCTGCGAGCTCGAGATCGCGACCCTTTTTCCCCCTCCCCGCAAAAGTCGGTGCTTGTCCGTCTCTCTGCCTACAAGCTGCGAGCTCGAGATCGCGACCCTTTTTCCCCCCTCCCCGCAAAATTCGGTGCTTGTCCGTCTCTCTGCCTACAAGCTGCGAGCTCGAGATCACGTCCCTTTTTCCCCCTCTCCGTAAAATTCGGTGCTTGTCCGTCCCTCTGTCTACACGTTCGACCAAAAAATGACCTTTTTCTCTGCCCAGCCTCTGCCGCTGATGCTCTGGCTCCCAACTGAAATTTCCGTGGCCACCCTTGCTTTAAAGGAACAGTAAAAAAAATATAACCACCAGAAACCCAATACGCAATTTGCAAATCGGTGTGATAGAGAGAACAAAAAAACTGTTTAGTCGGGGCTATGCGTGAGCCTACTAAGAGTGAGAGGGAGACGGCAAAAAATTGCATATAGCTCACACTCAAACGCCGCGAATCATCCGTTGAATTTCCTGCTCTCCGTCTTACTTGTCTATTTCACGCATGTAACTGTCGTTCGCAAAAGTAAAAACTAAAATCGCGTGGCAGAATGAGGACGTACATGCGATATTTTAAATACCCTAAGCGCGAATAATATGTACATATACAAATTTTTGTGCCTTCCCATGTGAACTCCAATATATATACATATAGTACTAAATATCCGCCTCTGCATCCACCCACATCACTTAAGTTCCCACTCCATTCACCCACATAATTTCACACCCCCTTAAGTCTACAAACCGGATGTATACTGCAACCGAGACTAAACAAAAACTTTGTAAACAAATCTGTCCCCAAAAAATCTTCCAAGCGTGTTAGTAGGCGAAATCAATAAGCCAATCAAATTCAAGATCCATTGTCATCCGAACAAAAGCTCTAACTACTAAAATAAAAAGCTTCCTAACCAAACTTTAAACATAATTGTATGAATAATTATAAGTCAGCTTTAAGACGGTTTGTTTCAATAAAGATCGTTTTTCAGTCTTACCAATCCATATTTTTATACCCATGCAGAGGGTATTATAAAATTGGTCAGATGTTTGTAACGCACAGAAGGAGACGTTTCCGACCCCATGAAGTATATATATATTCTTGATCAGCATGAGAAGCTGAAACGATATAGCCATGTCCGTCTGACCGTACTACAACTAGACAGCATTTCACACAGACTTCTTTGTGGCAGCATTGAATCGATTTAGCACTTCAACCCGTTCCTGCCCTTGCCTTTTGATTGCTGGTGAATTTCGCGTCCCCATAAAGTATATATATTCTTGATCAGCATGAGAAGCTGAGTCGATATAGCCATGTCCTTCCGTCCGTCCGTCCGTCCGTCCGTCCGTCCGTCCGTCCGTCGGTCCGTCCGTCCGTCCGTCTGTGCAATACAACTTCACGCTGGCATCTTATGAGCTATCGGAGTGAAATTTCATATTTGAGCTACTTTTAGACCGAAGATGATAGAGTATGAAAATTGTCAGGATCGGACTTTTTTGCAAAAATTGGAGTATCCCCATGAAATTTACCAATATAATAGAATTTGATATAAAATCTCAGATCCCAAAATTAAATAGGACACAAGTTACAGACAGTACAAATCGGTTCAAGCGCTAACGGCAGCTACTACACGAACTGTATGTGTATGCGTGTTGTGCTTTGCTTACGGAATGATGGAAGAAAAATTTGGAGTAAAAAGAGAAATAATTTGAATGTTTTGTTTGTGTGTTGATGAATTGAGTTGCAGGGAAAGAAATTTCAAAATGTAAAAAAATTATTGCCAAGGACTGCAAGGGTATAAAAACATCGGCATTGCCGAAGTTAGCTTCTTTGATATTTTTTTTATTTCCTTTTGTTTGCGCGTCGCTATGCACTTTGCGTTTCTCTGTGCATTTGCGATAGGTTTTCGTAATGGCATGAGTGATAGTGATTTAACAAATTAATTTTCAGTGAAAATTCAGTGAATTCATTATTAAATAAAGGTAAGTGCAATTTAATATTATTTAGATTAAGCACAATAAAATTTGGAATAGTTACATATATATTTTGCTGGCAAAAAGTGTTTTTTTTTTTGCTTTGAAATACAACACTACTATGTATGTATATGTTGTTAGTGTTTAATAAATAAATAAATAAAAATTAATAGCATTATTTGTACTTCAATGCAAATAAAGATTAATGTAAGAAACAAAAGCAAAAGCAGTGAAAAATAAGTGGATAAATTAAAGAATGAAAAGTGAAAGCAAAATAAAAACAAAGTGTTTTGCCAGCAAAATTGAGTATGCATTACCAGGTCCAATCCCGGGCCGGACAATCGGAAACATTTCGTAAGATATTTTTATAAAAACTAAATAGAAACTTATATTAATGTTTTTCATGTGTTTTCCATTTGGCAGGTGAAAAAAATTACGCTTATCATTTCGCGAGCTGTGCCTGGCAAATCTATTCGGCAAGTTTTGGCCGACGACCTGATAGTAAGCCATAATGTAGACGGGAGGAACGGAAAATATAGCTTGAAAGCTTATCCCAATTTCCTGTCCGTGTTGCTAGGTAAGCAATATAAATTTGAACGTGCATTCTTCATTGCCTGATAAATTTTTATCTTTGCAGAATCAATTCAAAACTCGACAACTCACAAATCGCCTCGGATTTTCGGAGGAATTTGCGGCGACCGGTACTGAAGGGGAATGGTGGAAGAAAAAAATAATTTTGTAGTAAAAAGAGAAATAATTTGAATGTTTTGTTTGTGCATTGATGAATTGCAGGGAAACAAATTTTAAAACGTAAAAATATTATTGCCAAGGACTGCAAGGGTATAAAAACTTGGGCATTGCCAAAGTTAGCTTCTTTAATTAATTAATAAAAGAAATGGATTTCACTCGTCTTGCTCGGGCTATGCTCCATGTTCATACAACCTTTGCCAAGATAATACGTCAGAGTCTTCCAGAATTTCTTCAATACGTAATGCCACAAATTGATTGTGTTTGCGGGCATCTGATCTAATCTAGCATAAAACATCCTTCACGTCAGAATATACGCCGTTAAACGTTTACTGGGAGTTCTTGTTTGATGAATTTTGTCAGCCGTAAACCTAAAACACCGGCCATCGACTGACTCGAGCCAGCTGTCGACAAACGTATTTCTGCAAATGGCTCCAACAGCTTTTGGAGAGTCCTTTCTGAACCGCAATTCTTTATGTAATTAGTTAAGGACGGCGAGCAGGAAGCTCCGAATGTCAAAACCTGCAGCACGTACGTTTCTGCCTCCCTAGCCGGATTTCCACTGCGCCATAGATACTACCGCGCTGCATCCACGTCATCTTTTTCGGAATCACGTTTCTCCACACACACTTTCAAATTATCCAAACCAATAATTAAGCTTGCCTTTTACGTTACAGTAACTTAAATTTGTTAAATAGTGTAGATGGCTTCTCAAGGTTTTCAGTTCTTCGGAAACTGTTTGCGTAGGCAAGTCTAGCTTACGTATCGAGCGCAAGCAAACCAAGTGGGTCAAAACTTGACATAACCACACTTAGCACAGTTCTTTTGGTAGAATAGTCTTTCGATGACTCGATTTTCGATTTCTCAAGCAACTCTTTTTTTTCTTTTTTTTTTAATTCCGTTTATAACTCATATATAACAACATATAACTATAACATATAGAATCAGAGGGCCGGGGCTAACTTCGACCGCATCAAAGTTTGTATACCCTTGCAACTTTTTTGGTAACTCTTTCCTTAGCTATAGCCATCAAAGTGAAATAAGTTTTATCTAAAAAGGCTAATGTTTGCCTACAATCTTAGCATGCAAAATAACGATCAAAATCACTTTTTTCCACCGATCGTTCCTATGGTATATGATATCGTCACCCAAATTTGGCACAGTCGTTGATAGCTACAATAAACTTACTTATATTAAATTGCAGTATATACAAGCCTACTTTCAAAATTTCAGCTCTGTAGCTCTAACGGTCTAGAAGGAGTTCGCATCGATCCAGACGGACGGGCAGACGGACGGACGGACATGGATTTTTAAACTCGTCTCGTCGTGCTGATCAAGAATATATATACTTTATATGGTCTGAGATGCTTCGTTCTATGCGTTGCACACTTCTGACCAAAATTAATATACCCTTTTTGCAAGGGTATAAAAAGCGTTTATCTCAAAAACTAGTCAAGCCGGAGACACCATATTTGGTATGTATATTTGCTTAGTTAATGCGTACATTTTGTATGCCAAGCCCCCGCAAATCAAAAAAAAACCATTTTCTTAAACCTATACTAACTAAAGACAATAAAATTTTCTTGGTAAATGCGCAAATGTGTAAAAATTTTGACAGCCCCTTTCCGCCCCCGTAATGCAAAAAAAACTCGATTAGCCAGCTTCTTTATACGGCAGCTCCTTTATACGGCAGCTTCTTTATACGGCAACAGCACCAACACGAATAAGAATTCTATTTTTTAATAAAATATATAGTGTATATTATATTAAATAATATATATATAATATACATTTCGCCTGTTCTATTGTCTATCATACGTAAATCTTTGCCCAACATGTCCAAATATTGCTGGAGTTGACGGACCTTTCCTTTGTAATTTTTCCGCTAATTTTCATTAGCGTTTTCATTACTAGACGTCGCAATCCCACGCGACTCTCCTTTGCTATCATCAATTCTGATATATTCGCATCTGCTTCAACTAACGCTGACTTACTAGTGCCTGGTTGGAGCAATTTGTCATGGTTATGCATCCATCGGCTACTATTCTCTTTTACTTCCTCAATCACCTTGCTAGTTATCTTTCTGGTATCTAGTGCTTCCAACTGCCTTAACCTGGTATGCAACTCTACCTGCTTCTCTAACAATTTTGCAGTCTTATTAGTGAACATTTTACCTTATGCGAACATTAGGATATCGATATAATTATAGAATGATAATAATAAAATATGTAAGTTGATGTATGTAATTATGTATATGTAATTATTTTACTGTATCTCTAATCTGATGATCCTGTTAGCTGGGTGGTGTTCGCCGATAGCTTCGCTTTCCATTTAACCACCTCAAGAATGATGACTTGCTGCTTCTTTGCAACTGTGTCGTTGCTTGCTGATGTTTCTTGTTGCCTACTTGTAACTATATTTGTGTATACATATATACACTTATTTGTATTTTATATTTTTATACCCTTGCAGAGGGTATTATAAAATTGATCAGATGTTTGTAACGCACAGAAGGAGACGTTTCCGACCCCATAAAGTATATATATTCTTGATCAGCTTGAGAAGCTGAGTCGATATAGCCATGTCCGTCTGTCCGTCTGTCCGTCTGTCCGTCTGTCCGTCCGTCTGTGCGTATGCGTTTTACTCAGCCATCTTAAGAGATATCGGGTTGAAATTTTTTTGGAGACTCTTTATTACCTGTGTGAGATAAAGTATGAAAATCATCGGGATCGGACTACTATATCATATATTGTTAAATAATCATTAAATGTGTTTTGAATTCAGTAGTTTGAAAAATATTTGAGCATATTCATAATACGACAACTAATGCTGTTGATGTATGAAATTTCACTTTTCTTATCGAATTAAATATAATAAAGAACTGCAAGGGTATATAAACTTCGGCAAGGCCGAAGTTAACTTCCATAGCTCGTTTTGTTTAATTTCGATATTTACGCT
Organism: Drosophila paulistorum; assembly: GCA_018152135.1. Lineage (NCBI taxonomy): Eukaryota > Metazoa > Arthropoda > Insecta > Diptera > Drosophilidae > Drosophila > Drosophila paulistorum. The sequence continues at coordinate 1,543,167 of JAECXG010000134.1, forward strand.
TCTAATACGCCACACACAAACTCTATAATTAATTTTTTTAACGCCGCCGAAATTATTGCAGTTGCTCGACTAGCCAAACTGTCTTTATTTAACTCGGTCGCACGCACTTTTATTTATACGCAATATTTTGATTTTTGTTTTATACTCTGTTTCTTACCACTGGTGGGGGAAAACTGCAGTTTCTTTTTCTCGAAGGACCAAAATGAATAGGGATTCGCGGAGAGAAGGAAAATAACCCACTCATTCACAGATATATTAAACTGACAAATGTTTATTTTGAAAACAATCGCTTCAAAAATTACGAAGTTATTGGCAAAGTCACTGTTTTTCACCGATCTTTCCTATGGGAGGTATATGATATAGTCACCCGATCTTGATCAAGTTTGGCACAGGTGCAATAAACTCATTAATATTAAATTTCATGACGATAGCTCCGAAAATTGCGAAGTTATTCAGAAAAGTCACTGTTCGTGACTTTGACTTTTGTATGGGAGCCATATGATATAGTGGACCGATCCGGCTGAATCCGAGATGTACAACCCCTGCAGTATATACAAGCCTACATGCAAAATTCTCTGTAGCTCTGTAGCCCTAGGTCTAGGAGGAGTCGGACAGCCGGACGGACGGACGGACGGACGGACATGGTTATTTGAACTCGTCTCGTCGTGCTGATCAAGAATATATATACTTTATATGGTCGGAGATGCTTCCTTCTATGCGTTGCACACTTCTGACCAAAATGAATATACCCTTTTTGCAAGGGTATAAATATACTAAACAATAACTTATAGGGTCACAGCAGCACAAGTCAAAAGGAACATTACAATACACTCGTGAGGTTAGAGGTAGAGGTGGATACAAATACAGGGTCGAGCGGGACTACTTTTTTAGGTACTACTTCGCAAGTCCCTTGGCGATCATTTTTCGTGACTCTGACGTTCGAGCCTTCTAAGCTCCTTCATCACAACTGACGCGAAAGTGCTGATGGCGTCCCATGCTCGGGGATCGGAGACCATCAGCCTGGTCAAATTTTCCAATGTTGCGCGATGCCCCATTGCACACTCCAGGGAAAGTCTTGCCGTTTCAAACTTGGGCAAGGCAGCACCAGGTGCATTCGTCCGAAGTTTCATGGCCGAATCTCTTTACGAAGATCTGGTTGGGGATTCCGTCGGGGTCCGGAGCCTTCGCTGGTTTAAGTTTCTATGCCGAGTACCTCGTACACTGTGCTTTCCTCAATGTGTGGTTGAAGTGGGGGATTCAGGACAGGCAAATCGTCCACGATTTGAGGGAAGAGGTTATCCACTATGCCCCGAACGGCTGGGCGTCCTTCGGTGCCGGACTCTTGGCGACATGCAGGCGCTACGCGACTGTCTGGTACGCCTTTCCCTATGGGTCCTGCTCTGCCGAGTCGCATAGGGCCAGGTTACACACGCGTTTGCTGTCCTTAATTACCTTTTTAAAAGCCTTACAGCACTGCATGTAGTCCAAATGCAGGACTGAGAAGGCTAGGGTCCTTCTTGCGCGCTGGTACATGCGCCTCGCGCGGAAGCCAACGTCGGCGATGCGGCCAATCCACCAACAGACTGGTTTGTGATGTCTTCTGTATGCCTTGCGTTGGAATATACTCAAATCACAGGTCCTCTCGAGTGCCGACATGATGGAATTAGCTGCCGCGTCTGCATCTCCTAGGCGTACATTATATAGAGTCACTGGCGAACGTAAGGTCTACGATGGATCCTGCACCGGCTCTACTAAAGGTATTCCTCGTGCTAGAGTTGAGCACTGAGACACTGAGGTTACAAAAACACTGGAGCAAAAGGCGGCACCGTGCATCGAAGCGAGTGCTGCCCCATTCAGCATTAAAGTCGCCACCTATGATGACTCCTTTGCGGCCCCTGACGGGTATGGTACATTCAAACCTCTCTAGTGGGTAGCTGGGAGGAAGGTAGCAACTGTAGACCCAGTACCCTCCGATTATGTCCGGACGAAGCCATCCATCTGGACGACTGGAAGCATAATAGTCCCGCAGGACCAAATAGCAGCCTTACCGTTGATGTCGGATACCCAATCGGCGTTCCTCTCTGATCTGTACAGCTCACTGACTAGGGCCAAGTCGTAGCCGCCTTTCCGTACCGTCTGGTGAAGGAGATCCTGCGCCACGACACAATGGTTCAGGTTTACCTGGATGAACTTTAGGCGCATCATTGATGAGCACGAGGTTGCCTCTTCGTTCCATTAAGGGGATACCGTTGACTGCCCGCAAAATGGTTTATGGGCGGAAGGCCCTCTTCCTGGCATAGGAAGCAGGTAGGGTCCTTTACTCCACAGTTCGCAGCTTTATGTCCTTCCACTCCGGACCTAAGGCAACAGTTAAACCTATCCACTTGGCTGAGGCATTTCGATGATATATGTCCAGCCCTTAGGCAATGGTATCAACACTTAGCCAGCTCCTTTATACGGCAGCTTCTTTATATGGCAGCTCCTTTATACGGCAGCTCCTTTATACGGCAACAGCACCACCACGGACTTTGCCTAACGCCAGTAGCTTCACCGTCTCTGCTGCACTGATGACTGCGACATTAGACCAGAAGAGCCCGCGGCGTAGACTTCTGACAGTGCAACAGTCCTCGTCTACATTTGCTTGTATTGCCAATGCAGCAATAAGGTCACGGGTCGCGGTCAATTCATCCAGTTCGCGGATAATTGCGTGTTGGATCGGACCGAGGACACGTACTCCGACTGAGACCCCTAGGACGTGCTTCAGCTCATCCTTCAGCAACTGCTTGTCATCAGGGGCCCCCCTTAGCACGAGTAGCAACCCTTCTTTGACAGTACGCCGTACCTTCACAACTTGCTCGCATACGCGTTTGATGCGCGAGATGATGATGACCCGCTGCCACGCGTTGCTATCTTTTTGGATAGTTTAACTAAACGACTCACGTGCTTTGCCGGCGGTCTAATACAGTTTACGCACTTCGGCTCCGTTGTAGCAGGCAGGTCTTGACCGTGGAACATCGCGCTGACAAGCACGACTAGCTCCTGCAGTCTGGAGACCTTTTCCCTAAAAGAGTTTTTGATGCTGCTGTATATTTTGCCGCTAGCATCTTTCTCCTTGGAATAGTGGACAGCGATTGAGTCCAGGAGGGTGTTCATTTCGTCCAGCGCCTTGACTTTTCGCTGTACCTTCGATTTTTTTGAGTGTACATTACCGCCGCTATTGGGGCTATTCGTTGGGGAGTCTCTAGTTTGCTTTGGGGTCGCGTCATGGCAAATCTCCACAGACAGCGCCGCATTTTGAGGTACGAGACTTGAGGCAGCATGTAGTACTGCCTTTCCCTGGAGGCGGTAGCGGCAGCGGTAGCGGTAGCTGCACTGCTTCCCTCGGCGAACAAGTATTTCCCCCTGCCACAGATGCTTCAAGCGGATCTGAGCCTTGACCTCCGGGTGCCGTCAACAGCAAGCCAAAATATTTGTATAGAGATATGCAATTATTTATCTATGTTGTGTTAATTTAATTTATTTTATTTTTATTTAAATTCCAAATAATCCAATATTCCCCAGCGAGGAGTTGAACCAGCGGCGCGTGCGCCATCGACTTGCGCGACTTCTACAACGCCACCGAACAAATATGTAAGCCGGTGCTGAAACTCAGCTATATTACGAGTCAGTTCGTGTATCGGATTACGTGCAATACAAAAGTGCTCGACTGTTAACAGAGTCACTGTGCGCAGTGGCCGATCATGCAATAGCGGGGGTGCTGTTAGCTCAGCGGGTGCCTTTAGCACAGCGGGTGCTGTTAACTACGTTAATAATAGAACTACTGATCCGGCAAGCCTGGTAGCAACTGATGATGTAGCACAAAAAGGCACGAATTTGTGTACGCAAAGATGGTCAAAAGCGGGAACCAAAAAATAGGACGCAAACCCGTCGCACCTACACCGACGCATCCACAAATAGCTTGACGGGACAGAATACCTCCCACTCCCCTGGTCACCCGAGGAAAACGCAGGCTTATGGACCGGTGTACACAACAGGTCCTAGTCACCAGGTATACGACGTCCGCCGCACAGGACTTGGACTCTGGCAAGTAGACCCCTTTCACGGGCACTTGCACCACCAACTCGTGCCTTTTATTCACAGGTAGAACACGGTATTGAGGAAGACTTGGGAGCGAAGGCGAAAAACGCGTTCGCACTTCAACGTATTACATATCAATGTCTCAACTCCGGCTTGACTACATACGTGTGTTGATCTGTAACAGGCATCCACCACATACCTTGTCTTGCTTTTGTTCTACGAATCCAACCTCCCTATGCCCGTCTCCTTCTTGCGCTGAACGTCCAATTCATCGAGCGTATTGAGCGCACAAGAATCCTCAAGTTGAATCAACTCCGCCATCCGTCCTCGGTGTCTATTGACTCGAGCCAGTCTTCGACGAACGTATTTCTGCAAATGACTGTTCAGCTCTTAGAGATTCCTTTTTGAACCGCTAAGGCCGTCGAGCAGGAAGCTCCGAATGTCAAAACCTGCATCACATACGTTTCTGCGCCCTAGCCGGATTTCCACTGCGCCATAGAAACTTCTGAGACGTCTGGTCTTCTTGGCGCACTCTTAATTGGTGAAATATCTCACTTATGTCACCAGCCACTGCTACTGGTCGCTTCCAAAAACGTATTAACACGCCAACTGCATTCCCGACCAGCCTTGTCTTGTTCTTGTTTGGGTTAGTAACTGTAAATATAGGCAGTAACCATGAACTTTTACCCTTAATTAGCTCATTTTCTGATAATATCCGGATGTATCCCTTTTTCCTCATAGCTTTGCGTAGTATCCAACATAAAACTTGTAAGGTTGACGTCCTGGGCAATTTTCGTTTCTAAGCACTGAACGCCTCATGGCCATTGAGTATGAATCTGGTAGTTCTATTTTGTCGAACATCCATAGCAGTCCAGTTTGCCAATGGTTGTCAATCGGGTAATAACTTGTGGTCTTCTCCATAATCTGCAACGCGCTCTCGTCATCTTTTGACCTAAATAGCTTGTTTGGCAGAAGACTCCATAGCAAAGTATTCTCTTATTGATGCATCTAAAGCGCGCATCCAAATGCTCGCTTCATTGCACTCACGTATGTGCAATACAGACATGTGAGGATGATGAAGCGGCGGCGCTGTACCGGCCATACACAGACCAGCCCACGTATTTCCAAAGGCACACACACTTTCAAATAATCCAGTCTAATAATTAAGTTTGCCTTTTACGTTACAGTAACTTAAATTTGGTAAATACTGTAGATGGCTTCTCGAGGTTACCAGTTTGTCGGTAACTGTTTGCATAGGCAAACTCTTAATTCCAAATCACGTCGCACATTGACACATCGGAATACTCACTGCCACTACGATTCGCTTTCCTTGTAGTCTGATGTCTCGTGGATCAACGAGTGGTGCTTGCAGATCATGCTGATTAAAACAACAATAGCAGAGCCTCTTTTGCCGCACGAACTCCTTTCTATGCTTTATGCTCATTTCTCGAAAGGGACGACAGTCTACTAGGTTATGACTCTTTGCCCATTTGGGACACGACCCGATGAGTACTTCCACCGTTTTCGATTCCGGACTAGATCCATTTTGCAATTCGTTGAGCAAAAAAATTCGCGCTTTGGTTCTCTTCGCTCCGTCCTTAGCTGGAACTGTAGGAACTTGAGGCACACTTTGCAATGCCAAAGATAGACAAGTTATCGACACTAAAGTAGGCGAAGGCAAGGTTTGACTTTAAGTGATTTATTTGGGTCCGCAAGCCCGGCCCCATAGAGAGGAAATTAAATGGAGACTTATGGCTAGTGTCCTTAACACCTATCTTTAAAAAATTTTATAAATTTTTATATTCTATTTATACTACTTTGCACTATTTTATGCTATTTGCAATTTGAATTTTATTTCTTTATTGAAGTCATCAATGTGGTAGATGGGATCTACAGTCTCAGATGAAGAAGAGACTAGTTCAAAAGGTGAATAACCATGTACGGTGGATGGAGTGGTGTTAAAGCCATATGTGAAGTATGCTAGATATTTATCCCAATTGTCCTTTTTAATGGATATGTATGACCTGATGTACTCATTGAACTTTCTACTGTTCAAGAGTTTGATGGTGGTGAGCCGTGGAGTTAATTTTAGTTATGATAAAATTTTTGAAGAGTTCTATTAGTATTGAATTCATATATTCTGTTCCCATATCTGTTAAAATTGTTTTAACTGAGCCGTAATAAATTAAAATAAATATTGCCTTTGCAACCGCTTTTGCACTTTTGTTTGGTATTGGTATTGATATGAGATATTTTGGCAGGTCGCAGATAATAGTAACCGCATATTCATTATAATTCATTGTTTTTGGTAATGGTCCAATTGTATCTATTATTATTGTGTCAAAAGTGGTTGCAGGGGTTGGTGTTGTTGTCAATGGTAAGTGGTTGTGTCTTTGAGTCTTAATTTTTGTTTAGGGGGTGCTAGTTTGTAAATTATGGCGGTTTTATGTTTTGAATCATGTTTTTTTTTTCATGATTTCATAATAGGACAAGTTTTCATTTAATAGGTTTATGTTTGTAATTTGGACGTCTGTGTTGTTAGTATTTAATATGCAGAAATATGGGTTAGTCTTAGAATCAATTGTGATTGCAACGAATACCCCTGAGTGCAATTCTTGATTGGGGATAAAGGTGTTATTATTGGTTGAGGATATTGCAATGCGTAGTATTTTTTCTGTTTTAGATGGGATATGGGACACATGTATGTTTTGACTGATCCCTATGTTTATTAAAATTTTAGTCAAGCCCCAGAATTCCGCCACATGGGATGGGAAAATCATTTCCATTACTTGGAAGGTGTGTTTCGTTGAGAGGTTGCTGATTTTGAGTTTTCTTTCACCTATTGTAAATAGGACGTCTTTGCCTATTCCACTAAGTTTTGTCCGTCTGTGTATGTCAACTGTAGTGTCTAATAATAATTTTATTGTCCCCAGATCGTCAAAATTTAGAGTTACGTAGCTATTTAGGTTGGGATTTATAAACTATATATTTTTTTGTTCGATTCTTTACATCAGAGCACTTTCGGAGTATTACGAATTTTCTTCTACGTTTGTGTCTGACTTTATTATTTTGTTGTGTTTTAGCAGGCTAATTAGTTCTTTTATTATTATTGCCATAATTTCTTCGACTATAATTATTACTATGGTTGTTGTAGTTCCTAGCATTGATATAGTTAGTATTACCATTCGGGTTTCTATTTTGATACTTATTATTTCTATAATTTCTATTATTATTATGCGAGTTTCTATTCGTGTAGTTGTTTCTTTTAGTATAAAATACACTTTGATCATGTTCCATATTTGTAGATGTATTTACAAATTTAGCTACAACATCATTCATTTCAGTGAAATTGCCTGCTTCTATTATTGTTCTGACCTTTTCATTGTAGCAGTTCTTTATAATTGATTTCACTGTTGTCTGAAATGGGCGTAGTGAGAGATAATTAACAGAGGGGCCGTAGTTTAACTTAATATACGTAACAGAAGGGGAACGGTGATGAGGTGTTAGACCTGGCCAAGTATTGTGACTCAAAATTGTTTGCAATAGTTTGTATAGGTAACAATATAAGGTATCCTTTTGTTGGCTTGTAAACATTTGCAATTTTCAGGATACGGGCTGTAGTATGATCCAGAATTTAAAACCAGCGGGCCGGGACTAACTTCGACCGAGTCAAAGTTTATATATCCTTGCAACTCTTTTGGCAGCTCTTTCCTTACCCATATCCATCAAAGTGGAAAAACGTTTTATCTAAAAATGTTTGCGAAAGATCAGCCTACCATCTTAGCATAGGAAATAACGAAGTTTTTGATCAAAGTCACTGTTTTCCACCGATCGTTTCTATATGATCTCGTCACCCGATCTTGATCAAATTTCTCAACAAAAAAAAAATCGATTACCTAGTGCAATCAAATTTGGCACACTTAAATTGGATACTAATATCAAGCAAAAAAACAAATTTAAAAATCAAAATCGAACTAAAACAGCCAAGTTGGCTGGTGGGTCGCTATGGTGCTCGTATGCATGTGAACAGAATTTCAAACCAGCTGGCCGGGGATAACTTCGACCGAGTCAAAGTTTGTGTACCCTTGCAACTCTTTTGGCAGCTCTTTCCTTACCCATACCATTTTAGCATAGGAATTAACGAAGTTTTTGATCAATATCACTGTATGTATAGTGTCATTAAATGTAGAGAATTTATTTCTTTTGTTTTATTATTATTTTTTTTATATATATTAATTGATTAAAATGTTTAACCTATCTATAGTTGTTTCTTATTCTTTGTATCTTTAATTAGAATGTTATCCCTATCCTTTATTTCTTCTATAATGTATGGACCTAAATACCTAGGTTCTTACTTATGACCCGTATCATTTCGTATTAAAACTTTATCTCCTATTTCTAATTCGATACTGTTTACTTTTCTATCATATATCTCCTTATTCTTTGCTTTATGCTCTTCTAACATAATTCTGGCTCTTTTATAGGCCTGTTCTAATCTAAATTTTGATTCCTTAGCATAATATAGTGGGTTTTATAGACAGTATTATTATTATTAAAATGTTTGGGTAAATTTGAAGTTTTACCGAATACCAACTCATATGGACAATAATCATGTGTGTTGTATTAAAACAATATGCGAAGTTTCGGTGGCTACGCTCCACAGTGCCTACAGTCTGGTGATGATGTGCAGTTGAAGTTATGTTTTTAATTTGCAGATTTATGCAAAAATCAATTATTGAGTTTCTATATTCTGTTCCCATGTCCGTAAAACACGTCTTCATTGGACCGTACTGCAGAATGAAATCTTCAAATATAGCTTTTGCTACTACTATCGCCCCTCACGGTAACATTCCCACTTTCAAATTGGTTTATTTTCTCTTTTAATGCTGACAAGGTATTCTGAACGTCGAACTCTAGTTCTTCTCTGACTTCTTTAAACGTTTCATTACATATAACTTCATCTATATAAGCTTGGCACATCTGTACCTTCTTGAATAAGAATTCTATTTTTTAATAAAATATATAGTGTATATTATATTAAATAATATATATATAATATACATTTCGCCTGTTCTATTGTCTATCATACGTAAATCTTTGCCCAACATGTCCAAATATTGCTGGAGTTGACGGACCTTTCCTTTGTAATTTTTCCGCTAATTTTCATTAGCGTTTTCATTACTAGACGTCGCAATCCCGCGCGACTCTCCTTTGCTATCATCAATTCTGATATATTCGCATCTGCTTCAACTAACGCTGACTTACTAGTGCCTGGTTGGAGCAATTTGTCATGGTTATGCATCCATCGGCTACTATTCTCTTTTACTTCCTCAATCACCTTGCTAGTTATCTTTCTGGTATCTAGTGCTTCCAACTGCCTTAACCTGGTATGCAACTCTACCTGCTTCTCTAACAATTTTGCAGTCTTATTAGTGAACATTTTACCTTATGCGAACATTAGGATATCGATATAATTATAGAATGATAATAATAAAATATGTAAGTTGATGTATGTAATTATGTATATGTAATTATTTTACTGTATCTCTAATCTGATGATCCTGTTAGCTGGGTGGTGTTCGCCGATAGCTTCGCTTTCCATTTAACCACCTCAAGAATGATGACTTGCTGCTTCTTTGCAACTGTGTCGTTGCTTGCTGATGTTTCTTGTTGCCTACTTGTAACTATATTTGTGTATACATATATACACTTATTTGTATTTTATATTTTTATACCCTTGCAGAGGGTATTATAAAATTGATCAGATGTTTGTAACGCACAGAAGGAGACGTTTCCGACCCCATAAAGTATATATATTCTTGATCAGCTTGAGAAGCTGAGTCGATATAGCCATGTCCGTCTGTCCGTCTGTCCGTCTGTCCGTCTGTCCGTCCGTCTGTGCGTATGCGTTTTACTCAGCCATCTTAAGAGATATCGGGTTGAAATTTTTTTTGGAGACTCTTTATTACCTGTGTGAGATAAAGTATGAAAATCATCGGGATCGGACTACTATATCATATATTGTTAAATAATCATTAAATGTGTTTTGAATTCAGTAGTTTGAAAAATATTTGAGCATATTCATAATACGACAACTAATGCTGTTGATGTATGAAATTTCACTTTTCTTATCGAATTAAATATAATAAAGAACTGCAAGGGTATATAAACTTCGGCAAGGCCGAAGTTAACTTCCATAGCTCGTTTTGTTTAATTTCGATATTTACGCTTCTAATACGCCACACACAAACTCTATAATTAATTTTTTTAACGCCGCCGAAATTATTGCAGTTGCTCGACTAGCCAAACTGTCTTTATTTAACTCGGTCGCACGCACTTTTTATTTATACGCAATATTTTGATTTTTGTTTTATACTCTGTTTCTTACCACTGGTGGGGGAAAACTGCAGTTTCTTTTTCTCGAAGGACCAAAATGAATAGGGATTCGCGGAGAGAAGGAAAATAACCCACTCATTCACAGATATATTAAACTGACAAATGTTTATTTTGAAAACAATCGCTTCAAAAATTACGAAGTTATTGGCAAAGTCACTGTTTTTCACCGATCTTTCCTATGGGAGGTATATGATATAGTCACCCGATCTTGATCAAGTTTGGCACAGGTGCAATAAACTCATTAATATTAAATTTCATGACGATAGCTCCGAAAATTGCGAAGTTATTCAGAAAAGTCACTGTTCGTGACTTTGACTTTTGTATGGGAGCCATATGATATAGTGGACCGATCCGGCTGAATCCGAGATGTACAACCCCTGCAGTATATACAAGCCTACATGCAAAATTCTCTGTAGCTCTGTAGCCCTTACGGTCTAGGAGGAGTCGGACAGTCGGACGGACGGACGGACGGACGGACATGGTTATTTGAACTCGTCTCGTCGTGCTGATCAAGAATATATATACTTTATATGGTCGGAGATGCTTCCTTCTATGCGTTGCACACTTCTGACCAAAATGAATATACCCTTTTTGCAAGGGTATAAATATACTAAACAATAACTTATAGGGTCACAGCAGCACAAGTCAAAAGGAACATTACAATACACTCGTGAGGTTAGAGGTAGAGGTGGATACAAATACAGGGTCGAGCGGGACTACTTTTTTAGGTACTACTTCGCAAGTCCCTTGGCGATCATTTTTCGTGACTCTGACGTTCGAGCCTTCTAAGCTCCTTCATCACAACTGACGCGAAAGTGCCGATGGCGTCCCATGCTCGGGGATCGGAGACCATCAGCCTGGTCAAATTTTCCAATGTTGCGCGATGCCCCATTGCACACTCCAGGGAAAGTCTTGCCGTTTCAAACTTGGGCAAGGCAGCACCAGGTGCATTCGTCCGAAGTTTCATGGCCGAATCTCTTTACGAAGATCTGGTTGGGGATTCCGTCGGGGTCCGGAGCCTTCGCTGGTTTAAGTTTCTATGCCGAGACCTCGTACACTGTGCTTTCCTCAATGTGTGGTTGAAGTGGGGGATTCAGGACAGGCAAATCGTCCACGATTTGAGGGAAGAGGTTATCCACTATGCCCCGAACGGCTGGGCGTCCTTCGGTGCCGGACTCTTGGCGACATGCAGGCGCTACGCGACTGTCTGGTACGCCTTTCCCTATGGGTCCTGCTCTGCCGAGTCGCATAGGGCCAGGTTACACACGCGTTTGCTGTCCTTAATTACCTTTTTGAGAGCCTTACAGCACTGCATGTAGTCCAAATGCAGGACTGAGAAGGCTAGGGTCCTTCTTGCGCGCTGGTACATGCGCCTCGCGCGGAAGCCAACGTCGGCGATGCGGCCAATCCACCAACAGACTGGTTTGTGATGTCTTCTGTATGCCTTGCGTTGGAATATACTCAAATCACAGGTCCTCTCGAGTGCCGACATGATGGAATTGGCTGCCGCGTCTGCATCTCCTAGGCGTACATCATATAGAGTCACTGGCGAACGTAAGGTCTACGATGGATCCGGCTCTACTAAAGGTATTCCTCGTGCTAGAGTTGAGCAGTGAGACACTGAGGTTACAAAAACACTGGAGCAAAAGGCGGCACCGTGCATCGAAGCGAGTGCTGCCCCATTCAGCATTAAAGTCGCCGCCTATGATGACTCCTTTGCGGCCCCTGACGGGTATGGTACATTCAAACCTCTCTAGTGGGTAGCTGGGAGGAAGGTAGCAACTGTAGACCCAGTACCCTCCGATTATGTCCGGACGAAGCCATCCATCTGGACGACTGGAAGCATAATAGTCCCGCAGGACCAAATAGCAGCCTTACCGTTGATGTCGGATACCCAATCGGCGTTCCTCTCTGATCTGTACGGCTCACTGACTAGGGCCAAGTCGTAGCCGCCTTTCCGTACCGTCTGGTGAAGGAGATCCTGCGCCACGACACAATGGTTCAGGTTTACCTGGATGAACTTTAGGCGCATCATTGATGAGCACGAGGTTGCCTCTTCGTTCCATTAAGGGGATACCGTTGACTGCCCGCAAAATGGTTTATGGGCGGAAGGCCCTCTTCCTGGCATAGGAAGCAGGTAGGGTCCTTTACTCCACAGTTCGCAGCTTTATGTCCTTCCACTCCGGACCTAAGGCAACAGTTAAACCTATCCACTTGGCTGAGGCATTTCGATGATATATGTCCAGCCCTTAGGCAATGGTATCAACACTTAGCCAGCTCCTTTACACGGCAGCTTCTTTATATGGCAGCTCCTTTATACGGCAGCTCCTTTATACGGCAACAGCACCACCACGGACTTTGCCTAACGCCAGTAGCTTCACCGTCTCTGCTGCACTGAAGACTGCGACATTAGACCAGAAGAGCCCGCGGCGTAGACTTCTGACAGTGCAACAGTCCTCGTCTACATTTGCTTGTATTGCCAATGCAGCAATAAGGTCACGGGTCGCGGTCAATTCATCCAGTTCGCGGATAATTGCGTGTTGGATCGGACCGAGGACACGTACTCCGACTGAGACCCCTAGGACGTGCTTCAGCTCATCCTTCAGCAACTGCTTGTCATCAGGGGCCCCCTTAGCACGAGTAGCAACCCTTCTTTGACAGTACGCCGTACCTTCACAACTTGCTCGCATACGCGTTTGATGCGCGAGATGATGATGACCCGCTGCCACGCGTTGCTATCTTTTTGGATAGTTTAACTAAACGACTCACGTGCTTTGCCGGCGGTCTAATACAGTTTACGCACTTCGGCTCCGTTGTAGCAGGCAGGTCTTGACCGTGAAACATCGCGCTGACAAGCACGACTAGCTCCTGCAGTCTGGAGACCTTTTCCCTAAAAGAGTTTTTGATGCTGCTGTATATTTTGCCGCTAGCATCTTTCTCCTTGGAATAGTGGACAGCGATTGAGTCCAGGAGGGTGTTCATTTCGTCCAGCGCCTTGACTTTTCGCTGTACCTTCGATTTTTTTGAGTGTACAAAACCGCCGCTATTGGGGCTATTCGTTGGGGAGTCTCTAGTTCGCTTTGGGGTCGCGTCATGGCAAATCTCCACAGACAGCGCCGCATTTTGAGGTGGTACGAGACTTAAGGCAGCATGTAGTACTGCCTTTCCCTCGAGGCGGTAGCGTCCGCTGCACTGACATTCCCTCGGCGGACAAGTATTTCCCCCTGCCCCAAATGCTTCAAGCGGATTTGAGCCTTGACCTCCGGGTGCCGTCAACAGCAAGCAAAAATATTTCTATAGAGATATGCATTTGCAGAATATTTATCTATGTTGTGTTAATTTAATTTATTTTATTATACCCTTGCAGAGGGTATTATAAAATTGGTCAGATGTTTGTAACGCACAGAAGGAGACGTTTCCGACCCCATAAAGTATATATATTCTTGATCAGCTTGAGAAGCTGAGTCGATATAGCCATGTCCGTCTGTCCGTCTGTCCGTCCGTCTGTGCGTATGCGTTTTACTCAGCCATCTTAAGAGATATCGGGTTGAAATTTTTTTTGGAGACTCTTTATTACCTGTGTGAGATAAAGTATGAAAATCATCGGGATCGGACTACTATATCATATATTGTTAAATAATCATTAAATGTGTTTTGAATTCAGTAGTTTGAAAAATATTTGAGCATATTCATAATACGACAACTAATGCTGTTGATGTATGAAATTTCACTTTTCTTATCGAATTAAATATAATAAAGAACTGCAAGGGTATATAAACTTCGGCAAGGCCGAAGTTAACTTCCATAGCTCGTTTTTATTTAAATTCCAAATAATCCAATATTCCCCAGCGAGGAGTTGAACCAGCGGCCCGTGCGACATCGACTTGCGCGATTCCTAAAACGCCACCGAACAACTATGCAAGCTGGTGCTGAAACTCAGCTATATTACGAGTCAGTTCGTGTAGCGGATTACGTGCAATACAAAAGTGCTCGACTGTTAACAGAGTCACTGTGCGCAGTGGCCGATCATGCAATAGCGGGGGTGCTGTTAGCTCAGCGGGTGCTTTTAGCGCAGCGGCTGCTGTTAACTACGTCACTATTATTAACTACTGATCCGGCAAACCTGGTAACAGCTGATGATGTAGCACAAAAAGGCACGAATTTGTGTGCGCAAAGAAGGTAAAAAAAAGGGGGAACCAAAAAGAAGGACGCAACCCGTCGCACCAACACCGACGCATCCACAAATAGCTGGTCTCCCGAGGAAAACGCAGGCTTATGGACCGGTGTACACAACAGGCCCTAGTCACCAGGAATACGACGTCCGCCGCACAGGACTTGGACTCTGGCAAGTAGACCCCTTTCACGGGCACTTGCACCACCAACTCGTGCCTTTTATTCACAGGTAGAACACGGTATTGAGGAAGACTTGGGAGCGAAGGCGAAAAACGCGTTCGCACTTCAACGTATTACATATCAATGTCTCAACTCCGGCTTGACTACATACGTGTGTTGATCTGTAACAGGCATCCACCACATACCTTGTCTTGCTTTTGTTCTACGAATCCAACCTCCCTATGCCCGTCTCCTTCTTGCGCTGAACGTCGAATTCATCGAGCGTATTGAGCGCACAAGAATCCTCATGTTGAATCAACTCCGCCATCCGTCCTCGGTGTCTATTGACTCGAGCCAGTCTTCGACGAACGTATTTCTGCAAATGACTGTTCAGCTCTTAGAGATTCCTTTTGAACCGCTAAGGCCGTCGAGCAGGAAGCTCCGAATGTCAAAACCTGCATCACATACGTTTCTGCGCCCTAGCCGGATTTCCACTGCGCCATAGAAACTTCTGAGACGTCTGGTCTTCTTGGCGCACTCTTAATTGGTGAAATATCTCACTTATGTCACCAGCCACTGCTACTGGTCGCTTCCAAAAACGTATTAACACGCCAACTGCATTCCCGACCAGCCTTGTCTTGTTCTTGTTTGGGTTAGTAACTGTAAATATAGGCAGTAACCATGAACTTTTACCCTTAATTAGCTCATTTTCTGATAATATCCGGATGTATCCCTTTTTCCTCATAGCTTTGCGTAGTATCCAACATAAAACTTGTAAGGTTGACGTCCTGGGCAATTTTCGTTTCTAAGCACTGAACGCCTCATGGCCATTGAGTATGAATCTGGTAGTTCTATTTTGTCGAACATCCATAGCAGTCCAGTTTGCCAATGGTTGTCAATCGGGTAATAACTTGTGGTCTTCTCCATAATCTGCAACGCGCTCTCGTCATCTTTTGACCTAAATAGCTTGTTTGGCAGAAGACTCCATAGCAAAGTATTCTCTTATTGATGCATCTAAAGCGCGCATCCAAATGCTCGCTTCATTGCACTCACGTATGTGCAATACAGACATGTGAGGATGATGAAGCGGCGGCGCTGTACCGGCCATACACAGACCAGCCCACGTATTTCCAAAGGCACACACACTTTCAAATAATCCAGTCTAATAATTAAGTTTGCCTTTTACGTTACAGTAACTTAAATTTGGTAAATACTGTAGATGGCTTCTCGAGGTTACCAGTTTGTCGGTAACTGTTTGCATAGGCAAACTCTTAATTCCAAATCACGTCGCACATTGACACATCGGAATACTCACTGCCACTACGATTCGCTTTCCTTGTAGTCTGATGTCTCGTGGATCAACGAGTGGTGCTTGCAGATCATGCTGATTAAAACAACAATAGCAGAGCCTCTTTTGCCGCACGAACTCCTTTCTATGCTTTATGCTCATTTCTCGAAAGGGACGACAGTCTACTAGGTTATGACTCTTTGCCCATTTGGGACACGACCCGATGAGTACTTCCTTAGCTGGAACTGTAGGAACTTGAGGCACACTTTGCAATGCCAAAGATAGACAAGTTATCGACACTGAAGTAGGCGAAGGCAAGGTTTGACTTTAAGTGATTTATTTGGGTCCGCAAGCCCGGCCCCATAGTGAGGAAATTAAATGGAGACTTATGGCTAGTGTCCTTAACACCTATCTTTAAAAAATTTTATAAATTTTTATATTCTATTTATACTACTTTTATTCTATATAAGTGTACTGGTTGCTTTTCGTTTTAACTATCAGTTATTTCTATCTTATTATTAGGACTTTTGCTCTATATTTTATATTCGCCTGTGTATTTGTTTTCCAACTTATGTCCTGTCTCATTTTTTAAAAGTATTTCTTGTCCTTCAGTTAGTGATACTTTTATTGTGTTTTTATCATATGTTTCCTTTTGTAATGCTTTAAATTTTCGACAAGAAGTTTTGCACTATTTTATGCTATTTGCAATTTGAATTTTATTTCTTTATTGAAGTCATCAATGTGGTAGATGGGATCTACAGTCTCAGATGAAGAAGAGACTAGTTCAAAAGGTGAATAACCATGTACGGTGGATGGAGTGGTGTTAAAGCCAAATGTGAAGTATGCTAGATATTTATCCCAATTGTCCTTTTTAATGGATATGTATGACCTGATGTACTCATTGAACTTTGTACTGTTCAAGAGTTTGATGGTGGTGAGCCGTGGAGTTAATTTTAGTTATGTTAAAATTTTTGCGGAGTTCTATTAGTATTGAATTCATACATTCTGTTCCCATATCTGTTAAAATTGTTTTAACTGAGCCGTAATAAATTAAAATAAATATTGCCTTTGCAACCGCTTTTGCACTTTTGTTTGGTATTGGTATTGATATGAGATATTTTGACAGGTCGCAGATAATAGTAACCGCATATTCATTATAATTCATTGTTTTTGGCACACTTAAATTTTAATTTAATCAAAATCGAACTACAAAGCCAAGTTGGGTGGCCCTGGGGCGCTAGGGTGCTTGTATGCATGTGAAAAGAATTTAAAACCAGCGGTCCGCGTCTAACTTCGACCGAGTTTAAGTTTGAACCCATATGCATCAAATGGAAAAACGTTTTATCGAAAAATGCTTATGTTTGCGAAAGAACGGCGTACCATCTAAGCATAGGAAATGAAGAAGTTTTTGATCAAAGTCACTGTTTTTCACCGATCGTTCCTGTGGAGCTATTATCATATAATCACCCGATCTCCATCAAATGTTTCTCCATCCCCATCTCGGCACAGTCATTAACAGATATATGAAACAAGCAAATGTTTAATTTGAAAGCTATCGCGTGAAAAGTAACGAGGTTATTGACAAAATTCACTATTTTCGACCAATCGTTCCAATGGGAGCAATATTATATAGTCACTCGTTTAAAGGTGTAATAAACTCAGCAATATGAAATTTCACGGACGGACATAGCTATTTGAACTCGTCTCGGATCAAGAATATATATACTTTATATATGGTCGGAGATGCTTCTATATATGGTCGGAAATGCTTCCTTCTATCCGTTGCACACTTCTCATTAACTTTTTGCAAGGGTATAAAAAAACGTAAATGCATTCGTCGAGACGCCTGCTTACTTAATTTTATATTGGAGTATTTTAATATGGGCGTAGTGAGAGATAATTAACAGAGGGGCCGTAGTTTAACTTAATATACGTAACAGAAGGGGAACGGTGATG
Source organism: Drosophila paulistorum (assembly GCA_018152135.1). Classification (NCBI taxonomy): domain Eukaryota; kingdom Metazoa; phylum Arthropoda; class Insecta; order Diptera; family Drosophilidae; genus Drosophila; species Drosophila paulistorum. The sequence goes on from JAECXG010000134.1 coordinate 1,561,216, forward strand.
ATGTGTTAGACCTGGCCAAGTATTGTGACTCAAAATAGTAGCAAACAATATAAAATAGCTTTTTGTTGGCTTGCAATTTTCAGTGACTCTTGCAGATTAACACTTCAATGCTGGAGAGTTGAGGATAACATTTTTTTGTTTTTTTGCTTCTAAGTAATTTTTAATAGCAACAGGTGTAGTGCCGTGGGCAATGAAAAATACGCACAATTCGAGGGACTACAAATTCAAAAAAGTTTTTTGAGTTTTGTAATTATTTGTTTCTGAAATATACGCAAAAATACGTTACGGTTCTTGAGCAGCAAACGCTTGATTAAATATGCGTGTTATATATTTAAGCTTTACAACAATAAGTTTACTATTTCAAACATAAGTCTCATGAATGATCTTGTAATTCTTAGTTCTTGTATTTTTATTAGTTTTCTGAAATTTGAAGGCGCCAGCCTGGTGCTCTCTCTCTCTTTGTATCTCTTTATAGACTTATGTGTCCTACGTATCAAAATGATAAGACACTTGGTTTTTCTTGAATATTTTTAAAATTAAGGCACCTACTGGACTAAAAAACTTATGGAAATATTTAATAATGGAACAGAAAAGCGTTTTAACACATTTTATTCAAATATTTTAACAACAAATGGGTTTTTTTTTCAAAAAAATAGAAAATGCAGTATTTTTAGTTGTATCAAAATTATAAGACACCTTCGGCTGTAGCACTTAAACATAAAAAAAAAAATTACGAAATTAATAAGAAACGATATTTTATAGATTTATTGTTGATCCTTGGCATCTACCAACTTCAAAAATCCTTTTTTTCATAGAATCTGACAATTTTTGAAGTAACTCTGGCTCTAAAGAACGCCATTCCCTAAAAATCGATATTTTCAGGTCCTGTATGTTCTCAGAGGTCCTGTTTTTGCTATAGACACGTCGTGCCATTATACCCCAGATATTTTCTATTGGGTTTAAGTCCGGTGAGCAAGCCGGCCAGTCCAATAAAGCCACCGAACGACGATCCAAAAACGATTTGGTTTCGCGACTAACGTGAATTCGTGCATTGTCCTGCATGAAAACATGTGGAATCTCTCTATTTTCATTTAAAAAGGGGATCAAACTGTTGTCTAAGACCTGTATGTAATCACAGCTTTTCATTTTGGAGCTGCTACACTGCAAGTCTAACGTCCCAAACTTGTTAAATGCTCCCCACGCCATTACTGAACCGCCACCAAAATTTCTCTTTGAAAAATAAAGAGGCTTCTTTCGCAGATCGCGCCAATAATTCCGGAAACCATCAGGACCATCGAGATTAAACTTTTTCTCATCAGAAAAAATAACCTTATGTAAAATAAAAACATTAGACATATGCAAGAGTTCAATGCTGCATTTTTATACCAAGTCCCAGTTTGTATCCAAGTTTCGTTGGGCAAATTCGATCCTTGCAGCTTTGTGACGGGGTGTTAAAAAGGGAATTTTTTTGAGTACTGCTCGAACAATATGTTCAGAATCATTTAGTGTACGCCAAACAGTCATGCGGGATCCTTTTTTACTGGCAAGTGCTGCAAGCCGGGAACAGGACGCAGATGAATTGCTCGCTTTATTCATAATAAGCCGTTTGTCGCGTGAACTTAAAACTGGTTTCCGACTACTACTCCGTTTCTTGCCATAATCATCCGGATTCTTCAAAAAATTTGCGATTCCGGTGCGACTGCGTCCAATTTCTCTGGATATTTTGGACACAGTCCAACCAGATTTCGAAAAAGCAAGAATGCTTCCCTTTTCCTGCTCCGAAAGTAATGTAGAGCGACCCATTTTATTTATTTAAGTCTTAAATCAATGTTTTTTAGTTAATCTCTACTAAAAATTTGCTTCCGATTCGGTTAACTTAACTTTTCTTAATGTATCTTATAATTATGATACAACTGCAATCAGACAAAATTTCCAAGCAAGTAACGGTAATATTTTGGAGCTTATGCTTTGATCTATCTATCTCAATATTTGTTGTTGTAAAATTCCAAACAACATGTAATTGGCGATGAAATGAAATCAAATTTTTTGACTGTCTTATCATTTTGATACGCACCTTAAGAGAGATATTATGAGATATTATAAACAGTGTTTCATTAATCATCAAGAGATTTAACAACTTAATCCTGCTATAAGATGATCTTTTTGTAATATTTCACGTGGAAGGGGTCATATTTCGAGGTCAAATTTCAAAAGGTTTTAATATGAATAAATTTGTTGTTTCTATAGATACATGTCTATGCATATTAACCAAACTACAAATGTGGGATTATGTATTAAGATATACTTTTGATTGATCTTTATAATATTTGAAATTTTTTTCCTTTTTATAACGAAGCATTTGGTGGTTGGTTAAATTTGGGGCAAGTTGGGGCTAAATTTTCTTATTGATTTTACTTTTACATAAATTATATTAAAATTAAAGCAGATCCAAACGGATCTAACTGTCAAAAGTCCATTTGAAGTTTCTAATCGAATACAAAATAGGGTATTCTTTAAAAAAATCTGTCTCCAATTTTTTCAAAAAATAAAATTTCATCTTTTTATACCCTTGCAGAGGGTATTATAAAATTGGTCAGATGTTTGTAACGCACAGAAGGAGACGTTTCCGACCCCATAAAGTATATATATTCTTGATCAGCATGAGAAGCTGAGTCGATATAGCCATGTCCGTCTGTCCGTCCGTCGGTCCGTCCGTCCGTCTGTGCAAATCAACTTCACGCTGTCATCTTAAGAGCTATCGGAATGAAATTTCATATTTGAGCTACTTTTAGCCGGGAGATAATAGAGTATGAAAATTGTCAGGATCGGACTACTATATTATATAGCTCTAGAACAAAAATTTTTGAAAAAATTGGAGTATCCCCATGAAATATAATAGAATTTGATATAAAATCTCAGATCCCAAAATTTGAGTTTGATCGGATAAATAGAACACAAGTTACAGTCAATACAAATCGGTTCTACGTCATCAGCAAATCAAACAGAGCACATGCATACGCACACACAGACGTAGCGCTACACGTATGTACATATGTATGTGTATGCGTGTTGTGCTTTGCTTAAAAATTCTAGTAAAAAGAGAAATAATTTGAATGTTTTGTTTGTGTGTTGATGAATTGAGTTGCAAGGAAAGAAATTTCAAAATGTAAAAAAATTATTGCCAAGGACTGCAAGGGTATATAAACTTCGGCATTGCCGAAGTTAGCTTCTTTGATATTTTAATAGCAAATTGAATAAACTTTCTAACAATATAGAACATTTAAAGACTTGCATCGAAAATAATCAAATTAAACTGTAAAACTGGTAGAATCATGTGCATCATAACCGACATTATTTTATGCATCAACTTGCAGGTCATGTTTTTTTCAGAAAAACGATTAAATAATATTGTTTAAACACAATATAATATGTATTGGACATTTATTCACATATGTACATAAACAAAAAATATTCCATATCGAAAATTCACAAAATCTATTTTTTAGACGGTTCGGAAATTCCTGTCCCACATTAGCCGTCACAATTGATTGCCAGTGTAAATCGGCAAAATGAGAGATGAGACGACCCGGGAACGCCGCCTTATAAATGTTGGTTGTAGTTCTCGCAGCCGTTGCTCCGTCCTGTTAGAACCTCCAGTCCTAATTCGTTCAATTGCGGCAGAAAAAAATCGATATAGCGCCGTCCTCAAAAAAAAATGTAACGATGACTCCACCAGCGTGAATAGCGCACCATTTTCAGCGGGAAAATTGGCTGCTCACGCATCACTTGTATAATTTCAGTGCCCCAGAAGCGATAGTTCTGGTTGTTCAAGTACCCACTGAGGTGAAAATAAGCCTCATCGCTCACTATGATTTTGGTGCAAAAAGCTCCAAGACCACAGACGAATTGTTACGCAAAAAAATTGACACGATTATTCCGCGGACTTAGGGAGTGTTTCAGACGATTAACGAATACAATGAGCAAGCAACGTTGATGTGTTGGAATGATTTCCAGAAGTTTCTGTTCGCAAAGAAGGCTTTAAAACAGAGGTAGGCGCCCATAGCCCGTGAGGGCACTTTTGCTCGGCAATTGCTCGTGCGGCCGTCTGTGTGCATGCCGAAGTGAGCACGAAGTACAAGTTGAGACCGTATCGCGCAGTATAAAGCAGCTTACGCACACAAGCAAGCGCACGCATACAGTGACAGTTTGAGCTGGTTCCTTTATGCCTACCCCTGCTATAAATCAGAGCCCGGTACTCATATCCCCCGGGGGAACGGCTGCCGAAATCCTCACACAAAAAAATCAAGAGCATGAGGGATTTAGTTTTCTTCAGCATCTTGACGCAAGCAGATCTATGTCGCTTTGTTGAGAGAACACACAAAAAAAAGATCGCTGCTTTGCTTTCGCTATCTTTTTCTTGCATCAGATTATCGACTGCGCTTGTTTTCTTGATTTGAGGCAACATACGCACACAAGCAAGTGCACACATACAACTAAATTTTTTTAGCGCTCTCTTTGTGCCGGGCCCTGCTTTAAAAGGTATCGCGAAACTGTTTGTCTTGAGTGAGAGAGGAATAAATTCGTGGAACTCTCTCGATAAAGCACTTTTGAGTGAATTTTTTTTAAATCGTGCGTGAGTAGTAAAGACGTGAATGAGCAACTAATGAAAATGAAGCATAAAAACAATGAGTGTGTTTTTGAGTAAATACTCAAAATAAAATATAAGCAGTATAAAATAATGATTGAAGAAGAAAGTAAGATAGGCAATGGTAAATATAGGACATTACTCAAAAGATTGTGATGATAAAGAGAAAGGTAGAAAGTTCTACAAATGTAATAAATTTGGGCATATAGCTAAAAATTTTAATAAAATAGAGATGAACAGTAAATTTGAACCAAACATAAAAAGTTTAAAGTGGAAAACAGAAAAAACCCGTATAGTGATTAAAATTGACACTATTAAGTGTAAAGCATTGTTCGACACCGGAAGTAAATTTTGTATCGTTTAAACGTTCGTGTTAGATTTTCATGTAGTCCCGATTAGATTATTAGATGACGAAATAATTATAGGTGAGGAATTATGTTTGCAAGCTGACGATGTATTTAGTCGAAATGGTTTAAGAGTAGAAAAGCTCGAAAATGAAAGTGATAAAATAAACATTCTGAAAATCGATATCCCGAAAAATAAAGAAGAACTTAAAATAAGCGAAGGTACAAGCACAAATGCTAAAAAAGAGGTATATGATTTCATATCTAATTATCAAGCGGTAGCAACAAAAATGACGCATATAGAAATGGCAATTATTTTAAACGACGAAAGTAGACTTGCTTTTAAAAAAGCAGATTGCGTAAACAAGAAAGTCGAAAAATGGTTGCCTGAAGGCATGCATGAAGATGAGCTGGTTGTTTCCCCCAACTCTATGCAGAAGCAGATTATTGCTCAGTCCCATGACAAAAAACATTTCGGGGCAAAAAAGACGAAAGACTTGATTTGCACTGGGGAGAGATCTCATCAACCAAGAGACGAAGGTCATATGTACAGACGAAAGAAGCCAGCTCCCTGCCAAGGTGAACCTACGTCGTAAGCAAGATCGATCTTATGATGTTGTCGACTTGGTTGCAATTAAGAGTTCGCAATTTGGCAGTGATCTCAAACCAAAATATTTAGGACCCTACCAAGTTTCAAAGGTGAAGCACAACAACGCATAGAGTACATGAAGCCCTGGAGCATAAACCGAGACGACGAGGAAGATGACCCAGCACTCGGGTCGATTGCGTAATCAGAATGGCCGAATGTGGGACGTGCGTTTGCGATCTGCACCAATCCCACTGTACACGAAGACGAGTGAAGTGACAACGATCAAAGAGAGAACGTGAGCGTGTGGGAAGAGGTGATCAAAGAGGGGTGACGAACGAATGAGAGATGACGACGGGAGTTTCTTTTGCCGCGAACAAGACTGCCCTGTTTTAAAGTCTTGCGTCATAGTCGGATGAAAGGTCAAGGCGTGTGTCGTGTGTCAATGTCGGACACTAAAATTCGAGCAATAAAGACGCCAAAGTCGAACCGAGCCAAACGTCGATTATCATTATACCATACACCCATAGGGTCAAATGGTATATTAAAGTTGCCAAAATGTATGTAACAGGCAGAAGGAAGCTTTTCCGACTCCATAAAGTATATATATTCTTGATCAGTATCAACAGCCGAGTCGATCTAGCCATGCCCGTCTGCCCGTCTGTCCGTCCGTCCGTCCGTCCGTCCGTCCGTCCGTCCGTATGAACGCCTAGATCTCGGAGACTATAAGAGATAGAGCCACCAAATTTGGTGTGTAGGTTTGTGTGGTATGTAGAGTGATCAAGTTTATTTTAAATTTTTGCCACGCACCTTTTCGCCCCCGCAATTTAAAAAAAACCTTTATCTCAAAAACTATTGCAGCTAGAGACACCATATTTGGTATGTATATTTGCTTAGTAAATGCGCTCATTTTGTACGTATAAAAATTTTGCCACGCCCCTTTCCGCCCCCGAAATTTGAAAAACTCGATTATCTCCCGTAATTTTTTACCTTGTGGAATCAAATTTGGCACACTTGAATTTGATACTAATACCCAGCAAAATACCAAATTTGATCAAAATCGGATAAAAAATAGCTAAGTTATGCATATAAACGTTTTTCCATAAGGCCGGAGTTGGCCCTTGGCGGGTGGGGCGCTAGGGTGCTCATATGCATGAGTGAGCGAGATACTAAGATATGCTTGTAAAAAGCATGTGAACAGAACTTTTTTAAAATAAGCAAATGCATTTGTTATTACAAATTTGAAATATTTGTTTTACTGGTGTATGGTATACCTAAGTCGGCGAGACGACTTACTTACTTCATTTTATATCTTGTAATTTTTATTAAGGCGTATTTTCATTTAATCCCCCTAGACTATAATTAACTTGTAAATAAAACCTCACATATATATTCAAATCTGGCTGGAGTACTACTCTCAGTCTCCAGAGTCCCGTCTACAGAAAACTTATTTGATCTGAAGACCTTTAGAGTATTATGGGTGAAATGGATGCTACCTAAAGAGATGAAAAAGGGAAGGGAAAGGGTATGACGAGAATCCAAGAGGAGGTGCAACGACTGATCTTGTCTGCCAAGCGAAGCCCGATTGGCCAAGATCCGTTGCCTCTTGGACTGGGAAAGGGAGGGGGGAGACGTGAGGAGAAGCGCTAGTGGGATTATGGGATGGGGGTGGTGAAGAGAAACTACAACGACTGATCTTGTCTACCAAGCAAAATCCAGCTGGCAAAGATGCGTTGTCACTTCACCTCTAAGCGACTGAGCCTTGAGATCAGTGACTGTCTTCGATGGCGGGAGAATAACTCATCCCGTCGAAGACCACTGATACTTCGGCTCCACTCCTGAATGTTAAGGGGGAGAGAATAGGGTAGGCGTAGATTGTGTAAAAGAAAAATGCAAAGCGGGTTAACTAAGAGAAACACATCAGATTTGATTTATAATTAACTAATTTCTAAACATCGGATATTCATGGGGCAAAAGGAGTCCCTACCGCACTAATGCTAAAATGGAATCCTGAGTAATGAGCACACCTAATGTAATTCTTGCTCAAAAAAAAAAAAAAAAAGGCCTTTGTGTGTCCTTTGATCTTTTCACTGCGATGGTCACTTGCTAATTGATTTGTCTCTCATTCTATGTCTCTTTTCAATATAAAGTGTGGCCAAATGAGTGCGGTTTACAAAGGTGCTATGATTAAAACTGAAATACAATGTTCAGATGTTTAAGAGCCCCTCTTTAGGAGCGAGGGGGACTTTGGGCATCTTTACAGTTAGACGCCAGTTTCGCTTTGAATCCTTCTTTGATATTAGACAATACATGTTGCCTGAGCATGACCATGCTTCCAATAACCAGTCCAGTCCAGACACCAGTCGCGTCGCACAGTGGGGCCTTTTGGCATTTTACATTGCAAAAATCATAGCTTCTAACCAATAAAGCGATTTTAAAAATTTAAAAAGCATATGATAAAGGATACCTTAAGCTTTAAAATGAATGTTTGTCAAAAGTGCTGGGTGTTCGTGGTGCTGTAATATTCAAGGACAAAATCAGAAAAGATTTCCAAGCATGTTTTTCCTTTAAAAATGGAGCGAAACCCGGTTTTTCAATCACAAACGGAATATTTCATTGTTTTAAACGACTATATAACATTTTTTTAATGTTTTAATTTGATTTTTTAACAAAAAAAAAATTCAAATTTTCATATTTTTTTTTTAGGTAAATTTTGAAAATTTACTATTGATAGCTGATTTCCTTCAAAATAATTTTCAATATTTACATCAATATCTAATAAACTCAACATTTCGGGACTATAGTTGCTATTTTCCAAATCCTCTCGTGATCGCACTTGTCTCAGTGATGCAATAAGTGGGTCCGAAGAGGCTGCTACCAGGTTAAAAAGGTTTTCATTTTGTCTAACACGAGATGTTTTTAATGTATTAATATATCTGAACCTTTTGTAGTCCTTGTTTTTACATTCCTGTGCTTCTTCGGATAGCTCTCCAATTGGTAAACACTGATATTCTATTAAATCCTTTCCGTGAGCCAAAATCCTATGTAATGTTGGTGTAAGTTTTTGCGGATACAATTCAGTCAAAAGTTGAGCAGTCTTTGAAGTATATTCGGCAAATTTTTCACCATTTACCATTTCCTTGCAATTTATAACATTTAAGACAACAGCCAACCTTTTCGAAGTATTTCCATCATTCGTGTTTCCGTATGCGTACTTTGGGCAGTAAACTATCAGTCCCAGCTTCCGAGAGAATTCAGGTTGTATAATCTCCATCCTGCTCTGAATATCCTCACGATACTTCCCAAGCCAAACTTCATTTTTTTCATGAAATTTTCCAGAATTCTGCCGCTTCCGATCCGTTTTCGCCTTAAGTTATATTGTGTATATTTGATTTTTACCTTAAGCACCGTACCAGCGTTCTCGAATGAAACGCTCATTTCCTTAAGCAATTCCATTTCAAAATCATTTAAGTTTTCACACTCGTGGAAAATTTTCAAAATCCTTTCATTCTTTAACAACATTTTTGCACAAATAAATAAAACTGTCTTGAATTATATTTATTTGTCAATATAATTCAAGACAGTCTATTCAGTCCGCGAGGAACAATTAGCTCTTTATGTTATATTTTTTGAATATACTAGGTAGAACGAAAAATCGATATTACCCTTTTTGTATTAATTAGTTAAAAACTTAATATTTACATCAAATTAGGTAAACGGAAATAAAAAGGAGCAACCTAAAAAGACAAATTTTTCAACTTAAATAACATTTACCTGTCTTGTCAGTTTTTTCAAAGCAGGTAATTAGCAATTTAACATTGTAGAATGGCATATATATAAACAGATAGTATTTGCAAAACAGGATTACGCAATGTTATCATTAAAATACAACGAAGCAACAGGCCAATACGCATGCGCTCTTCTTCTTCCTTATACCTGCAGCGCTTTTTTGTGCGGCGTTGCCTTAGTTTTATGGCTTACGCATCGGTGTCGCAGGTCTCCGCATATTGGGACTATATACATCTGATAGGTAAATATTTCACCTACCTAGTGTATGTAGTCCACCAAAGATAACGCTTCTAGTTCAATAACGATTTAAGTAATTATTAAAATTTAAGAAACATGCTATTAATAAAAAACATACTTTTCAGATAAAGATCGATTGTTGAAATCGCCAAATATTCAGTTTTAAAGTTGCAATTTTTTATTTTAAATTATCATTTTTTCTTATTCACCAAAAATGTCTCAACTTTGGGCGCCTCTAGCACCCATGAATCCCAACCGATTTCAAAATTTTTTAGATTCATAATCTCTGAAGTATTCCCTAAGCCAAACGCGATCATGCGAAAACTGATTTTTGCAACGCTATCCGAGCAGAGGCCCAACTGTGCGTCGTCTCAGATCGTAGTATTTCTTTTGATTCTGGGTAGCGTTGATTTGGTTCTTATGTACAAGCTTGAAATGATCTTTCATTCGTCTGACGCGCTCAGCGGTACTAGGGGGTTCGTTACCGGAGCGATCCGTTACTTGGTCATAATGGGTGCCGGGCATGTGCGGTTCCCGACTTAATATGATATAGGCCTGGCTGAATCCGGTGGTATCTTTGACGCTAGAGTTAATAGCTAGTGTTATTCCTGGTAGCCATTGATCCCAAGTGTTTTGTTCATGCTGCACACATTGTGCAATAATGGTCTTGATGGTTCTGTTGGCCCGCTCGGTAGGATTCTGTTGTGGAGAATATGGGGCTGTGTGCTGGAGGGTAATTCCGGACGAATTGTAAAACTTTTTGAAACCCTTGCTAGTGAACGTGGTACCATTGTAGCCCACGAGGGTGCGAGGGTTACCGAATCGGGCCCAGTTTCTTTCCCGAAACGCCTTCTCCAAGGCTGCCAACCATTTACATCGTATTACCTTGCTTAGAACGTGGCAGAGGCCCGAGTGCGACCGAGTTAAATAAAGGCAGTTAAAGTTAAAAGAGTATATGTATGTAGTTGCAAGTCGACAACTACAAACAGCAGCAGAGCAACAAGATAGTTGCCGAGAAAATCTTGTGCGAAGACCGGAACCGGTACCGCCTGAGCCCATAGGCCCTGGACAACAACAGCTGAGCAACGATAACGAGCTATGGAAGTTAACTTCGGCCTTGCCGAAGTTTATATACCCTTGCAGTTCTTTATTATATTTAATTCGATAAGAAAAGTGAAATTTCATACATCAACAGCATTAGTTGTCGTATTATGAATATGCCGCAAAAATACTAAATACAATACTAATCTATCGAAAATCATCGAAGTTAAAATTTTTAAAATTGGACACCACAATTGCCAACGGCTCACACACACACACACATACAATTTATGAATCCGTGCTGTGTGTGTATGCATGTGTTCTGTTGATTTGATGATGACGTAGTAGGCAGCAAGCAGCGCTGCCGGCAGCGCTTGAACCGATTTGTTCTGACTGTAACTTGTGTTCTATTTATCCGATCAGGTTCAAATTTTGGGATCTGAGATTTTATACCAAATTCTATTATATTGGTAAATTTCATGGGGATACTCCAATTTTTGCAAAAATTTTTGTTCTAGAGCTATATGATATAGTAGTCCGATCCTCACAATTTTCATACTTTATCTCACACAGGTAATGAAGAGTCCCCAAAAAAATTTCAACCCGATATCTCTTAAGATGGCTGAGTAAAACGCGTACGCACAGACGGTCGGACAGACGGACAGACGGACATGGCTATATCGACTCAGCTTCTCAAGCTGATCAAGAATATATATACTTTATGGGGTCGGAAACGTCTCCTTCTGTGCGTTACAAACATCTGACCAATTTTATAATACCCTCTGCAAGGGTATAATGAAGTAAGTAAGTCGTCTCGCCGACTTAGGTATACCATACACCAGTAAAACAAATATTTCAAATTTGTAATAACAAATGCATTTTGCCTATTTCAAAAAAATTCTGTTCACATGCTTTTTACAAGCATATCTCACTGACTCATGCATCTGAGCACCCTAGCGCCACCACCCGCCAACGGCCAACTCCGGCCTTATGGAAAAACGTTTGTATGCATAACTTGGCTATTTTTTGTCCGATTTTGATCAAATTTGGCACTTTGCTGGGTATTAGTATCAAATTCAAGTGTGCCAAATTTGATTCCACAAGGTAAAAAATTACGGGAGATAATCGAGTTTTTCAAATTTTGGGGGCGGAAAGGGGCGTGGCAAAATCTTTATACATACAAAATGTGCGCATTTACTAAGCAAATATACATACCAAATACGGTGTCTCTAGCTACAATAGTTTTTGAAATAAACGTTTTTTTTTGAATTGCGGGGGCGGAAAGGGGCGTGGCGAAATCTTTATAATTTCAAAATGAGCGCATTTACTAAGTAAATATACGTACCAAATATGGTGTCTCTAGCTGCAATAGTTTATGAGATAAACGTTTTTTTTTGGCGTGGCAAAATTTTGAAATAAACTCGATCACTCTACATACTACATGAGCCTACATACCAAATTTGGTGGCTCTATCTCTTATAGTCTCTGAGATCTAGGCGTTCATACGGATGGACAGACGGACAGACGGACGGACAGACGGACAGACGGACATGGCTATATCGACTCAGCTTCTCAAGCTGATCAAGAATATATATACTTTATGGGGTCGGAAACGTCTTCTTCTGTGCGTTACAAACATCTGAATACAATTTTATAATACCCTCTGCAAGGGTATAAATATCTAGTAGGGGATCTGATGAATCAATTGCTCGGTGAAACACATCTACTAAATTATTAATGCGACTGTTTTTTCGAGAATGCGACAGTCTATCCCGTTTGTAAAACCTGTTTCGGCTCTCCGAAGCATTTTCTCCTAAACATCCAACTGGAACTGAAGAAGCAGCAATAATTTGGGATCCATGAACCAATGTTTTGTGAACCGTCGGCGACATTGGATACCAAGGATATCTTGCCATGAATAAGTCTGAAGCTTTCGTACAGAAATTCTGAAACTTTTGTGGACATATTTCATATTCACAGGAGATTGCAATCAAAAGTGTCCCAAAGCATTCAAGAATATCCTCATCAAAGTCCAAAATAGATGAATAGAATCGTATTCCCATTATTTGTATTGCCGCTTCCGTTTTGTTTTGGTCAATCTACGTGTAGTCCCATTTGTTTCCATAGCTTTTCTTGGATATTTTTTTTTTCGAGATGCCATAAAAGCCTTATCATTTGGATCTATCCGATACGAAATATGCAGAGCAAATTCAAGAAACCTTATCCATGCGTGTAATGGGCTTACACCATATTGCAGAGAAAAAGGCTTTGGCTTAAATACTTTAGCATTTGTATCCGTGGTTATCAAAATGGTTTTAGGAGTAGCACCACGCTTTTTGGAGAAAGAATTTTCAAGTATAAATGCTAATGCTTCATCTGCAGTCATCTGAACTGGTTTTTGATTGCAATCACTTTTCCTCTTGACATTGACAATATTTTCTTTTAAAGAACAAAATCAATACATTTTGATTTTTTGGCGCATATAGTAGATGCATGAAAAAGCATTGCTGTATTGTGCCCTTGACTAGTCGCGATATCTGAAGCTATCTTTCGTTTTAAACGACTACTGCCTTCATCGTTAGTCAGCCGTGGACGACCTACGGAACACTCTTTCACAGCAGCTCTTTCAATATGTATTGTCATTTTTGAATCAATTAACTGTTGGTGTTTTTCTTTGAATTTTTATACCCTACACCCAAAGGATGAAATGGTATGTTAAAGTCGCCAAAATGTATGTAACAGGCAGAAGGAAGCTTTTCCGACTCCAAAAAGTATATATATTCTTGATCAGTATCAACAGCCGAGTCGATCTAGCCATGTCCGTCTGTCCGTCCGTCCGTCCGTCCGTATGAACGCCTAGATCTCGGAGATTATAAGAGATAAACCCACCAAATTTGATCAAGTTTATTTCAAATTTTTGCCACGCCCCTTTCCGCCCCCGAAATTAAAAAAAAAACGTCTCAAAAACTATTGCAGCTAGAGACACTATATTTGGTTTGTATATTTGCTTAGTAAATGCGCACATTTTGTATGTATAAAGATTTTGCCACGCCTCTTTCCGCCCCCGAAATTTGAAAAACTCCATCATCAAATCGTCATCCAATTTGGCACACTTAAATTTGACACTAATACCCAGCAATATATAAAATTTGATCAAAATCGGGCAAAAAATAGTTAAGTTATGCATATAAACGTTTTTCCATAAGGCCGGAGTTAGTCGTTGTTGGCGGGTGGGGCGTTAGGGTGCTCATATGCATGAGTGAGCGAGATACTAAGATATGCTTGTAAAACGCATGTGAACAGAACTTTTTTAAAATAGGCAAATGCATTTGTTATTACAAATTTAAAATATTTGTTTTACTGGTGTATGGTATACCTAAGTCGGCGAGACGACTTACTTACTTCATTCTATTTTTCTTTGGCATTTTGGCATGTATTTACTTGCATATATAAGCGACAAAGTTCGAAATTTTTTTGTTTATTTCAAGTTTATTAGCTGCCTTAAGATTTTCATTAATCTTTTCAAACACCCACTCAGAAAGCGCTTTACTTGTGCGCCCATTATCAATCCAAATTTGAAGCAACACCGTGTGACTGAACTCTACCTTGTCTGCAATATCAGCAAATATTTTAAAAAGGCGCAAAAAAGCGCAAGCAAAATTATTGGCGTCATCTTAAGAACATTTAACGGAAAATAATTGCATTCTTACTTGCAAGTAGCAACGAGAAGCAGGTAACATTTAGTCCACAAATCACAGAACGTTGAGGTTAGGTTTCTTCTACAAACAATACCAAAAATAACAAACGAAATGAAAGACAAAACACAGAAATGCAAATTCTTTGACATTAACCTAATGATCAACATACCTTGAACTATGTTTTCCATATTTAGCAATACCTCTAGCTATTTTATTAAGCGAATTATGGAGCATTTAAAGTTAAACAAACTTTTGAGCAAAATCAACACAAAAGCCACGTGCCACAAACAGCTGCTATTGCAGGGCTGCCAGAAGGCCGGGGCTGCCCAAATAATTAAAAAATTTTATTTTCAAATAGATAAAACACTTATTTAGTGAAAATAATATTAATTTAATAGCAATGCTAAATTTTTTTTTTGTGTTTATGCCGCTATTTTCTTAAAATCTGCCACTGTGCATTCCTCCAAAACAATCTAATTCGACACATTAGATCAGCGGCGTTTCATCCAGCAACAAACGGCCAAATGGAGCGAATGGTGTAGACCACCAAAAACTATCTTTAAAGAAGTTTGCCGAAGTTTATATACCCTTCCAGTTCTTTATTATATAAAATTTTAGGATCTGAGATTTTATATCCAATACTATCATATTAGTAATTTTCATGGGGATACTCCAATTTTTGCAAAAATGTTTGTTTTAGAGCTATATGATATAGTAGTCTGATCCCGATGATTTTCATACTTTATCTTACCCGGGCAATAAAAAGCACCCAAAAAATATTTAATCGCGGTAACTCTTAAGATGGCTGAATAAAACGCATACGCACCGACGGGCATGCCTATATCGACTCAGCTTCTCATGGTGATCAAGAATATATATATTTTATTGGGTCGAAAACGTCTCCTTCTGTGCGTTACAAACATCTTGCTCAATTTTATAATACCCTCTGCAAGGGTATAAAAATATCTCCGAACAGTAATATGGATCTAAGCCTTTCCGGATTTTTCTTTAGTCAACACATAACTCCACATTCAACGACAAATCGCTCGCCAGCTCAGTTGCTGCTTAATCGAGAGTTGAAGTCCTACTTTAATAAACTACAGACACAAGAAATTTCTAATGGAGCTGAGCCGTTTATTAATCAGTCGAAATGCTTTGCTACAGGTAGTTCCGTTTGGATACAAATCCATGCACCGGGTCCAAAATGGATAGAAGCCTACATAGTCGAGCAAACAGCAGGACCAGTGTCTTACAAAGTCAACAAATGGAAGTAAACGTACCACATCAGGCACCACCAGCAATCGATGACAATACGCAAATCATATTTCCAAGACATCTGGTAACGCAATTTTCTCGCGTCTCCCAATAAGCAGTTAGTCCAGCTGTTTAAGATTAAACATCGTGGTCAGCTGAAATGGCTTCACCAAATCAGATTGACCAAAGAAATATACACAAACGAAACATAAACAAAAATATGTCATAAAGATTCATATTGCAAGTATTGCTCAAAAACAAACAAACATGCATCCGCACTCTGTCGACACTTAACACTTAATACCAAAACGACGCATTATCAAGTCGCCAAGCGCTGAGAATGAAATATAAACAAATTCCAAACCCCGAAGACGTGGGGCATTAGAATAAGTATTTTTTAAGAACAATTGTCGCTTCTTACAGTTTAAGAGTTTTCCAATAAAATCAGTTCATATTTTGAATTCAACGAATGAAGACTGGGTTAATTTCTTTCGCATCGGAATTCCCTAATCATTTTGGTCCTTCGAAAGGAACTCTGTAGTTTTCCCCCACCATTGGTAAGAGACTCAGAGGATGAATCAGTGCCTTTAAGTCTGAATCCTTATGCAAGTGTAAATGCTAAGATCAGCTAAAGGTTACAAAAAATAAAATAACTCTGTTCTCCCCCACCAGTGGTAAGAGACAGAGTATAAAACAAAAAAGCAAAATATTGCTTAATAAAAAAAAAAGTGCGTGCGACCGAGTTAAATAAAGGCAGTTAAAGTTAAAAGAGTATATGTATGTAGTTGCAAGTCGACAACTACAAACAGCAGCAGAGCAACAAGATAGTTGCCGAGAAAATCTTGTGCGAGGACCGGAACCGGTACCGCCTGAGCCCATAGGCCCTGGACAACAACAGCTGAGCAACGATAACGAGCTATGGAAGTTAACTTCGGCCTTGCCGAAGTTTATATACCCTTGCAGTTCTTTATTATATTTAATTCGATAAGAAAAGTGAAATTTCATACATCAACAGCATTAGTTGT
Source organism: Drosophila paulistorum (assembly GCA_018152135.1). Lineage (NCBI taxonomy): Eukaryota > Metazoa > Arthropoda > Insecta > Diptera > Drosophilidae > Drosophila > Drosophila paulistorum. The sequence goes on from JAECXG010000134.1 coordinate 1,577,835, forward strand.
CGTATTATGAATATGCCGCAAAAATACTAAATACAATACTAATCTATCGAAAATCATCGAAGTTAAAATTTTTAAAATTGGACACCACAATTGCCAACGGCTCACACACACACACACATACAATTTATGAATCCGTGCTGTGTGTGTATGCATGTGTTCTGTTGATTTGATGATGACGTAGTAGGCAGCAAGCAGCGCTGCCGGCAGCGCTTGAACCGATTTGTTCTGACTGTAACTTGTGTTCTATTTATCCGATCAGGTTCAAATTTTGGGATCTGAGATTTTATACCAAATTCTATTATATTGGTAAATTTCATGGGGATACTCCAATTTTTGCAAAAATTTTTGTTCTAGAGCTATATGATATAGTAGTCCGATCCTCACAATTTTCATACTTTATCTCACACAGGTAATGAAGAGTCCCCAAAAAAAATTTCAACCCGATATCTCTTAAGATGGCTGAGTAAAACGCGTACGCACAGACGGTCGGACAGACGGACAGACGGACATGGCTATATCGACTCAGCTTCTCAAGCTGATCAAGAATATATATACTTTATGGGGTCGGAAACGTCTCCTTCTGTGCGTTACAAACATCTGACCAATTTTATAATACCCTCTGCAAGGGTATAATGAAGTAAGTAAGTCGTCTCGCCGACTTAGGTATACCATACACCAGTAAAACAAATATTTCAAATTTGTAATAACAAATGCATTTTGCCTATTTCAAAAAAATTCTGTTCACATGCTTTTTACAAGCATATCTTAGTATCTCACTGACTCATGCATCTGAGCACCCTAGCGCCACCACCCGCCAACGGCCAACTCCGGCCTTATGGAAAAACGTTTGTATGCATAACTTGGCTATTTTTTGTCCGATTTTGATCAAATTTGGCACTTTGCTGGGTATTAGTATCAAATTCAAGTGTGCCAAATTTGATTCCACAAGGTAAAAAATTACGGGAGATAATCGAGTTTTTCAAATTTTGGGGGCGGAAAGGGGCGTGGCAAAATCTTTATACATACAAAATGTGCGCATTTACTAAGCAAATATACATACCAAATACGGTGTCTCTAGCTACAATAGTTTTTGAAATAAACGTTTTTTTTTGAATTGCGGGGGCGGAAAGGGGCGTGGCGAAATCTTTATAATTTCAAAATGAGCGCATTTACTAAGTAAATATACGTACCAAATATGGTGTCTCTAGCTGCAATAGTTTATGAGATAAACGTTTTTTTTTGGCGTGGCAAAATTTTGAAATAAACTCGATCACTCTACATACTACATGAGCCTACATACCAAATTTGGTGGCTCTATCTCTTATAGTCTCTGAGATCTAGGCGTTCATACGGACGGAAAGACGGACGGACGGACGGACGGACAGACGGACGGACAGACGGACATGGCTATATCGACTCGGCTGTTGATACTGATCAAGAATATATATACTTTATGGGGTCGGAAAAGCTTCCTTCTGCCTGTTACATACATTTTGGCGACTTTAATATACCATTTCACCCTATGAGTGTATGGTATAAATATATAAAAAAAATTCATTCATATAAGTAAATACATAAAAAAAAAAAATCAATTTATTGTCAAATATATTTACATACACCATACAAAATGTTTCTTAACAAAACTGAAAAGTTGTTAGGGAAGCACTAGATCCCAGAAGCATAACTAGCAAGGTGATCGAGGAAGTAAAAGAGATTAGGAATCGATGGTTACCTAACCATAACAAATTGCTACAGCAAGGGAATTTTGATCATCAGTATTTCACAGAGAAAATACATGAAGGAATGTTAAAGATAGTTGCCAAAATAATAGCTGCAGGAGAGTCAGAAAAACCAGGCACTAGTAAGTCAGCGTTAGTTGAAACAGAAGCGAATATATCAGAAATGTTAGAGGATAGCAAAGGAGAGTCGCGCGGGAATGCGACCTACAGTAATGAAAAGGCTAATGTTAGGCAGGAAAAATTTCAAGGAAAGGTCCGTCAGCTCCAGCAATATTTGGACATGGTGAGCAAAGATTTACGTATGATAGACAATAGAACAGGCGAAATGTATATTAAAAAAATAGAATTCTTGTTCAAGAAGATACATATGTGCCAAGCTTATACAGATGAACTTATAGGTAATGAAACGTTTAAGGAAGTCATAGAAGAACTAGAGTTCGACGTTCAGAATACCTTGTCAGCACTAGAAGAAAAAATAAACGATCAGAAAAATTTCAAAGCTGAGAATGTTACCGTAAGAGGCGAACTACCGGTGTTGCCGAAAATACAGGTACCCACATTTTCTGGGGAACCTAAAGAATGGGACCTGTTTGTAGAATTATTCGCGGAACTGATTGAAAAAAGAGAGGATCTAAGTCCTGCTCTTAAATTCAATTATTTAAAATCCGCGTTAAAGGGCGAAGCAAAGAGCATGGTAGCCCATCTATTGTCAGGTTCAGCTGACAATTATAGTGCCGCTTGGGAATTATTGAACAAGCGATATGAAAATAATCGGAGGGTATTTTCCGAGCAATTAAGTCGGATCGTTGATTTACCGATGATCAACAATGAATCCGCAAAAAGTGTAAAACGAGTGATTGACATAATTAATGAATCAATACACTTAATGAAAATTAAAACAAATTTGTCCGATGAAGTGGACGTAATATTCGCACAACTCCTACTAAGGAAATTTGACTGAGAGGCTCTGCAACTGTATGAGAGTCAGATTAGAAAAACCAGGCAAGTTCAGATGCTATCTGATGTCATGGAATACTTGGAGCAAAGATATTGCTCGCTAAGTGCCATGAGCAAAAAAGAGAAAAAACCGCTACAAACTGTTTTAAATTATGCGGAAGTCGAAAATAAATGTCCGATTTGCAAAATTGCCGGGCACAAAGCGTATAAGTGCTATAAGTTTAAAGGTTTGACACCTATTGAACGGTATGAGACAGCCAAAAAAGTGCAACTTTGCATAAGATGCTTGAACCATTCAAGCAATAAGGTGTGCACTAATGAAATGGTCTGTTCATTGTGCAGTAAGGAACACCATACTTTACTCCATTTTGAAGAAACACATGAAGAAACACATGAAGTTAATACTTGTGTAACCGCACAACCAACACTGTTGGCCACAGCTGTAATACAAGTAAGAAATGCAAATGGAGGATATAAGACTCTAAGAGCCCTTTTTGATTGTGGTTCACAGAGCACCATGTTGTCTGAAGAAGCCGCTCAAATATTAAAACTACCTAAAATTAAACAATATACAGAAATAAGTGGCGTGTCCTCAATAAAATCTAATAAATCAAAATATCAGGTAAAAATAGATGTAAAGACGCGAAATCCTTGGAAAGGACATCTAAGGGTTGAGGCAATTGTGTTGCCAAAGTTAATGAAAGCTCTTCCATTAAAAATAGCAAACGCGGATATGTGAAAATGTCAAACTTACTTGCTAGCTGATCCTACCTTTAATAAACCTGGTAGGGTTGATATAATAATGGGAGTAAACGTATAAACCCAAATCTTAAAAAGGGGAATTACAAAGATTGATGGCCTGCTGGGCCAAAATACTCAATTTGGTCGGATCGTCTCGGGATGCACCAAATCAAATCAGACTAAATCTGTAGTGGCAGCAACAATAGATGTCACAGATTTTGAACAACGTTGGGAGGAGAGGAAAGGTAAGTTTCAAAATAAAAACAACACAATTCCAAAGAAATACAAAAGGAAAACGCAAGAAATAAATTTATGGCCCCCCGCAGGACCTCACATTGGAGGTAAAGTGAAAATTGGGGAACAAAAAGTATATATCCCAGAGCCAGTAAAAAAGGAAAATATTCCAAAGCCAATGGGTCAATTAGATAATGATTATCTAAAAAATAATATCAAAATAGATTCCGGTAACAAATTGTCAGAAAGGCAGATATGGCAAAATAATTATGAAAAGACAACATTTAATGGTAACCAGAATAACCAATCATATTTTAGCAATCAGCGACATTTAAATATGGTGGAGCGAAGATCACATTGGAACAATTCGAAAAGTGAAGGTAGTTATTTTTTAAATTCTCCATCTTATAAAAAGGCTAGAAGCCAGCACAGTAATGCACATCAGGAATGGGTAGATATCACGAAACAGAAACGGTTAGGTAATATGTCAAATATTACAAAAAGAAGGGAAGTCAGTGACAATCGTAAAGGAACATTAGATTGACTAGGTTGAACGTCCATTATGTAACTGGTCATGCTTCTCTAACAATAGTTATCTTACTAATGATAATATTAATAATAATTTGCATAATAAGATAACTAACTAACTATACAAATAAAATCCAAAACGTCGCATTTGGCGGCCCTTTGCAGAATGTTTAAGATTAAACATCGTGGTCATCTGAAATGGCTTCACCAAATCAGATTGACCAAAGAAATATACACAAACGAAAAATAAACAAAAATATGTCATAAAGATTCATATTGCAAGTATTGCTCAAAAACAAACAAACATGCATAAACAAATTCCAACGTGGGGCATTAGAATAAGTATTTTTTAAGAACAATTGTCGCTTCTTAGAGTTTATGAGTTTTCCAATAAAATTCATATTTTGAATTCAACGAATGAAGACTGGGTTAATTTCTTTCGCATCGGAATTCCCTATTCACCAGCCATGTGGATTGCAGAGCACACACTCAAAATTATTTTTGTCATAATATAACTTTGTATCTATTATCTGAACTGGATGGAGGGTCGGATATATTACACGCATGTGCGCAGGCAGGAAATACAGGGTATAGATTTGGGTGCTTGCGGTGTTGCAAATGAAATTTCTTGGGGTGGTGACAGTTCATGTAAAAAGGGATACTCAAATTCTGAATCAATTGATTACACAAAAGTTTCATTCTTAATTTTTGTAATAATTATTTTTTTTGATATTGGCTTAAATTTATAGATAAGATATAGGTTTAAACTTATTAGTGTAATTATAAATATTGTGGTATTTATAATGTTGAATATTTTGTTATAAGTAGCTTTTTTCGGAAATGATTTGTTTAGTTTGGATATAAGAGATTGTTTCTAGTTTTGTTACATTGTTGTTTACATAAATGTTTTGAGTATAATCTTGTAATGTGCTTACTATTGAAATTTCATTTAACTACATAGCAGAGTCGTATATTTTTATTGTATTATTTCCTTTTATGAACATTTTGTTCTGGTTACAATTTTGTTTAAAATTTGTCTTGGGCAAGTTCCATGTTACGATAATATTGGGTTCTACATAACTAATTAAATTCGTTTGAACATTTTTTGTGCTGGTTTTTGTGTAATAATGCCAACTATACATTCATTAATTTCTTGTTTTTTGGTTGATTTTGCATACATTTTATTGCGTTGAATATTATTGTTAGTTTCTTGAATATTTTCTGTCGAGGTGTTATTATTTTCATCTGGATAAGATATATGTAATTTTAAATAGTGATGTTTTAGATATTTTTCTAGGTATATGTGAGATCATGAATATTTCATTCGTGTCTGAATTTAACCAAGTAGATGTTTTTATGTGTAAAAGTTTTTCTGTTTTTATGTTAAATATTTCTTGATGATTTAAAAGTTTTGGATTAAATATTTCTAATCTTATCAACTGCATTCCTAGTTCTATGACTTCTATGTATTCTGTAAAATGGTCTAAGTTTAACTTTTAGTAGATTTAATTTTTTGTCTGCATCTTGTTTGAGAGTAAGGTTATTCAGGAGTTCTATATTTTTGTTGACTGCTTTAATGATATCACCATGTTTAGTGGAGAATGCGGTTTTTCGATTGATTTAGGATCCATTTGGATTTGATAGAATTCCTTGGCGAGGTCAATGGTTGTGAAATATTGACATTTTCCAAGGTTGTCTAATATTTCATCCATTACCGGTATTGGGAACTTGTCATCGATAGTGATCTCATTTAGACTACGATAGTCGATTACTAAACGGAACTTTTATTTCTTGGATCCGTCATCTTTTTTAGGTACGATCCAGATTGGATAACAATAAGTCGATTTCGATTTTCGAATGATTTTATCATTTAATCTATCATTTGTTCTATCATTTAATTAATCTGTTTATTGACTTCTTCTTCAAAGAGTTGTGGGTAATTGTATGGGTATTTGTATATTGGGTCCTCGTGTTTGATTCTGATATTATGTTTTATTGTACTGGTAAAGGTTAAATTTTCACCTTTCCTATACTGGATATCGCTAAATTCATGCAATATTTTCATTAATTTTTCTACTTCTGAATTTAAGTCATCGAGTCTAAATTCGTTTCTTTCTTCGATACTGTTATTTATTTCCTGTGCGAATGCTTCAAATTCGAACTCTGGGGGGAGGTATTGATTTTTCTTTTTCTTCCTCTTTATTAGTGCATTTGTATTAGAATTTATAATTTGATATAGAGCTGCAAAACCATCGATGGTTGGTCCATCGATATTTTCAAGCTCGATGGAATAAACCATCGATAGTATCGATGGTTCCATCGAAATTTCTTTTAAGTAATAACAACTTGTTCAAAAACAAACGCTGTATATTTTTTCAATATAATATATATATATATAGAAAGTCGTGAGTTAATTCGACTAGATAAAAATGTGATTATTTCGCATCCGACAGTAGACTTCACTTTTGGCTGAAGCTCTTCTAAGGTACTAACAAGGCCCAAAATCGTCGGAATTATTAGCGAAGCTGTGACGGTTTTCGATGCTGAAATTCTGCTGGTAGCTTCGTCGAATGGTGCCAGTATAGTGCAAAGGTCTTGTATAGCGGCAAAAGCATCTTCGCTTAGGGGAATAGGCGCCTTTGGGGTCTTCAGCAAAACTGAGGCAACTGCTTCTCGCGTGTCTAAAATGCGTTGGAGCATATGGTACGCACTATTCCACCTAGTGGGGACCTCTTGTATCAAGCTGTGAGGCTTAAGTTGACCTTGCTCATTTTTAAATTTGGCATTGGCAATAGTGCTACATTTAAAAAAGGCAACGATTCGCTTTGTTTGAGTCAAAATTTCCCTCACCTTATCTTGAGCCAAAGCGTCTTGAACTACAAGATTTAAACTGTGGGCAAAGCACGGCAAATGTTTTTTTTTTAGACTCTCGCATGTCTTTATCATGGACGCCGCATTGTCAGTGACTATGGATTCAATTTTATTGAAAATATTAAATTCGTCACATATTTCCTTCAGCGTTGCGCTAATGTTGGCACTTGAGTGGTTTTCTTCGTTTAAAAGGGGCTGTGTTGCCAATACAGCCGCCTTTAACTTGAAGTCATCGTCAATGAAATGGCACGTTACAGTTATGTAGTTACTATTGCCTCGAGATGTCCAGCAATCTGTACTCAACCCACAGTGCTCGATTGTATTAAGCTTGTTTTTTAGCTTTAATTGCATCTCATCAAACATTGTCTTCATATGGACGTTTTTTAATGTTGTGCGGCTCGGTAGAGAATACCTCGGATCTAAGGCTTTTACAAAGCACTTGAACCCTTCATCCTCTACTACGCTGAAAGGTTGCAAGTCTTTTGCAATCATTTGAGTCAAACACTTGTCCAATTTCGCCCTTCTTTCAGATGTAGGTTCATAAAGCTCGGACCGTTGAACAAATTGGTCAATTTTTGGCACATTTTCGCTAAGTTGACTTAATTTGAGCGGGTGGGCACGCCTTAAATGCTCTTGCATGTTAGACGTGTTCCCGCTCGTTTTGTACTCATTGCCACATAATTTGCATTTTGCGAAATTTCTACTTTTACATTTTTCAAAGTAGTCCCATACCTGAGAGCTGCATTTTTATACCCTTGCAGAGGGTATTATAAAATTGGTCAGATGTTTGTAACGCACAGAAGGAGACGTTTCCGACCCCATAAAGTATATATATTCTTGATCAGCTTGAGAAGCTGAGTCGGTATAGCCATGTCCGTCTGTCCGTCCGTCTGTGCGTATGCGTTTTACTCAGCCATCTTAAGAGATATCGGGTTGAAATTTTTTTTGGAGACTCTTTATTACCTGTGTGAGATAAAGTATGAAAATCATCGGGATCGGACTACTATATCATATATTGTTTAATAATCATTAAATGTGTTTTGAATTCAGTAGTTTGAAGTATGCGTTTTACTCAGCCATCTTAAGAGATATCGGGTTGAAATTTTTTTTGAGACTCTTTATTACCTGTGTGAGATAAAGTATGAAAATCATCGGGATCGGACTACTATATCATATATTGTTAAATAATCATTAAATGTGTTTTGAAAATGCGTTTTACTCAGCCATCTTAAGAGATATCGGGTTGAAATTTTTTTGGAGACTCTTTATTACCTGTGTGAGATAAAGTATGAAAATCATCGGGATCGGACTACTATATCATATATTGTTAAATAATCATTAAATGTGTTTTGAATTCAGTAGTTTGAAAAATATTTGAGCATATTCATAATACGACAACTAATGCTGTTGATGTATGAAATTTCACTTTTCTTATCGAATTAAATATAATAAAGAACTGCAAGGGTATATAAACTTCGGCAAGGCCGAAGTTAACTTCCATAGCTCGTTTTCGCTTGCAAGGCAACTCGTCTGGATGCGGAACCACAGCGGACGACGAGGCAGATGTTGATGGTGAAGCAGCTAATATCGATGAGGCAGCTGAAGATGTTTAGGCAGCTGATGATGCACTTTTATCTAAAATACAAAAACAATTATGAACAAATAAGAAAAAATTAGCTTGGAAACACTTACTTGATGAAATCACAAACTTATCCATAATTTTTGAGGAACCGCCAACAAAGTTACACCTATTTTAGAAATCTGTGTACTAAATAGTTCAAAAGTGAATTAATATAGAATTAGAATTAAAATCGAAAAACTTTAAATTTTATGTAAAAGTACTTACGCGTGGTTTTGTGTCTAGCCATGCAGTGAACTATCGATGGAGGAAAAAAACCATCGATCTATCGCTCAATTGAAAGTCCATCGATATTATCGATAGTACCATCGATGGTTTTGCAGATAATTTTGATAATGCTACATTGTTTTCTTCATAGTTTATAACGCCTTGACATGCTTTGAGATATTTTCTACCAAAAAGTATGTCGTATGTTGATGAAAATTATGGCAATAAAATTGTTGATGGTTGGGGCAAAGTTTGCTGGGTGTAAAAGATTATTTATTATGCTCTATTATTCCTTTTATTGTTTGGACTCTCGAGATTTCTGAGGTTTTTGGGAAAATTGAAATAATTTTTGTTGATAACATTTTTTTGAGGAGCCTGTATCTTTATCGCATTTTAAGGAGATGTTATTGATTTTTAGTTGGATATATGATTGGACGTACTTGGTTGATTTGTTTGGTTCATTGGTTCTGTCTGAGCTGTCTGATCCGAGGCTGATTGATGAAAATTTTTGGACCAGTCCATTCTATTTTGACCACTGGTACTTTCTCTTTGCCTTTTACTAGGTTGATTTACCACGGGGTTTTGATTCTGAGGTTGATTCTGAATCTGATAATTAAGTGGATTTTCTTGTCTGCCGTAATAAAGATTTTATTGAAATTCTTCTCGAAGCTGTTGATTATTTTGGGGAGTAGGATTTGAATTATTGTGTTGGATGCTTTGCCTATAATAGGTTTGCCATGAAATTTTTTGGTTTGATCTGTAGTTTGAGATTCCTGAAGTACTTTGATTGTTAGTTTTGGATTTCTCGGTGGAGCTATTTTCATATTGACCTCTCTCTCTGCTTTAAATTAAACACTGTAGAAATATCAAATTTGCTAATGTAAATTTTAATTTTAAAGTTTGTCTGGTAATCTTTGCTTTGCTTTAAATTAGACACTTTGGAAATATCAAATTTTGCTAATGTCATGTAAAGTTTGTCTGGTAATCTTTTGATAACATCATTGAATGGCAGTTGTGTATAATACGGTGTTGTCCGCGTCGGTGAGTACCTGGTGTGTTTCTTCTAGTGACATCTCGGATAATTTGTCCAACGTTGAAAAACAAAGCGTTCAAAATCAATTAAGGTTGTCGTTTTTATTATTTCTTCCAACACTGTATTTAAAACTCCAGGATTCGATGTCGCGCTTTTGTCAGCACGAAAGGTTCTTTTGCGGATAAAACGAAAAAAATATTTTTCCGGAGCTTTGGGCCTTTATTGTTTACAGCTCCTTATTATTTTAATTTTTAGCACAAAAAGTCTCGATCACGGGCCAACCTTAGATTTGATATCTGTAACGGTGGCACACAAGTTTCGCACATTTACTTATTTAATGATACATAAAAGGTCTGGTTTATTAGGCAACCTTAGATTCAATATCCGTAACGGTACGAACGGCCGTATATTTTCCTTTGCTTTATCAAACATTTAATTTTCGAGCAACTGTATGATATCGCTTTCGGTTCCACTCCTCAATTTTACGCCGAGCATCAGCTCAAATGGAGACCACTTTCGTATACTCTTCAAAACTAGACGATGTAATCATCGTATCATCTTGCTGAGCTTTTCTAATCTTCGCTGTGACTATTGATGATACTAACAGTATTTGACTTGTGTATCGGCCTAGGCAATCAACGTATTTTAGCCGCTCTCCTGGTCCGTGCACAGCCTCAAAATCGAAGTCTTGCAGGTATAGAACCCATTGGGCAACCTCGCGAGGAACGTCTTTCTTACTCAATGTTTGTTTGAACGCAGCGCAATCGGTTACAAGCTTAAAGTTAATTCCAACAATATACTGCCGAAATTTTTTGCAAGCTAGAAATATAGCTTTGGCTTCTTGCACATAGCTATGCAGCCGTGCTTCAGACTCTGATGTTTTCTTGCTAAAAAACGAAACGGGGTAAAGTTGACCCTCGTCCGTATTTAGATGCGTCGGTATGTATGTCGGTTCTGACATCCCTTCGATACAACTTCAAAACTGGCTCTTTTATTAAGGCATCTTCAACAGCCTTTTGTTCCTTCGGGCCCATTTTAAATTCGAAATCTTTTCGCAATAGATCTGTCAGAGGCTTTGCGATCAATGAGTAGTCTCTTCTAAATTTGCGGAAAAAGCCAGTTCATCCGAGGAAAGCCTGAACAGCCTTGACGTTTTTTGGCATTGGAAACTTTTTAATGGCTTTGGTCTTTTCTGCTCCCGGTTTTATATTTCCGTTTCCAATTTGATGACCCCAAAATTCAATTTCAGTCTGCAGAAATCGGCACTTTCTCCATTTTATTTTCAGCCCGTACTCAGCTGTTACATCCAGAACTTTTCGCAGTTTCGTTAGATATTCGTTGGCTGTTCGGCATGTATTATGATATCGTCCATGTAAAGATCGAGAACGTTATCATTAATGAGGTTTTGAATTACGTAATTAACAAAACGAATAAAAGCGGCTGGAGAAAAGCCAAAGGGCGTGCGGTTGAACTCAAAAAGGCTCTCTTTCGTTATGAATGCGGTGTATTTCTTGCTGCTTTCCTCCACTGGAACGTGAAAGAAAACATTTTCAAGATCCATGATGGTGAAAAATTTTTCATTGCCCAATTTTTCCAAAACATCTTCGACAATAGGCACAGGGGGAAGCAGTCCTTTAACTGCCGGTGGTTAATGCCCACTCGATTGTTGCCAATTAATACTAATTCATTTACCATTTCACCTTGGTGCGACATGGGGGCTAATTGGTCATTCGTCAATTCGTCCGCCATAATGATGCGATTATTGGAAGCTTGCTCCCGATTTTTCCTTTTCGTTTTTCGCTTGTTGTATTCGTCTCGTTTCTTTTCGATTGCTGCCTTCGTCTCTTTTCTCATTTCGTTTGCAGCCAGAATTTCGCGTCCGCTTGCTGTCGTTTTTATACCCTTGCAGAGGGTATTATAAAATTGGTCAGATGTTTGTAACGCACAGAAGGAGACGTTTCCGACCCCATAAAGTATATATATTCTTGATCAGCATGAGAAGCTGAGTCGATATACCCATGTCCGTCCGTCCGTCCGTCCGTCCGTCTGTGCAAATCAACTTCACGCTGGCATCTTAAGAGCTATCGGAATGAAATTTCATATTTGAGCTACTTTTAGCCGGGAGATGATAAAGTATGAAAATTGTCAGGATAGGACTACTATATCATATATCTCTAAAACAAAAATTTTTGCAAAAATTGGAGTATCCCCATGAAATTTACCCCATGAAATTTTATATAAAATCTCAGATCCCAAAAATTTGATATTGATCGGATAAATAGAACATAAGTTACAGTCAATACAAATCGGTTCTACGTCATCAGCAAATCAAACAGAGCACATGCATACGCACACACAGATGTAGCGCTACACGTATGTATGTATGTGTATGCGTGTTGTGCTTTGCTTACGGAATGATGGAAGAAAAATTTGGAGTAAAAAGAGAAATAATTTGAATGTTTTGTTTGTGTGTTGATGAATTGAGTTGCAGGGAAAGAAATTTCAAAATGTAAAAAAATTATTGCCAAGGACTGCAAGGGTATGTAAACTTAGGCATTGCCGAAGTTAGCTTCTTTGATATTTTTCGTTTCGTTTGGCGCCAGAGTTTCGCGTCTGCTTGCTATCTCTTTTCCTTCGCTTGATATTTTCGTCTTGTTTATTTCGTTTGGCGCCAGAGCATCGCGTCTTCTTGCGAAATTGGAATTCGTTTTTTCGTCTGACAAGGGGAACTTCAGGTATGCGAATCACCGATTTGGAAGAATTTTGGATATGTTGTAGAATACCCCGTCATTTGAAGCTGTGTGAAATATTTCGGCGCACTATTCTATATTTTCCTTATAAATCACGTTTAAAGCTATAGCTTCGGTGACTTATAGGTAAAACGCAGACTGGAATTCAAGCAGCTCGGTGGTGTAAGGGGTAGAGGTCCTGATTAAAATTGACGAAATGGTGGTTCAACCCCCGCCTAAAACTAGTTAGTTTTGGATTTTCATTTTTTTGCCTTTTTAATAATTATTTTTTTGAACAGCAAAATATGTTTTTTGAATATTTGTATTTTTTGATAAAGCGAATGCAAAACTCCTCAACGCTTATAGAAGAAAATCTAAAAATTTCATCAAGAAAAAACCACTTGTCCACTTGTCATCCCTGATATTGAAGGGAATGCTCAAGTATGCATGGTTCGCTTCAAAGTTGATGATGAGATGAGTGTGAAAAATTAGTGTAAGAGCTTCGCCTTACCAAACTAATATCACGACCTGTTATTTCATATACGGTATATTGTACCACATAGAAAAAGGGTTTTTTTTTGGAATAAAAATTCCAAAGTAACGGCGTGCCTTCCGTTGGTGTTATCTGGTTAGATTACGACCTATTGAAATTTAAATAAAACCTTGCAGTTTAGCCGGCTCGAGGTCAATCTTCCAAAAGAAGATTATTTCCCTTTTTGTGTTGCCTTTGAAATAATCTTCTTTTGGAAGATTGACCTCGAGCCGGCTAAACTGCAAGGTTTGATTTTATTTATTTTAGGTTTTTAATTCTTTAAATTTTTCAAAGTTTATTAAAAAGCAACAATTTCATAAAAAATTCCTGTGTCCTGTATAGCTTAAATAGCAGAGATATAATATAAAAAAGCTATATATATTTAACATTAAAATTACTTTGCAAAATATAATTTTTCAACAATTTTTGCTATCATAAAATATTTTCTTGCTTAGTTTTTGGGGCTAACAACTCACACGTAGATGATAAATTCGAATTTATCAACAAAAGCCTTCACTCTAGGAGAGGAGACAAAAAAATGAAAAACGAAAAATGTGAAAAACAATATTTTATAAAATTAATTTTCCTAATCAGCAACTAAGTAAGTCACTCACTTGACTCTTTTATGAGCAGCTTTGTGATTCGACAACCCTGACCACTTTCTTTGTCGTCATTTTCGACTTTTAATACCCTTGCAACATGACCTTAATTTTGGTCAGAAGTGTGCAACGCATAGAATGAAGCATCTCCGACCTTAAAAAGTATATACATATATTCTTGGACAGCACGACCAGGCGAGTTCAAATAGCCATGTCCGTCCGTCCGTCCGTCTGTCCGACCGTCTGGATCAACGCAAACGCCTCCTAGACCGTAAGAGCTACAGAGTTGAAATTTCGCATGTAGGCTTGTATATACTGCGGGGGTTGTAAGCTATTGTCGTGAAATTTAATATTGGTAAGTTTATTACACATATAAACAACTATGCCAAATTTGATCGAGATCGGATGACTATATCATATAGCTCCCATAAGAACGATCGGTCGAAAACAGTGACTTTTGTCAATAACTTCGTTACCTTTGTCGAGACTGCTTTCAAATTAAAGATTTGTTAGTTTAATATATTTGTTAATGACTGTGCCGAATTTGATAAAGATCGGGTGACTATATCATATAGCTTCCATAGGAACGATCGTTGGAAAACAGTGATTTTGATCGTTATTTAGTATGCTAAGATTGTAGGCCGTTCTTTAGCAAACATTACCTTTTTAGATAAAACTTATTTCACTTTGATGGCTATAGCTAAGCAAAGAGTTACCAGTTCCAAGCTGCAAGGGTATACAATCTTTGACGCGGTCGATTTGGTTTATTAAATGCCTGGGCTCAATTATCTTTATGTCATTCTTTTTGAAGCCAATTTGGGCTTGATAATTTATATCCAACACACACACACATGTAAACCCCTTTCCTATGTCTTCTCTGTGATATGTGTGAGTCAAAAATGACTTTGCCAGCTGCTGTGCTTGTGTAGGAGATAACAACAGCTTGCTAAGGACTACAAAATTTTCTTTTCTTCTTTTTTTTTGACTTTTGGCTAAGATTTTGCTTCCAAGATTGTAAAGGAAGTTCTGCAAATGAGAATCACAGAGAGCGCGAAAGAAAGAAGGAGAGAGACATATAAAGAAAGTGTTTGCCATAACAAAAAATCAAGTTAAAAAACCAGAGGGCATGGGTTAAGTTCGACCGCGTCGAAGTTTGTATTGTAATATCTTCAAAGATATATTATGCCGTTTGAAGGTTTTGAATTCAAGACACAAACAGTTGTTTTCAGTTTGAGTTTGCTTTATTGAATAATTCTTAATTCTATAACAATTGTCGTCTATAGCTAAGACCGCGTAGCTGCGCTGCTAGTCATGCAGGCAGAGGAGCGGTATGCTTATGTATAAACATACTTATGTATAAATGTATAAATGTTTACATAATAGTATGTATGTTTATATACCGTCGCAGCGGTAGATTGAGGATGTATCATATTGCATATTGGGCCAAAGCGGCCGCGCGTGTTATATTTGCCGACACAGCAATTGTCCAGCACCATGCACTCATGGGTGGTCATGTTAATACGAGGCAAATGCACTTGAATGTTGCGCACATAAATATTGTAACTAATTGCTACAATATGTTTGTATTGTTGTTAATATGTTATTCCACAACATGCTACATCCCCCCTCTTTAGAAAAATAACGTAATTATATGGAGTTATTTTCTAATTTTTATTATATAGAAATTTATTTACTTATTATTGTTTTTTATTAATTTTTTTTCTTTTGAATGTTTGAGTGTTTGTTTAATGATACATGTGGTAAAATTATATTTGTATATGTATAGTGTCATTAAATGTTGGTAATTTATTTGTTTAAATTTATTTCTTTTGTTTTATTGTTATTATTATTTTTTTTTTATATAATTGGTTAAGATCTTTAACCTATCTTTATGCACTAATTGTTTCTTATTCTTTGTATCTTTAATTAAAATTTTATGAATAGGGATTCCCGGAGAGAAGGAAAATAACCCAATCTTCATTCGTTGAATTCAAAATATGAACTGATTTTATTTACAAAAGTACTGAGTTTATATAGGATTATCTTAGGCTCTAGTAGGTAACAACTGTTCTTAGACGATCTTATTTTAGACTCACACGCACTTATTCGGGGGTTAAAAAATTATTATTTTGGGCACATCGTCGGCCACTTGACATCCTGTCGTTGTGATCTTTTGGGTTAGTTTAGAATTACAAGTGTTTTTCTTACACCGCGTGTGGCAGATTGTATTTCTAGTCATATGCTAGGTTAGTTGTTTGGTACAAGGGTAGAGTTGTATTGTATTTTCTTTAGTGCATCTGATTTGGTGAAGCCAGTTCAGATGAACACGATGTTTATTCTTAAACAGTTATCCCTATCTTTTATTTCTTCTATGATGTATGGGCCTAAATACTTAGATTCTAGCTTATGACCCGTATCGTTACATAATAAAACCTTATCTCCTATTTCTAATTCAACATCTTTTACCTTTCTATCATATATTTCCTTATTCTTTGCTTTGTGCTGTTCTAACATAATTCTTGCTCTTTTATAAGCCTGTTCTAATCTAAATTTTGATTCCTTAGCATAATCTTCTATGTTATATAGTGGATTTATCTTATCAACACTATTAAATTGTTGTGGTAAATTTGAAGTTTTATCTAATACCAACTCATATGGATAATAATCATGTGCCATAGAGGGTGTTGTATTAAAACAATATGCGAAGTATCTTATCCATACATCCCAGTCAGTTTTGTCAACTGAAATGTATGATCGTAAAAATTCATTTAGTGTTGGGTGGCGTCGCTCCACAGTGCCTACAATCTGGTGATGATGTGCAGTTGAAGTTATCTTCTTTATTTGCAAGTTTTTGCATAAATCTTCAATTATTGAGTTTCCATATTCTGTTCCCATGTCCGTAATGAACGTCTTCATTGGACCGTACCGCAGAATGAAATCTTCAAATATAGCTTTCGCTACTGTTTTTGCACTTTTGTTTTTAATTGGTATTATTACAAGGTATTTTGTTAGGTCGCAGATTAAAGTTACTGCGTATTCATTTCCGTGTTCTGATTTTGGGAGTGGACCGATCGTATCCACAATAACCCTATCGAAAGCCTGTTGTGGCGTTTCAGGTTTGATTAACGGGGTTTTTGTATGCTTTGTTATCTTTGCTTTTTGACACTTATTACATTTTTTTATATATTGAGATATATCTCGTGTCATATTTTTCCAATAATAATGCTTTTTTATTTTGGCCATAGTTCTCGATATTCCAGTATGACCTCCTTGTATGGGGTCATCGTGGAACGTAAACAGTATTGCTTCTTTTTCTTTATCATTATTTGATAATAGGGTCACCGGCTTGAGTAGCGCTACTCTTAAAAATTTCAATATTTTATTGCCCATATTTTTGAAAGATTCTATTGAAATAGTCTCAAAGATCTTTTCGCTCGGTGCCACTTTGACTTTACTGATGTTGATTATGCCGGCTTCTTTTTCGAGCCTTTGAAAAAATTGACCTAAGTCAAGAATTCCATTGATATACATATCGCAAATGTCAATTCTTGCTATAACTTTCTTGCCATGTTTGAATGTGATTAAAGAATCAGTTATCCGCAAGGTCACTACTTTTCGTACTTCGTCATTTACAATGACGTCATATACGTTGGGCTTAGAAGCATTAAGAGATTGCTTTTGCAACTCTTTTATATTATTTTCTTTTTCTTTTCCTGCGCAGGAATTTGACTGTTTACTTTGATTTCTGGTAGTGACTCTCAGAATTTTGTTACTAGTTTGTATATTTTGTAAATCCTGTATTGTTATTCTTGATAGCGCGTCGGCTACGAAATTATCCTTCCCCTTTAGATACTCTACTGTAAAATTAAATTCCTCGAGTTCAAGTCGCATTCTAGTTAGCTTGGAACTTGGATTTATCATTGAAAACAAATAACTTAATGCTCTGTGATCTGTTTTGACAGTGAAATGTCTACCATAAATGTATGGTCTGAAGTGCGTGATTGCCCAGTGAATCGCTGCTAACTCTTGTTCAGTTGTACTCTTATTACTCTCACCTTTTGTAAAGGATCTAGACGCGTATGCTAATGGAAGCTGTAGTCCATTTTTATTTTGTGTTAGGACTGCTCCACATGCGTATTTACTGGCGTCGGTGATTATGCAAAATTCTTTGCTAAAATCTGGGTACTGTAATAGAGTTGGGTTCATTAATGCTGATTTCAAATGCTCGAACGCATTTTGAATTTGTCCATTCGAATTTAACATTTTTCTTACATAAGTTTGTTATGTGACGAGAATATTCAGCGAAGTTTTGTATAAATCTTCGATAATAGTTGCAAAATGCAATGAATCTTCTAGCGCTGTCCGCATCATGTGGGACTGGATAATTTTGAATGACATCATACTTTGTGTCATCAGGCAAGATTCCTTTATCTGTGCATTTATGTCCCAAAAAGGTGACTTCATGCATAAAAAATGAACATTTTTCAGGATGTAACTTTAGGTTATGTTGCCTACACTTCTCAAAAACATCTGTTAGATTATTGATCATGTGTTTTTCGGAACAACCTATGACTATTAAGTC
The DNA here is from genome assembly GCA_018152135.1 of Drosophila paulistorum. Classification (NCBI taxonomy): domain Eukaryota; kingdom Metazoa; phylum Arthropoda; class Insecta; order Diptera; family Drosophilidae; genus Drosophila; species Drosophila paulistorum. The sequence goes on from JAECXG010000134.1 coordinate 1,596,226, forward strand.
ATCCATGTAAAGAAATGCACTGCTTGCGAAGGTTCAAGGCCAGAGAATGCTATAGTCATCATTCTCTGGAACGAATTTGGCGCTATTTTTAAACCGAATGGTAGTCGCGTGAAGCGGTATGAGCCATTACATGTGGAAAAGGATGTTATGTCTCGTGACTCTTGTTCAAGTTCAATTTGATGAAAACCTGACATTAGGTCGAGGCATGAAAAATACTTTGCTCTACCTAGTTGGTCTAAAATGTCATCAATTCTAGGTAGCGGAAATTTATCGGACAACAATTTTTTATTAATTTGACGATAGTCAATTACTAATCGCCATTTTTTATTTTCAGTGCTTGGTAACGATTTTTTCGGTACCAATAAAAGTGGGCTATTGTATGGAGATACAGAAGGCTCAACTATTTCGTCTTTTATAAGCTTTTGGACTTGTCTTTGTATCTCGTCTTTCTGACTATGAGGATTTCTATAATTTTTAATATAAATAGGTTCATCGTCCACCAGTCTTAATTTTTGTTTGTAGAAATTGTTTGTTGTTATTGATTTGGTTTCTAGTCCGAATACATCACTATACTTCTTGCACAACTTCGTAAGTTGGCTGTGAAACTGTGGGGGAAAATTTTTTGATAATGTAGTTATTACTGCGTTTTCACGCTGTTCATTATTTGTTTCGATTATGTCGTAGCTGGAAAGTGGTTCATACTTCAAACTCGATATGTTTACTATTTGATCTTTATTTGTAGTATTTAGCAGTCGTATGACTGCGTTTTTGGATTTAGTTATGGTATTTGCTAAATAAATACCATGTTGAATTTCTTGGTTTGGGATTAATAAACTGTCTTCTTGTGAACTTATTTCAATTTTTCGGACAACTTGGGATCCTGCTGGTAATATTATTGAATTATTACCAGTGCTGTACGATATTGGTACGTATATCGGATATTTTAGGTTGTTTAATCGAATTATTAACCAGTCTTCGGACGGATTGAAATCTAACTGGCAGTTATATTTTCTTATGAAGTCGATTCCTAGTATTCCATCACATGGAATAGCGAATCGGTTATTAACAATGTGAAAATCGTGTGGGATTATATATTTTGAAGATTGTATTTCGACAGAAGTGAACCCTATGGATTTAGTTACTTCTTAACTAATTCCTTGTATACTTATTATTTTATTTGTTTGGACATCTTGAAAACTGTCTGAATTTTCTTTTACGATCGATATTTCCGATCCTGTGTCTATTAAAAATACTAACTTTTTCCCTGTTGCTACATTCGTGAAGGTTACGAACGTATTTTGTTTGAGACTTATGGCGTGAATCTTATTACTCGTTACTGTTGGGTATCTAAAGGTGCTTGGGAGTTTCCCGAAGCATTCTGAGCTACTCTTACGTTTTTTTATTATAACCGTTTTGTCGGTTATTTCCTCGGTTACCCCTATTATTCCTGTTGTAACCTCTATTGTTTCCTCTGTAACTATTGTTTCGGTTTTGTTGGAAATTTTGGCCGTTATTGTTATTGTTATAGTTGTTGTAATAACCACGACCATTGCCTCTACCACGATAATTATATTTGTTATTGTAATTACCACGGTTTCTTTGAGCAAATAGAACCGTATTTGGATTGCCTGATATCTCAGTACTTTTTTGTAAGTACTTTGCTATAGCTTCGTCCATGGTTTTGAAGTTACCAGAGTCAAGTATATTTTTAATTCTGTTGTGTTCGCAATTTGCAATCATTGCTTCTATAGCATCGTCTGTGCTATTCTTAAGAGCAATTGCTGCAGGCATACCTCCTTCGATATATGCTGATTGAAGTGTTTTGCGTAAGTTATCTATCTCCGAAGTATATTTGTCAGCGGTTTTACCTTTCTGAGTTGTATTCTTCAACTTGGCTTTTATAACTTTGGATGTTTCACCAATTACAACGCCTTGCAATTTTTGTATTATTGCTTCTATTGAAGTTTCTTCGTGGACTTCATATAGTGTTGGGCCAATAATTTTTGATTTTATTACCTCAACTGCTATATTTTCGTAGTTGCCTTTCATTATATCTAACAACTTCAGAGCTGTTATGAATCTTTTGAGTTGCATTTTCGTGCCGTTAAATTCAGGTATGGATATGTCTAAGTCTGATCCGTTGTCTTGTTCAGACAACGCTTCTATATCAGGTAATGTTAATAGCGCAGGAATTGTTAGATCGTTTAGATCTTTCTCTTCTATTTCTTCCTCGCTTGTTTCAGATTCTTCACCTTCTTGCTCTGTTTCCTTTTTACAGGTGTCTATGCTCAGAGGTGAATTAAGTACGGTAGGTACGAATATTTCGAGATTGTATTTTGTTTTTATAGAGATTAGGTTTGCTCGTAACTTGATCAATAGATTGGAAATCTTTGACCAATTTTCTTTACCTATGCTCTCTCTATTTACATGCACTAAACTTCTTGCTTCGTTGAAAGAATCAACTAGGATTTTTGCGTGCTTGTTTATTGTTTCCTTTTGTATGTTTCTATTTTGTATAACGCATTTATATGATTTTTTGAAGTTTTCTTTAATATTTTGGATATGGATAAGTAATTCTTCCCATTCCATGCTTAAAAATTTATTTTGTTTTTTTTTTTTTTTGTTTTTACTTAGATATCCTCATTTGATTCTCCTACATTAAAAGTTTCCCATGCAGGCACATCCTTATTCTTAGGTTTTTCTAATAATAGTCTGCTATATGCTATTTTTATGGATTTTTCCATAAGTTCTACAATATTTCTTTTAAACTTGTAGTTTTTTGTATCCAGAATTTTATTTCCTTGTACTTTTTATTTACTGGTCCTTAGTGTATCAGGAAATCAAGAAAAGGAATATATTTTTGCAGATGTTTAGTTTCCACTTTATTCATATTTATTTAATTTATAATTAAAGTCGGTATTTTTATACCCTTGTTATGACAACCTATTGTTGTTGGGCTTCATCCATCAGGTAGAAGTAAGTGTACCTGTTGCATTTGAGAAACAACATATATTTGGCACTGTTATTAGAAAACACATCTGTACCATTGCACTACCTAGTCGCCGGTACTGTGAAATTTACCCTCTGGTCGCTGGGGACTGGAGGGACAATATCGCTAGTTTGTCCTATGGACGAAAGGGACAATTTCCCTAGAATGTACTAGGGACTAGAAGGACAATTTTCCTATTTTGTCTTAGGGACTAGAGGGACAATTCAAATTACATTTAAAAATATAAAATAATTAAATTTATTTTATTGTATTTTTTTTATTAAGCTAATTTGGCAGCTGCTGCTTCAATTTTCTGCTTTTGGTTTTGTTGTCCGTATTTTTGCCTCAGGCCATCGCATTCTGAAGTCCAACTTCCGGTAGCTGCCCCGCGGAAGTGTTTTGAACAGCTTCTGGAATAAATGAAGCAAGTAAGTCGTCTCGCGGACTTAGGTATACCATACACCAGCAAAACAAATATTTCAAATTTGTAATAACAAATGCATTTGCCTATTTCAAAAAAATTCTGTTCACATGCTTTTTACAAGCATATCTTAGTATCTCACTGACTCATGCATATGAGCACCCTAGCGCCACCACCCGCCAACGGCCAACTCCGGCCTTATGGAAAAACGTTTATATGCATAACTTGGGTATTTTTTGTCCGATTTTGATCACATTTGGTATTTTGCTGGGTATTAGTATCAAATTCAAGTGTGCCAAATTTGATTCCACAGGACAAAAAATTACGGGAGATAATCGAGGGGCGTGGTAAAATTTTTGTACATACAATATGAGCGCATTTACTAAGCAAATATACATACCAAATATGGTGTCTCTAGCTGCAATAGTTTTAGGGATAAACGTTTTTTTTAAATTGCGGGGGCGGAAAGGGGCGTGGCAAAAATTTGAAACAAACTCGATCACTCTACATACAGCCTACATTCCAAATTTGGTGGCCTATCTCTTATAGTCTCCGAGATCTAGGCGTTCATACGGACGGACAGACGGACAGACGGACGGACAGACGGACATGGCTAGATCGACTCGGCTGTTGATACTGATCAAGAATATATATACTTTATGGGGTCGGAAAAGCTTCCTTCTGCCTGTTACATACTTTTGGCTACTTTAATATACCATTTCACCCTACTTACTTTTGTCTTTTCTCATCCAAGTTGTGGCTCTTTCTATCATAAAAAAGAATTAAAATTTTGAACTTTTCATATAACAGGTGTATACTCACAGTACTCTTTTGACTTTCCGAACTAATGCTGTTCTTGAAGTCAATTATTTCTGAATCAGTTGCTATTGTTTTTTTTGAGAAAAAAATATTAAATTATTACAAAATAAAAAAAAATTATTCTTTTGGCACAGCCCGAAGTCGAGCCCACATTTAATTTTGTTGGCAAAATACTTTTTCTTTTTACTCTCTGTTCTCATATTATTTTTCCACTTATTTTCTCAATCTATTGATTTGCATTCAATTATAAATAATGCTATTAATTTTTGCTTATTTATTAAACAATAACAACATATAGTGTTTTATTTCAAAGTAAAAAAAACACTGCCAACAATTCTATCTAAATTCAATTAGAAAACACTAATAGATTATGTATATTTTCACTGCTTGGTCAGAAAAACGACGAGTACAAAGCGACGCACAGTTGGCCTCTGCTCGGATAGCCTTGCAAAAATACGTTTTTTCATGATCGCGTTTGGCAAAAATGATATATGCAATCGATAGGAAATACTTCAGAGATTATGAGTTTTTGAAATCGGTTGAGATTCATGGGTGCTAGAGGCGCCCAAAGTTAAGACATTTTTAGTGAAATGGAAAAAATGATAATTTAAAAAAAAAATCGCAACTTTAAAACTGAATATTGGGCGATTTCAACAATCGATCTTGGATTTTTTGGTTTCATCTGAAAAGTATGTTCTTTGTTAATAGCATGTTTCATAAATTTAAATAGTTACTTAAATAGTTATTGAACTAGAAGCGTCTAAAAAATGTACTAAATATTGGCATTTTTTGAACTTTGATGGAATAAAACAAGACTCAACGAGTATCAATACCAGACTACATACACTAAGTAGGTGAAATATTTACCTATCAGATGTATATAGTCCCAATATGCGGAGACCTGCGACAGCGATGCGTAAGCCATAAAACTAAGGCAACCTCGCTTAAAAAATGCGCTGCAGGTATAAGGAAGAAGAAGAGCGCATGCGTATTGGCCTGTAGCTTCTTTGTATTTAAATGATAACATTGCGTAATGCTGTTTTGCAAATACTATCTGTTTAGATACTATTCTACAATGAAAAATTGCTAATTACCTGCTTTGGAAAAACTGACAAAAACGGATAGAACATCTCGTGAGGATATTCAGAGCAGGAAGGAGATTATACAAGCTGAATTCTCTCGGAAGCTGGGACTGAAAGTTGACTGCCCAAAGTACGGATACGGAAACACGAATGATGGAAATACTTCAAGGAGATTTTTTGAAAATGATGAAGTGACATCTTTTATAACAGGTGTTAGTCAAGAGATCATTAAAAGGTTGGCTGTTATCTTGAATGTTATAGAGACTGCTCAACTTTTAACTGAATTGTATCCGCAAAAAAAACTTACCCCAATGGTACATCGGATTTTGGCTCACGGAAAGGATTTAATAGAATAGCAGTGTTCACCAATTGGAGAGCTATCCGAAGAAGCACAGGAATGTAAAAACAAGGACTACAGAAGGTTCAGATACACTAATACATCAAAAACTTCTCGTGTTAGACAAAATGAAGACCTTTTTAACATTCTAGTAGCCTCTTCGGACCCACTTATTGCATCACTGAGTCAAGTGCGATCACAAAAGGATTTGGAAAATAGCAACTATAGTCCCGAAATGTTGAGTTTATTAGCTATTGATGTAAATATTGAAAATTATTTTGAAGAAAATCAGCCATCAATAGCAAATTTTCAAAAATAACCTAAAAAAAAAAAAATAAAAAATTTTTTTTTTTTTTTGTAATTATGTTAAAAAATCAAATTAACACATTAAAAAATGTTACATAGTCGTCTAAAACAATGAAAAATTCCATTTGTGCTTTTTAAATTTTTGAAATCGCTTTATTGGTTTAGACGCTATGATTTTTGCATTGCTAAATGCCAGAAGGCCCCACTGTGCGACGCATACAGAAATACAAAAGAAAATACATATTTTTTTCGTCAAGTTTTTTTCGGCATCCGTTTGGGTTTCGATAACGAAATTAATTCGTTTGGGTGCCGTTGGCTAACGTCAGCATCAAAACGATGGCAGACGTCGCGACGTCGGTGGCTCGGACAATTGGGCGAAATTGTCAGCGGCGACAATTTGGTACTGAAGGATATATATACATATATATTTATATGTATAATAAATATTATAAATATATTCTCTAAATATATACACATTGAGTCTGTATGTGTTTATGTGTACTTTAACAAAATGTCCTCAAATAATCAAGGCAGCATTTGGCATGAAAATGAATATTTTGTGGTCACTGGGAACAAAATTTTTCCATTCTCACGAAAAAACAAAAATCAAAATGGAATGCAAAAAGGAAAATGGTCTCCAATCATAATAAATATAAGTTGAGGCCTCAATGTTTTGTCATAAATCAATAAACAAAATGACTGAATTATTACATTCTTTTTTGTTCTTACACAAAACTTGGAAATTATAATAAATAATATTTTGTAATAGTTTTTTTTTTTTTGCTTTGTTTTATATTCTCTTCTTGGCTGTCCGTTAGCATTCTCAATGATTTGGCTTTGTTTTGTCAGAAAATACTAATAATAATCATAATCATAGTCATCAAATGGGCTTTCTCTTTCTTTGCCCGCTGACACAATTTTAATATTTACTTAGTTTGGCCTTCCCTTGGCTTTTATGCTCCACATTTTACGCCTTTGGATGATTTTCTTTATTATTTAAAACGTGGCTAAATATTAAAAATGGGAGAAACAAGGGTTAAGATTGTGGATTGGCGTGTCTGTATATAAAGTAAAATGGGGAAAAAATTAAACATAATGTAAAGTTATGTCTGGCAAAACGATAAATGAGGTCACGCAATAATAAAAACAAAAACCCAAAAGAAACAACCTAAAACCAAAAAAAAAAAAATAAATAATAATAAGTATAACAATAATAACACCAAAACCAAACAACGGCGAAAAGGAAATACCAAAAATGACCTTTTATAGAAATTTATGGCGCAAGATTTTATGCTGCCGAGAGGAACTGAGTCGCAATAAAGACGAACAATTTAGCAACGAAGTGTGCTTACCCATAGAATCCCACAAAAGGGCGACATATTTATGCGACCATTTTGACTGACCCCAACGACGACCACACCCACTAATACCACCATGATTCTCCTGCTGTCCTACCTACCCCACCAGGCTATTGTTTGCAACTGTTGTTCATTTAGAAATGACTTTTTCATATGTGAAATGGCAATACAATTGATTTTTGACTACACACACCCAACAATACTATAAATTCCATTTGTGTGGTGCGAGAGAAAAACTGACAACAAATTGTCAATAACTATGGCAGATTGTTGCAAAAGCCAACATCAAGCAGCGACTTCTCGTCGAACAAATGTGAAAACGATGAGTCGCAATAAACGACAAAAAGATAACTGAAACTAAATTGGAGAACAAGTGAGAGAATGGATGAATATAATGAAAGGGCTTGAAGTGTTTAATTCAACTAAATATATAAAGAACACAATTAACACAGAATTGACCACTTGAAAAATAAAGGAACACAAGCAGTAGGAGAGTTTCAAGTGGAAAAGATTTAATTGATTTGAGTGTCAAATATGTTTCACTAATTGGGCACAATAAACATATCACATTATTATCATGCCTAAATAAAAGCAATAGCAGAAATTCTATATTTTGACCTTCTTAGAATAGATGATAATGTTGATGTAATACATTTTTCATACACCCTTTTACTTTAATGCAGACTCAAACTTAGTAGAAAGTAATAAGGCCTGTTCTTGTTCTAGATTCGAAATGATTTTTGCCGGAATCGAATTTGCGACCTGTTCTCGCTTCGATTCCAAGACAAATTATTTGGTATCAAATCAAAAATCAAATAAATCTGACTGGAATAGAATTGAATTCCTTTTAACAAAAGCGCTTGCTAAGGACTACAAAATTTTCTTTTCTTCTTCTTTTTTTTTTGACTTTTGGCTAAGATTTTGCTTCTAAGATTGTAAAGGAAGTTCTGCAAATGAGAATCACAGAGAGCGCGAAAGAAAGAAGGAGAGAGACATATAAAGAAAGTGTTTGCCATAACAAAAAATCAAGTTAAAAAACCAGAGGGCAGGGGTTAAGTTCGACGTCGAAATTTGTATACCCTTGCAACTGGTTTGGTAATTCTTTCCATAGCCATCAAAGTGCAAAAACTTTTTATCCAAAAAGTCTAATGTTTGCGAATCAACGGCCTTCAATCTTAGCATAGGATATAACAAACTTTTTGATGAAAGTCACTGTTTTCCACCGATCGTTTCTATGGAGGAATATGATATAGTCACACGATCTTGATTAAATTTGTGCACAGTTGTTTATAGGTGCAATAAACTCACCAATATTAAATTTCATGTCGATAGTTTAAAAAGAAATCCTATATATGGTAGTGACACTGTGAGAATGGGTGTGTATGTGTCTGTGGGAATTCGTTATTCACACTACCAGAGTAAAAGAAATTAGCAGCTATGCTAAAAAGGCATCATTTTCAGTTGCTGCACAATGCAAACATGGCTAAGTCGATTCTTAATTATCAATTAAAATCCAATTTACAAATAACTGAAAACGTCCAAGCGAGAAATTCTCTTTTCTTTCTATTTCGTTTTTGTTCCCATTCACATGTTCATCTTATAAACGAATTAGATTACCAAAGATTTTGATTTGAATTGAAAAAGGAATTGATTTTTAATTGAAGTTTGTATTTAAAATTTACTAACTAAGCAAACTCCGACGCATAGATACTAACGACAAATAAATAGGGACTAGAAAGAAGTTCCAGTAAAAAAAAAATAATTAAAACAGCGTAAAAAATAAATCTCATTTTCAATTAAACATTCAGTGAAAACACTAATTCGTTAAGCTTGATATTTATATCCAGTCTAGAGCTAAGTTTTTGCAATATTTCCAAATAAAATTTTATTTTTTAATTGTTCACAAAATATATCATCCACATTTATTTACAAAATGGCATACACAGGTTTTTGGTCAATTCCTTCGACTAATTTAAACAATTATGTATTTGCTTTTGAGCATTCCTATATAAGCCATTCAAGTTTTTGGCCAACAACTTGAACTTTCTATTCAGATTAGCCCTAAATTCCATCGAATTTATAGAAAATTTTCGACCCAAGACATTTAAAATATTCCATGTGCGTTTACAGGATAAATGCAATTCCAATCGGCATTTTGAAAGTCGTTCCTCATCTGAAAAACGCCGCAAATAATCGATTAATTGTTGACAATGACATACAAATTTCTGCTGCTCAATATCCAAATCAAATACGAAATGGTATATTTGATTTAAACAGATTTTAGAATCTGCGCCATTTTCGTTCAAAAACAAATCCATTTTTATTGCATTTAGATACTGTTTGTGAGCTTGAACTATATCATCCAAAGTCTTGGCTTCATTGCATCTTAGCTTTAATTGATCAGAAGCTTCATCTAAAACCTGAATCAATAGGTAATGTCTTAGAAATTTCATCACACTGATAAATAAATCGATTAAGGCTTGAAAACGTGATTCCACCTGATTGACATCGTCAAGATACTCCAATTCAATACGCCGACAAAAAAATTTTTATGTCTTAATATTCTTTCGAAAAAAATAAAGTTGGCAGAATGGAATTTCCAAAGATCTGGGAAAGATGAATAGGTCTGAACACTTTGACCTATGAGAGCCTTCCAATTGTCAGCTAAGTGCCAGCATAATTGACATTTCCACCATGTAAAGTTTATAACTATCCTTTGTTAATATTTGCTCTAATACAAAGATAAACTGTTGCAAATCAAACAAATCGACCGATTGTTCAAGTAAAGGTTCAAGGCGAGCTATCAAGTTAGTAACGAAATGCAGATCTCGAAGTACCATATATTTGAAAAGCTTATAGAAGAGGTCAATAGCCGGCTCTGGCTGAATATATATGATGAAATATCTTCATTTACCTATGTAACAAGATCATTTAAAGATTCCATATCATGATTCAATTAAGTCATCTGAAAGGCCTTGGTAAGCCTCTGATAGTTCAGTGGTACTTCAATATCAATTCCTATATCGATGACATTTTCCCCCATTCAAAATTTTGTTACTCAAAAATAAGGGAACTTTCTTGGTTATTAGAGTGAAACGTCCCTGCCAGAAATTCTCCGTAGGTAATGCCAAATTTTCAGTAATAAAAAACTCTGTATACTCCGATTCGATTAGCTCACCAAAACGTAACCATCGATTTAAATTCTGTAACATAATAATAGTAACCAGTTTTGCAATAAATTTTCATAATTTCCTTGATACAATTCCTTCGAAAGTGTGCTCAATAAACTTGCTTCCTCAAAAATAAGGCAATTTAGATTAAAAATCCATTCAGATCTTGATGAAAAATATCCACTCAATTTCCACAAGTAAAAGAGAGTTGCAGGTTTTTCAAGTTTTTTCGATGAAACTTTTTGTATAGCAAAAGTTCTTAACGCTGACGTTTAGCTAAGGCCAAGCCACACAAATGTCCCAGGGCCAATGACAAATATGGGCTCACTGCTGCCAATGCCAAAAGAACCACATAAATTTTTACAAATCTAGGCGAGGATTCCGGAAGCGCCATTGCCAATCGCGTGAATGCACATTGTGATTATACTTACCTTGACCGCGTTTGATGAAATTTTTTGTGCTCATCCAGTATCTATGAGAATCGGCCAACATTTATTTTGTATGTCGAAATCATAATTTCCGTCAGGCTTTCCGTGTATCGATCGCAGCAGGCGGGGCATTAATTAAATACGAATTCTCCTGTTTCAGTTATAAACTAAATAATGCCTCCTAAGAAAGCGAATTTGGGTGGTCGTAAGAAATTTCTTCTGATTATGTTTCGAATAGGCGTGAAGAAGAGCGGGTATTGTTACGGGACCCCAGGCTTGCTTCGCTCGCAAAGAAGTGAACTGCATAGGGGAAGGGTAGCTAAATCCCGCGCACAGACCGCGACTAGATCGACATGAGCAAGATGTGTACAGGTGTCACATCTGACACAATAAACATCGGGTGGCGAAACGGAGTTCGCCGGGTTTACTAGTTGATCCGATAAAAGTCTGTAGCTTTCCAATCCTTTATCTAGTTTTTTAGCAGATAAAGTAATTGCAGCAGTCGAGAATGTGGATGCGGCTGCGCCAAGGACTTTTACGGGACTTACTACAATCTTAGCATAATAAATAACGATCAAAATCATTGTTTTCCAACGATCTTTACTATTGAAGCTATATAGTATAGTCACCCGATCTTTATCAAATTCGACACAGTCATTAACAAATATAGTAAACTAACAAATCTTTAATTTGAAAGCAATCGCGACAAAGGTAACGAATTTATTGACAAAAGTCACTGTTCATGACTTTGCCGTTGGCATGCAAGCTATATGTGGACTTTCAACTTTGTCCTGGATGAAATTTCCTTAACGAGTTCCCGAGATGAAGAGATTCGATTTGCACACACTGGGTTTTAATTTTATCAGCTTTATTGTTGAATAGGGATTTAGAACCACGACTAAAAAACCCAATCTTCATTCTTTGAATTCAAAATATGAACTGATTTTATTTACAAAAGTACGGAGTTTATATAGGATTATCTTAGGCTCTAGTAGGTAACAATTGTTCTTAGAAGATCTTATTTTAGACTCACACCCACGTATTCGGGGGTTGAAAAATTATTATTTTGGGCACATCGTCGGCCACTTGACATCCTGTCGTTGTGATATAGTCATATACTAGGTTAGTTGTTTGGTACAAAGGTACAGTTGTATTGTATTTTCTTTAGTGCATCTGATTTGGTGAAGCCAGTTCAGATGAAAACGATGTTTATTCTTCAACATTGTATTTTGTTAGTTTATTAGTTACTTCACAATATTTCTCTTTATTTTTCGAACTCATTCTGAATGCACTGCTCACACTTCGAGACACAACTTTACCGGCTCACTCTATCCCACTGACTCTGTTCTTCGGAGTATTCTTCGATATTACGTCGATACCGATTCGCACTCGAAGTCACCTCTACCATACCGCCATCCTACATTCGGCTATCCGACCTCCACATTCGCCCCGAATGGACACCATTTTATCATATATTCTGCCACGGTGGTAGTAAACTTCGAACCATCTCCATCTCCTACTTTCTCAACGACCATGCCTCATTTTCGGAACAACCCGATAAGGTCGCAAATATTGACATATTGACTTGCAGATTTTCGACATTTATTAAACTTTTCGCGGTATTCTTCTTGCATCTTGCTTACGTTCCTTTTTTATTATTATTTTTTAACTCGATTAATAACTCTTCTTTTAACATATCCTTTAGTTCTAAATCATAGCTTGTCCTCATCTCAGTCCCAGTTGGCACACAGTTTCGTCAACAATGCTATAACAATCCGATTAACTCGCTCTACTTGTTCGTTTCCTCTCGGAACTCCTGTCGAAATCACTAAATCTTGTATCTTCTGCGACTAGCAGTACTCTTTAAAAAAGTGAGACGTAAAATCACTAACGATCCTCTTTGGATTTCCGAACAACTCAGACTGTTTCTGCAATTTCTCAACAACCTCTTCTGAACCTGTACTTTTCCTCGGATACAACCATACGTATTTCGAAAAAGCATCAACTACTACCAATATGCGGTTATATCGTTTCTTAGTCAACCAAGAAACCTTCCTTGCGACCCTGTTTCGACTCGCTCACGATACATTCCATACACGACCTCACCACTACCTCTAGTTGGCTCAACAGACTAGTAATATAACACTCTCTTTCCACTATTTCAACCTTTTTTTAACTCCAAAGTGCCCTTGTCGATGAGCAACCAATATTATCTCTGGCTCCATGCTAGCAGGTATTGCAATAAGCTCCTTAACGGGATCTTTATACAATATTCCGTACTGCACGTAATAGTCTGATCCATTCATCTTTTCTATGTACAAATTGTATTTTACTCTTCAAAGAATCTCCTGACAGTAAGCAATATACCCTACTTAATGCGTCGACATGTTGCATCTTTCCTTCTGATCTATGCTCAATTTCGAAATCAAAATCTTGCAAGAATATTGCCCATCGGGCCACCCTTAGCGGAACGTCACGTTTCTTTATCGTCATCGCAAAAGCATTACAATCGGTTACTATCTTTATCTTTATGCCCATCACGTATATTCTCCACTCCTTTAATGCTTGAATTATAACCAGTACCTCTAACTCGTACGAGTGATATTTTTCCTCAGCCGGGGTAGTTCATCTGGTATTGTTGATCCTCCGAATCTTTTTGAAGTAAAATCGCGCCGTACCCATACATACCCATACATCTTTTGACGGTTTGATGGTGCCAATTTCTTTGATGAATCCTAAGAAATTTACCTTACGCTGAAGAAATTTATATTTTTTTCATATTATCTTTAATCCCGTCTCTTCTGCTACACTTATAACTCTTTTCAATCTCTCGATACCCTCAGACGCATTTTTTTGTACAACATCAATATGCCTTCATTAATCAACAATCTCAACCTTGCAAAAATATATCTAGTAAACACAGCTGCTGAATTATTAATGCCGAACGGTACAAAATTGAATTATCTCTTATAATTTTCTGATTTACCCTTCTATAATCGCAACATAATCTATTTTCTCCATCTTTCTTCGGTACTAATACAATTACAAATCGCTGATATAACCTCATTGCCAAAACGAACATATTTGAAGACTCGATTATATACATTCTGACTATCTTTTTCGAACATTTTTCCCTGCATGCTACACTTCAACTCAACGTAAGGTCTGGCAGAAATCAGTTCCGGATATAGTTATCTCAGGAGCGTTGCATTGATTTGTGCAACAAATGGTTCTTGGTGGCTTTAGCTCATTGAAAATTCAATACAATGCGCTGAATAGTCGGAATTTGCTCATGGGTCTATGTACTTGGTGTTTTCGCATCGTTGAGTCTGGCACTCTTACTGTGAGCAAAATTAAACAGCTTTTTTGAAACGTCAGCGAATTATGGTGTGAATGACCAAAGCTCGGTCTCAAGTTACGTTGATCGGTGGTTAAATATTGTTTTGAAATGTTTATTCGCTTTGCGGTAGGTCAGCTTATGTTCTCCCATAGCGGACTTTAATAAATTGTGCTATATTTCGGTATGAGACGAATCGTCTCGTTAGGGTACGTGATGGCCAAATGGGCGACGGTGTCAGGTACCCGTCCTTTGGGCATCTCCTTTGTCCTGACCCGCAATCCTTCCAATTTTAATTGGTAGGATGACGATCCTTACTCGAAGGAAGAATTGCTGGTCCCTGCTCGGGCGCCAATTACGAGTCTATCATCCGTGTCTGCATGTCGGGGTGTGGCATTACATTTCGGATACACATGGGAGATGACACACAAGACTCTAATTACACAGAAGCTTGATTTAAAGTTATAATTCGTTTATTACTTGAATGTAACTCTGGTTCCGAGGCCAGACTAAGACTGAGACTCTTTCAGAGATAGGAGCCTTAAATATACCTCAAGAGGGTGTTGAGCCGATGTTGAGAGTAGGTCGCTTTTCCGGTGAAGTTAGCAGAAACGGATTGGTTACAAAGAATAGAAAAGTGCTTATGCTATTTGATAGGAAGTTAAAGTGCTTACTCTAGGTATAGGAAGTCATTAATGGAACAAGTGGATAGTGTGGATTAAAATGGGTCACAATGTACTTAAGGTTATGGAATGTCTGGGTTGTCAACGTGACTTTTAATGAGGGCGGGTATACTACCCGGATCTCATTCAGCAGTTTCTGGTATTGCGTCTTGTCTTGCTGCATCATAGTTGGTCGGGGTGCAGGGCACGGTTCTACTTCTTCTGTAGGAGTCGGCGTATCGTGGAGACACGCGTGTGCTAACTTGGATATACGTTCGACTATCCCTGTATGCTCTTCACAGTTGGTATTTTTATCCTGTGTTGGTATTTTTATCCGTATGATATTTCGGTGTTCATGAGCCTTAAGAAATTCCATCCTAGGATTAGTGAATCCATTCCGTCCAGCATGACGAGAAATATTATATTAATTCCCTTGTTTCCGAATCTCACATCCTGTCCACTGCTCTTTTATATCTCCGACCTTCCCGTCCGCCATTCTCATTTGTTTGCTCGTGGCTCCGGAGTCTATTGTCGTCTTTGTTTCTATTCTTGCCACTTCGATCACTGCTGACAATTGGTCCTCCTCTATTAGTTGTCCTATCAATTGTGAGGCGCTTGCTGACTTGGTTCCTGTTCGGTCCTCATAGGCTGGAACCGTCGCGCGTTTCCCGACCTCCAACAACATTCTTTTGTCCTTGTTCCGAATTTAGCCGGTGATTATTACATTCGTTGGCCCAGTGCCCTGCTAATCCGCAGAGCATTCCTCCCATCTCGTATGTTGTTATTTCCTTAATTCGTCCTATCTGATCTTGCGTACTGGTATCCTGTCACCTTCTGCACTGCGTGACTTGGGTTCCGTAGTTATTTATTCCTTTGTGGCTGGCTTAGCTGTTGTCTCCTCTTTAGGAATTATTTCCACAATGAAATTCGGCTGTTTCCTGCACTAGCATTTCTTCCGCTAATTGCATCAGCACATTCAGAATTGTAACCATGTGCGGCCGAACAAATATTCTCAGGTGTTTTCTATTTGTTCAAATTGTTGGATTTTTAGAGGCCTCATCATTGTCTGCATGTCTACCATGTAGTCCTTAAAGAATTCATTGTTGCTCTTTTGCGTGCTTTGACCTGATTCGACAGTTTATTGAAAAATCTCTTTGGTAGAAAATATTTCTTGAAGCATTCCTCAAATTCTTTCTTTTAGCAACTCTGGTATTGCCCTTGGTATCATATTTCGATCTATGCCGTACATGTCCGCTGTCCACTCTAGAAATTCCTCTTACGTACTTGTTAAGCCACCTTACCATACTCAGTGGTACTGTTTGCTGTACTTGGCACCATTTTTGTGGGTTCAATTGTTTGTCTTCTTTGGTAGTTGTTCAGGGCTCCTTCTCTTCCCCATCTTGGTGGTATGAATGGGGGAATTGCTAGAGTGGTAATGTTTATTTTGTGGAACGCCTCGGCCTCACCGTTTTCGCCTGCCTTTGTTGTGCTTGTTCCTGGTTTTGGTTTGACCATTTTTGTGAACTTTTCCTCTAATCTGCTTATCTCTTCCTTCCATTCTAGGTCAGACTCGTTGTTGTCCACCCACTCGCCTAGCTGTTTCCCCATTTCCTGTACCGTGCCGTTCATGTCGATTCCTATTCTAGCAGATCCTCATTCCCCATATGGTAAATCCAACCTTTACACTTTTTGCTTTCAGTATACACCCTTATATTGGCCAAATTTCACCAGTATAGCACGTTGGGCGCCAGTTGTAAGGATCCTTTTTCGTCCTTCGAGATGTTTTCAATCTTATAGGCCGGTAAAATTGTAATTTGCTAGGTGCCAAATATTCTTAAGGTTATTCGTAAGGCCAAAAGAGATTTGTTGCTTCGCTTGTTGTTGATCAGGACTCGATGATTGGATAGCTTGGCCTTATATAGTGTGTAGGAAGCAAAGACCGGGTTCCATTAGATTTGAACACTATCTCATGTTACGCTTGTGCATACATTGTTTATGTGAATATGTTTATGTGCATACATCAATGTATATCAATGTATAAACATATTCAAGTGCACAATTATATTTTTTTTATAGATGATACTATGCGCAGTACGTTCAAGTGGCCGCTACGACACCAGGAGAAAGCCTGTTACGCGCGAGCCCAAGCAGATAACTGCCCACCTCCCACCCGACCGACCGAGGGGTGCAGCCGTAAAACGCACGGCATTTCGATCCCAGCTTAAGCTACGAAGAGCAAATAGCAAGAACTGCTTTTGAACGGATTCAAGTCGAATCTGGTGCGACTCATATTGAGGTGACCAAATGCAAGATCCATACTCTAAACTAGGACGGACAAGCGAAGTAAAAAGAACTTTAGTTGTATAGGGGTCATCAAATTCTCTTGACCATCTTTTAATAAAACCCAGGACACTCATGGCCTTTGCGACCGTGGTGGAAATATGGATGTTAAAATTTAACTTATGGTCCATAAGTACATTCATATTATTTAGACGTTCTAAAGGACTATTGTTTAGAAAATAAGTGACCAGTTGAGGAGAGTTACGAAAAAGTCATTACCTTACATTTGGTAGTGTTAAGATTTAGTAAATTAAACTGGCACCAGCATTGAAAGTTTTTAAGATCAGCTTGTAGCCTACTAAATGAATCTGTATCTTTATAAGTAAGACAAAGCTTGACATCGTCAGCATACATAAGCACACGCGAATGAACAATGACTGATGGAAGATCGTTAATGAACAGTGTGAAAAGCAGAGGGCCAAGATGACTACCTTGAGGTACACCAGAAGTCACAGGAATGGAATCGGAAAAAGAAGACTTAAAAAGTGTAGCAGGAGAGATGGTCACACTTGCTCTCTTGCTACTCTTCGATCCCGGTATTTTAATTGACTCTCTGAGAGAGAGAAAAGTTTAGCGGGTCTGACGTGTGAGTCAGTCGTTGCTGAGCGTTGAGGAGTGTAAGACAAATATCGAGGAAACATTAATTATATCTAATAAATAATAACCATAATAAATAATAAAAACAATTAAGAAATAAATAAACTATTATTAATCTAAAGAAACTAAAACCCGAATCTCCTAAATATTCTGGCATTGGTTAATTTATCTACCGCCCACAATATCAGAAGTGGTGAACTTTAACGCAATGGACATCAACATTGAGGCTCACAATTTGCCAACTTTAAAGAAGTGGTTAGAGCTATTGGACTTGCCTACAACAGGGTCAAAGGCCGAGCTTGTGGCGCGCTTAAACGATGTTCCAGTGGATCGACGAGGAGCTTGTTCCATATCTATTGGAACTGAGACTGTCGAGGAAAGTACAGAAGACGAAAGTAACCGTCAACTGTCAGAGACCACAAATGAGAAAGAGGGAGACAACAACACTGATGTCTTGCTAAAAAAATTGTGCGATTTACTGCGTCCACAATTGTTCGACATAGTGGCGCCTCAACGCCAGACAGAAAACGAAACGCACGATTCAGTGCCGGCGAGCAACGACAGCGGCAGCGAAAACGAGATGGCAGCAGAACCGATTGGCGCGCAAAACCAGCGTCATGAACCAGTGTTGGTAAATCAACGCTCGGAGGAGGTGTTGGAAAGCGGTTTTTCGTCGGCTGCCAAATTCCAATTAGCAAAAGAAGCGTTGTTGGAATTTAATGGGAACTCGTGTGGAAAGAAATGGGTCACGCAGCTGACAAACATAAGCGGTGTATATGGAATCAAAGGTGTACAAATGCACATGCTTCTAGTCTCCAAGCTTAAAGGACGGGCTCATGAGTGGTTACATGCCAATAGTACGCGCATTTTGGAACCCGTGGGCAACATCTGTGAGCAGCTCGTCGAGTCGTTCGGGAAAACTGTGTCTCAAGCAGATGCCAGGCGCTTATTCGAGTCTCGAATTTGGAGCGCCAATGAGAGTTTCGTCAGTTACATCGATGAGAAGGCCAGGCTGTCAGATGCTATCTGCATCAGCGAAGAGGAGCGAGTAGACAAAGCCATTGAAGGGATTCCTGTGGAGGGACTCCGCATTCAAGCGCAGATTCAAGGATTCAAATGCATTGCAGAATTACGCCGTGCATTTTCAGGCATTCAGCTACCGGTACAGCGAGCAGCAAGAGAAACTACAAAGGTGGCCGCTACGGGCAGAAGTTCCAAAGAAGGTTTCCGTTGCTACAACTGCAACTCGAAGGGCCACATGAGCAAGGACTGTAAGAAACCCGACAGAGTGCCAGGGTCCTGTTTCGGATGCGGTGCCTTGGATCATTGGGTGGCTAAGTGTCCACTTAATAAGGAGAAGCTGGCTAAAGGATGCGACGACGTAAGATTTGTTAAGATATATTTTAAAACACCAACTAATCCTTACTTGATTACAGCATGCTTCATAGACTCAGGCAGTGATGTTTCACTTATTAAAATCTCATGTTTACCAGAAAAGATACATTTAATTTCACTTAATCATAAGTATTATGGATTAAATAAGAGTCCACTTTTGTCATATGGAAAAGTCAAATGTTTTGTTTTCAAAATTCAATAAAAGTATTCTTTCATTTAATAGTAGTCGATAATGAGTCTATGAGCCATGAAGTAATTTTGGGAAGAGATTTTATGAAAGCTTGTAATATTAAGTTAGACTTAAATGCCTTGAGAATGGTTACGATTGAAAGGAAAGAAGGCGAAAATGAACTTGGAGAGCGGTCGGAGTTTGAGTCCTTGTCATTGCAGACATGCCATACAGATTTGCAAATAGCTAGAAATGTAAATGTTGTGAGAACAGTTGATGAAATAGTTAAAACAAAAAATTGTAAGAATAGAATAGTCACGAAAGAATGTAACCCTAAAGGGGAAGACGAGGAAATTGTTAGTGAAATAGTTAAGAGGGATGATAGCGAGATTGTTAGCGAAATGGTGAATGAAATTGATAGCAAGATTGTTAGTGAAAGAGAGAATGGAGATAGAAGCAAAATGGTTACGAAAAGTAGGAATGAAGCTGTTATTGAGTTGGTCAGTGAAAAATTTAGATCTGATAGAAAATGTGAAGAGAGAAAAGAAACTGCTGATGTCCAGTCTCTAAGCGAAGTAGAATTTGAATTATTAAATATCGAGTGTTTCAACACTGGAGTTGATTGCAAAATAGGTGAAAGATTAGATTTCAAAATCCGGGAAAGGTTTGAGCAATTGTTTGAGAGATCATATTTGGTAGCACAAAGGCCTGAAGTGCCTGATGTAAAATGTGAAATGAAGCTCAACGTGGAAGGGTCGAAGGCATTCAGTTGTGCGCCTAGAAGATTGTCATATTCTGAGAAAGGGAAATTGCAGGCGATGTTAGACGGGTACTTGGAGAAGAAGATCATTCGCCCTAGTGAGTCGGAGTATGCATCACCCATTGTGTTAGTGCCTAAAAAAAGCTGGCGAACTAAGGTTGTGCATTGACTTTAGAAGATTGAACAAAGTTTTGGTTAAAGATAACTACCCTATACCTCTGATAGACGATTTATTAGACAAGCTTGGCGACAAACGATTTTTTTCTAAATTGGATCTAAAAGATGGCTATTTTCACGTGTTCATGGAGGAAAACTCAGTTAAATATACATCTTTCGTCACTCCGTTAGGCCAGTTTGAGTTCCTCAGGATGCCAATGGGTCTGAAAAACTCCTCATCAGTGTTTCAAAGATTTGTTAACAAAATTTTTACAGATATGATTAGAGATAATAAAGTAATAGTGTATCAAGTCGACATCATGGTGGCCAGTAGAACTGCCGAAGAGCACCTGGATACACTGAAAGAAGTTTTTAGAAGGATAATCAGAAACAAGCTGGAATTGCGTATAGATAAGTGTGAGTTTTTTCAGTCCAGCATTAGATACTTGGGATTTATCATATCAGAGGAGGGAATTAGAGCCGATGACAAGGGCCTAGAGGCGGTTAAGAACTTTCCCATACCAACAAATGTTCACACAGTAAGAAGTTTCTTGGGATTGGCTTCTTATTTTCGTCGTTTTATTAGAAATTTTTCGTTAATTGCAAAACCACTCTATGATCTATTGAAGAAAGATAGGATGTTTAAATTTGGAAAGGAAGAGCTAGATTGTTTTTCGTTGCTCAAAGATAAATTAGTAGAATCGCTGGTGTTGGCAATATATAACCACAAGGACGAAGTAGAGCTGCATTGTGATGCGAGCGCGTTAGGCTTTGAGGCAATGTTAATGCAAAGGAAAGAAGACAAAAAACTGCACCCTGTTTTTTATTACTCAAAACGGACGTCTGATGTAGAATCAAAGTACCACAGTTTCGAATTAGAGACATTGGCAATAGTATATGCAGTCCGCAGGTTCAGAGTGTATTTACAGGGAAGATATTTTAAAGTACTTACAGATTGTAATTCACTGACTCTCACTCTCAATCGAATTGAATTAAACCCAAGAATTGCAAGATGGGCTCTTGAGCTACAGAATTATGATTATGAAGTAGTGCACAGGGCAGGTAAACAGATGCAACATGTAGATGCGCTTAGTAGATGTACGAACATACTTGTTGTAGATACAAATAGTTTTGAAGACAATCTTGTTATATGCCAGAACAGGGACGAGAAGTTGCAGACAATAAAAAGAAAGTTGGAATTTTCTGAGGATAAATTATTTGAAATGAGAAACGGAATAATTTACAGGAAAACCAATGACGGGAGGTTGTTGTTTTGTGTACCGAGTGAAATGGAAGAGTCAATCCTTTTCAAGTATCATAACGAACTAGGTCATATCGGCAGAGATAAAGTAATGGATGCCATTTCGAAAGCGTATTGGTTTCCTAACATTAAGGAGAAAGTTGTGAAACACATTAGCAATTGCTTAAAGTGTGTTGCGTATTCTCCAAAGTCTGGAAAGGAGGAAGGAATGTTGCACAGTATTCCTAAAGGGAATCGGCCCTTTGAGCTAATTCACATTGATCATTGTGGTCCTATAGCATCAGGCAGAAGCAAAAAGCACTTGTTTGTTATTATTGATGGTTTTACGAAATTCGTCAGACTATATCCAACAAAGACGACGAATACTAAAGAAGCGGTGCTAGCTCTTAAAGACTATTTTAGGGCCTACAGTCGACCCTTTGCCATAGTATCGGATAGAGGAAGCAGTTTCACCTCATCAGAGTTCGATATATTGGGATTTGATAGTTGAGTATATATATTGGGATCGGTATATATTGGGATTTGATAGTTGAGAATGTTGAACATTGTTTAAATAACACACTTCATAGGAGCATTAAGCAGTTGCCGAGCAAAATGCTCTTTGGAGTAGAGCAAAAAGGCAAAGTCGCAGATGAGTTAAGAGAAGGACTAGAGCAGTTAGGAATAGTGAATGATCAAAAAAATTTGGATACAATCAGAAAGGATGGGGAAATACATCAGAAGCAAAGCCAGAAGTACAATGAACAGCAGTATAATAGCAAAAGGGTAGCACCCACAGGATACAAGGCAGGGGATTATATTATGGTGAAGAATTTCGATTCAACTATAGGAGCGTCGAAAAAGCTCATTCCAAAACACAAAGGGCCTTATGTGATAGACAAGGTTCTCAAAAATGACCGATTTTTAATTAAGGATGTGGAAGGTTTTCAGCTCAGTCGTAACCCTTATCAAGGTGTTTGGAGTAGCCACAATATAAAACATTGGATAGGTAAAAGAAAAAGTGACTAAAAGTTATGAATTAAACAAATGAAAATAATGAAAACTGTAATAAACTTTTATGTAATGTACCTTAACTAATTTGTAGTTATAAGATTTCAACTTATTGTAACGTTAATTATGTAAGGATCAGGAGATCTTACGGTCAGGACGGCCGAGTTGTAGCAGGAGAGATGGTCACACTTGCTCTCTTGCTACTCTTCGATCCCGGTATTTTAATTGACTCTCTGAGAGAGAGAAAAGTTTAGCGGGTCTGACGTGTGAGTCAGTCGTTGCTGAGCGTTGAGGAGTGTAAGACAAATATCGAGGAAACATTAATTATATCTAATAAATAATAACCATAATAAATAATAAAAACAATTAAGAAATAAATAAACTATTATTAATCTAAAGAAACTAAAACCCGAATCTCCTAAATATTCTGGCATTGGTTAATTTATCTACCGCCCACAAAAGTACCTTCTGTTTTCTATTTGTTAAATATTCTCGAACCCAAGAAAGGAAAAGGCGTGAAAACCCAATGTCGCTCAGCTTAGAAAGTAATAGGGTATGATTAACGGAATCAAAGGCTTTGCTGAAGTCAGTGTATATGACATCAGTTTGTTTACCATTTTTGAACCCCTTGATAATTATTGATGTAAATTCTAAAAGGTTAGTGGTTGTAGATCTACGTTTCACAAACCCATGTTGGGAAGACCATCTGGCCCCGGAGAATAAACAGGTTTAACTAATTTAAGTTCGCTAAGAATAGAACTTTCATCAAACACTGGATTGAAAATGCAATTAGCCTTTTCTAAATGATAAGGATATGGACTTGCTCGGTATTCCGTTGAGGAATAAGTTGTTTTGAAAAAACTCGCAAACATATCGGCAATTGCCTGATCAGTGCTCGCTTTTTTATTTTGAAAAGACAAAAAAGATGGGTGCACAGAGGTCTTACGTTTAGAATTGACAAAATTATAAAATTGTTTAGGGTCAGAAGAAAACTGAAGCTTACACCGCTGAAGATAATTCTTATAGCATTGTGTATTAAGCATCATGAACTTTGAACGAGCGACTGTATACAGAGCATAATCTGATGAACGTCGTGTTTTTTGAAACTTCTTATAATATCGTGTCTTCACATTTTTCAAATTGGATAACTCACGAGAGAACCAGGGAGGTTTGTTAAGCCGCTCCTGCCTACCAAGAGGCACACAAATATACGACTCCTTCTAAATAGATGGAAAAGAGGAAGATTCAACAGACAATAGAAACAATTTTAAAATGGGTTTACATAATGCTGTAAAAACTCCTTTGACCGGGTTCCATTGGGTTGTAGAATATATATATATAATAGTAAAAGACACGTCTGTGTCGGTTGACTGGAGTTTTAGAATTGATTCTTTATTCCAAATTATTCTTTTGCTTAGGCTAATTTTACATATATATTCTTATGCTGCGACTTATGCGACAGCTACAAAAGAGAGGGAGAGTGTCAGTACATACATACATACTGTTGGAGCGCATGCATCAAAGTGCTTGGTCAGCGGTCATACGCAGTGCTTATGTGAATATGTATGTGCATATACAAATGTACATACATATATGTATGTTCATGCTTAATTGTATGTTTACTTGAATATGTTTATGTGAATACTTCAATGTATACATATGAACATATTCAAGTGCACAATTATATTTTAATGCGTATATGTTTAATTGTTTATATTTGCAACAAAGTGTTACAAGTTGAGCTCATTGTGTTGAGTGATTATTTGTATGAATATACTACATCTCCCCTTTTTAGAGAATAACGTAATATTATGGAGTTATTGTAATGATTATTTATATAGAAAGGTAAAATAAAAGGTAAAGTAAAGGTGTATCTTAGGAAAGTTTTTTTATACCATACACCCATAGGGTGAAATGGTATATTAAAGTCGCCAAAATGTATGTAACAGGCAACAGAACAGAAGGAACAGAAGGAAGCTTTTCCGACCCCATAAAGTATATATATTCTTGATCAGTATCAACAGCCGAGTCGATCTAGCCATGTCCGTCTGTCCGTCCGTCCGTCCGTCTGTCCGTCTGTCCGTCCGTATGAACGCCTAGTTCTCGGAGACTATAAGAGATAGAGCCACCAAATTTGAAATGTAGGCTCGTGTGGTATGTAGAGTGATCGAGTTTGTTTCAAATTTTTGCCACGCCCCTTTCCGCCCCCGCAATTCAAAAAAAACGTTTATCTCAAAAACTATTGCAGCTAGAGACACCATATTTGGTATGTATATTTGCTTAGTAAATACGCTCATTTTGTAATTATAAAGATTTTGCCACGCCCCTTTGAAAAAAATTTGAAAAACTCGATTATCTCCCGTAATTATTCACCTTGTGGAATTTGAATTTGATACTAATACCCAGCAAAATACCAAATTTGATCAAAATCGGACAAAAAATAGCCAAGTTATGCATAAAACCGTTTTTCCATAAGGCCGGAGTTGGCCGTTGCCGGGTGGGGCGCTAGGGTGCTCAAATGCATGAGTGAGCGAGACACTAAGATATGCTTGTAAAAAGCATGTGAACAGAACTTTATTAAAATAGGCAAATGCTGTTATTATTTTGTTATTTGTTATTACAAATTTGAAATATTTGTTTTACTGGTGTATGGTATACCTAAGTCGGCTAGACGACTTACTTACTTCATTTTTTTTTTTTTTTGTTTGTGTCTCTTTAGGCAAATTTTCTTTCTCTTGTTTTTTCGAAATTGCGTGAATTTGTTTTCAATAATAGATGAATCCATAAAGATTTTTGTTTTTTTTTTTTTGTAAAAATTACTTAAGTATCATGATAATTATAAAATGTATGTTATTATTTTTACGGTTGATCATTCCGAAAATGGTTTTAGTCTGTTTTTATGAACCTTTTGGTTTTTATTCTTATTATCTGCTATTAATATATTGTCATTTTCTTCTATACTCACTACCTTATAAGGCCCTATATATTTAGCATCTAGTTTATGACCTATTTCTTTTCTTAATAAAAATTTATCTCCTATGTTTAAATTGAAATCGGAAATATGTTTGTCGTAGTATTTCTTATTACTTAACTTATGGTTTTCTAACATTATCCTAGCTCTTTTATATGCTATTTCTATTCTAAACTTTATTTCCTTAGAGTAGTCGTCTAAATTGTATATTGGATCTATTCTATCTATTTTGTTAAAATCTATGAACTGATTTGGTAGTCTTCCAAATACTAACTCGTATGGACAATATTCATGCACTGCCGAGGGTGTTGTGTTGTAACAATAAGTGAAATATTGTATCCAAGCATCCCAATCGGACTTATCTGCTGATATGTATGAACGAATAGATTCATTGAATGTTCTATGACTTCGTTCTATTGTCCCTAAGGTCTGGTGGTGGTATGCTGTAGATGTCAGATTTTTAATCTTCATGTACTTGCATATATCTGTTATAATTTGGTTTTTATACTCAGTTCCCATGTCCGTAATGAGTGTTTTCATTGGACCGTACTGTAGTATACAATTTTCGAATATAGCTTTAGCTACATTACTTGCACTCTTAGATGCAACTGGAATGGCTATTAGGTATTTTGTCAGATCGCATATCAATGTGACAATATACTCATTTTCATTATCTGATTTTGGTAGTGGACCTATTGTGTCCACTATAACCTTATCAAAAGCCTTCGCTGGTGTTTCTGTTATTATCATGGGAGTCTTCGTATGTGTCGTCGTTTTTGACACCTGGCATTTATGACATCTCCTTATGTACTCTTTGATATGGCGTCCCATATTTTTCCAATAGTAGTGTCTTTTGATTTTTGCCAGCGTTCTGGTAATGCCAGTATGACCTCTTTGAATTGGATCATCATGATATGTAGACAGTATTGCTTCTTTTTCTTTTTCATTTTCTATTAGGGTCACCGGCTGGAGTAGCGCTACTCTTAATGTTTTCAATATAGTATTGCCCATATTTTTAAAAGAATCTATTGAAATAATTTCAAAGATCTTTTCGCTCGGTGCCAGTTTTAGTTGGCTGATTTCAAGTATACCGGCTTGCATTTCAAGCCTTTGGAAGAACTGACCTAAGTCGAGAATTCCATTGGTATACAAATCGCTAACTTCAATTCTTGCCATAACTTTCTTTCCATGTTTCAGTGAACATTTAGATTCTGTTATTCGCAAGGTCACTACTTTTCGTACCTCGTCATTATTGATGACTTCGTATACGTTGGGCCTAGAAGCATTTTGAAGTTTTTGCCTTGGCCAAAGTTCTTCTTTATTAACTGCGCAGTTTTTCTGTCTACTTTGTTGCCTGGTAGTGACTTTCAGGACTTTTATACTCATATCTTTTAATTCGGATATAGTTATCCGCGATAAGGCGTCTGCCACAAAATTGTCTTTACCTCACAAATACTCTACTGTACAGTCGTACTCTTCCAATTCTAGCCGCATGCGTGTTAGTTTTGAACTCGGGTTGACCATGGAGAATAAATATGTTAATGGTCTATGGTCTGTTCGCACTGTGAAGTGTTTTCCATATATACATATATGGTCGAAAATGTGTTATTGCCCAATGTATTGCTGCTAGCTCTTGTTCTGTAGTACTCTTGTTGCTTTCACCTTTAGTGAACGCTCTTGATGCATATGAAACTGGAAGCTGGAGTCCATTATAGTTTTGTGTTAAAACTGCTTCACATGCTTGTTTGCTTGCATCTGTGATTATGCAAAATTCTTTGCTGAAATCTGGGTACTGCAATAGATTAGGTTGAACGAGCTTTTCTTTTAAGTATTGGAATGCATTTTCGCATTCTGCTGTCCATTCGAATGGAACATTCTTTTTACATAATCTTGTTATGTGCCGGGAGTATTCGGCGAAATTTTTTATGAAACGTCTATAATAATTGCAAAATGCAACGAAACGTCTAGCACTATCTGCATCATGTGGGACTAGATAATTCTTGATGACGTCAAATTTTGTGTCGTCTGGCAAGATTCCTTTGTCTGTGCATTTGTGACCCAGGAATGTCACCTCATGCATAAAAAATGAGCATTTTTCTGGATGCAGTTTTAGATTGTTTTTTCTGCAAAGTTTAAAAACATCTACTAAATTTTTAATCATATGTTGTTCAGAACAACCAATAACCAATAAATCATCCATATAGAGAAAAGCTTGGCTGGGCTCAAGCCCTGAGAATGCTATTGTCATCATTCTTTGAAATGAATTAGGTGCTATTTTTAGTCCGAAAGGTAATCGCGTGAAGCGAAATGAGCCATTGCTCGTTGAAAAAGACGTTATATCTCTCGATTTTTCTTCTAGTTCTATTTGATGAAAACCTGACATTAAATCAAGGCAAGAAAAATATTTTGCTCTTCCCAATTGATCAAGAATATCATCAATTCTGGGGAGCGGAAACTTATCTGACAGCAATTTTTTGTTTATTTGACGATAGTCAATTTTTAATCGCCAGTTTTTTTCTTTAGATCCCGAAAGTGTTTTCTTTGGGCTATTATAAGGCGAAACAGACGGTTCAACAATACCCTGTTCAATTAACTTTCCAACTTGTCGCTGGATCTCGTCTATTTGGCTATGCGGACTCCGGTAATTTTTCACATATACCGGTTCATCATCCTTAAGTCTTAATTTTTGTTTATAAAAATTATTTGTTGTTTTTCGAAAGTGATTCAAATTTTAAATTGTTAAAGCCTACTATTTGGCAGTTATCTGTGGTATTTAAGAATCGGACAAAAGTACTTTGGGCTGTTGCAATAGTGTTTGCAACATAAACGCCCGGTTTAATTTCTTGATTCGGAATTAAAATGTTACCTTCTGCTGAAGATAGTTCTATTTTGCGTACCACTTGGGATCTTGCTGGTAGAAGTTCTGAGTTATTACCAGAATTGAATGTTATTGGAACATAAATTGGGTACTTTAATGTTTGTGGTCTAAGTATATCCTATTATTCCGTCGCATATGATTGCGAAATCTGAATGAAGCAGATGAAATTCGTATGGAATAATATATTTGTCTGCAATTCTATTGGGACTAGGCTTTTGGAATTTATTACACCTTCTCCTATGCCTCGAATGTCTACAGTTTTGTTTACTTTGATGTCATGAAATACATCAGAATTTTCTTTTATTATTGAAATATCTGCACCGGTGTCAATTAAGAATGTTATTTTCTTATTGGTTTCAACATTCTTAAACGATACGAAATTATTAAGACTTAGGTTAATAGAGTATACTTTATTTTTTAATTCTGTCTATTATTATTTTGTTGTCCACCTCCACGGCCGCCTCTTCGGTAGCGTGAATTATTTCGGCCTCGTTGGGCTCTGTGGGCATCGTTATTGCTCCAGCTCGAATTGTTGTTGTTCCAATTCGAGTTGTTTCTCCAGTTACCATTATTGTTGTAGCGGCGTCTACCGCGGTCATTATGCTGGGCATAAAAAATGGTATTATTTTGGGAACTTCCTGTTGAGCCCGACTCTACTGAAAGAGTGGTAAATCTGGTGATGGCTTCTTTAGCTGAATCAAAGTGTCCCGATTCCATTAGTAGCTTTACTGCCACTTTGGTAGTGTATTTTATTGCCTGTTCATTTGGAAGACCATCCGAAATATACGCGCCTTTTAGGGCGTCGGTCAACTCAGTAATCTCTTTTGTGTATGAAACACAGTTATTAGGGTTTCTCTGCAGATTTTTAATCTTTGCTGTTAAAAGACCCACTGATTCACCCTTAAAGATTGTTGACAGTTTTCGTATTACTTCGTCAATCGTTGTTTCAGAGCTTAGCGTATTACCCGCTTGACCTTTCAATTTCGATTTTATTATTTCGATGGCTACTGCTTCATGCGTTTCTTTTATGGTATCAAGTACGCGAAGCACCCCAATGAAACCTTGTAGGTTTTTAATGTCACCATCGAAGAATGGTAGCAGCCTTGTGGCTGCGTTTATGAATTCTACCACTGTTTGAGTCATTTTGTTGCTTCCTTTTGGAATTGCTGGTTTATTATGACTTATAATTGACTGATCAGAGCTCACTGGTGGTTTTTCTTGACCTATTTCATCGTCAGCCATTAGTTGCGTTTCTTTTTCCAGCACTATTGAAGTTTCCAAATCAGTTGTTTGTTTAAATTCAATATTGTGTCTGTTTAGCACAGCTATTGCTTTTTGTTTGCAATCACTGTAGAACGCATTTGCGGCTGTTTTTGCCCTTCCTTTAGTTTGCTATAGTGCTCAGTTAATACTGCCCTAATAGCTTGGAGCTTCTCTGTTATTATTTTCGTGTGTTTGGTTACTGTGTCTTGGGATGTTTCTCTGTTTTGCGAGAGGCACTTACAAGATTTAGTTAATTCTTGTGCGTGTATTCTAGCTTTTCCTATTATATCATCCCAAGTAACCATAGTTTGTTAAAAATAACAAAATTTTCGAAAATGTTTATGGTTTTATTATTTTATATCTATTATTTCTACATCTGAGTCTGTTAAATCTATTGGTTCTGTACTCGATTCTGATATGTCTATCAGCGCGATTGAGTCCCTGAAAAATTCGTGGTCCCATCCGGGCACGTCTTTACGTAAAGGAGTTTTAGCTAACAATCTACTATAAGCTACGTTTATGGATTTCTCCATAAGATCTACAATATTTTTTTATACCATACACCCATAGAGTGAAATGGTATATTAAAGTCGCCAAAATGTATGTAACAGGCAGAAGGAAGCTTTTCCGACCCCATAAAGTATATATATTATTGATCAGTATCAACAGCCGAGTCGATCTAGCCATGTCCGTCTGTCCGTCCGTCTGCCCGTCCGTCCGTCTGTCCGTCCGTATGAACGCCTAGTTCTCGGAGACTATAAGAGATAGAGCCACCAAATTTGAAATGAAGGCTCGTGTGGTATGTAGAGTGATCGAGTTTGTTTCAAATTTTTGCCACGCCCCTTTCCGCCCCCGCAATTCAAAAAAAAACGTTTATCTCAAAAACTATTGCAGCTAGAGACACCATATTTGGTATGTATATTTGCGTAGTAAATACGCTCATTTTGTAATTATAAAGATTTTGCCACGCCCCTTTCCGCCCCCGCAATTAAAAAAAAACGTTTTTCTCAAAAACTATTGCAGCTAGAGACACCATATTTGGTATGTATATTTGCTTAGTAAATACGCTCATTTTGTAATTATAAAGATTTTGGCACGCCCAAAATTGATTGTGGAATCAAATTTGGCACACTTGAATTTGATACTAATACCCAGCAAAATACCAAATTTGATCAAAATCGGACAAAAAATAGCCAAGTTATGCATATAAACGTTTTTCCATAAGGCCGGAGTTGGCCGTTGGCGGGTGGGGCGCTAGGGTGATCATATGCATGAGTGAGCGAGATACTAAGATATGCTTGTAAAAAGCATGTGAACAGAACTTTATTAAAATAGGCAAATGCTGTTATTATTTTGTTATTTGTTATTACAAATTTGAAATATTTGTTTTACTGGTGTATGGTATACCTAAGTCGGCGAGACGACTTACTTACTTCATTTTTTGTTGATTACATCTTTTATAGGGTTATTTAAAGCATTTGTATAAATAGTAGTGTTATTTGCATCGTTTTCAAGACTTTATGGTATCAAGTACGCGAAGCGCCCCAATGAAACCTTGTAGGTTTTTAATGTCACCATCGAAGAATGGTAGCAGCCTTGTGGCTGTGTTTATGAAATCTACCACTGTTTGGTCATTTTGTTGCTTCCTTTTGGAATTGCTGGTTTATTATGACTTATAATTGACTGATCAGAGCTCACTGGTGGTTTTTCTTGACCTATTTCATCATCAGCCATTAGTTGCGTTTCTTCTTCCAGCACTATTGAAGTTTCCAAATCAGTTGTTTGTTTAAATTCAATATTGTGTCTGTTTAGCACAGCTATTGCTTTTTGTTTGCAATCACTGTAGAACGCATTTGCGGCTGTTTTTTGCCCTTCCTTTAGTTTGCTATAGTGCTCAGTTAATACTGCCCTAATAGCTTGGAGCTTCTCTGTTATTATTTTCGTGTGTTTGGTTACTGTGTCTTGGGATGTTTCTCTGTTTTGCGAGAGGCACTTACAAGATTTAGTTAATTCTTGTGCGTGTATTCTAGCTTTTCCTATTATATCATCCCAAGTAACCATAGTTTGTTAAAAATAACAAAATTTTCGAAAATGTTTATGTTTATTTATTTTTTTTTTTTTATTATTCTGTATCTATTATTTCTACATCTGAGTCTGTTATATCTATTGAGTCTGTACTCGATTCTGATATGTCTATCAGCGCGATTGAGTCCTTAAAAAGTTCGTGGACCCATCCGGGCACGTCTTTATGTAAAGGAATCTTAGCTAACAATCTACTATAAGCTACTTTTATGGATTTTTCCATAAGATCTACAATATTTTTTGTAAATTTGTAGGGCTATCCAATACCTTATTTCGTTGTATTTGTTATTTGTTTCACCTGATTGTATCAGGAAATCGAGGAAAGGTAAGTATTTTTGTAGCCTTTTTGTTTCTATTTTATCCATATTCTACACTAACTTGTTAGGCCTAGGCTTACTGCCTCGGTTCCTCCATTCGGTAGAAACGATATGTGCCTGCTGCGTTGGAAAAGCAACATACATATGGTACTGTGAGGATGAAACTCATCTGTACCCTAGTACTTCCTTGAACTGGGAAATCTTCTCCCGTTATATTTAGGTAAGCTGACGTAATTTGTACCAAGTTTATTGAGTTCTGTGGTGAATTGATATGCTCATTTCTAAAAACCTCAATTAAATCTTGGACAATACTGGTATGCCTAGCGTTTATTCTTCCAAAATAATTATCAAGAGTGGCCATTGTTTTCCACAAAAATTTTTTTTTCTTTTTACTTGTTATTCGCGTGTGTGCATATGTATTCTTAGACCTTATCTAGGTCATTAGCTTGGCTTATGGCTCAACGATTATCAATAACAATATGTTCGTTAATCTCAAGTCAGTATTTGATGATTCGATTTTATTTATTACATTAGCAGTGGAGTCCACTGATTTTGTTTCTATTAACCCCATTGTGGGTATAAGAGATATATCATCAAATTTACTTATGGAATTATCGAACATATGGAGTTTATATAAAAAAAATTTTATTTTTGTGTATAATTCTAATAATAATCTCACTGACTAACGATCCTATATGATACTATTTTAATTTAGCAAAATGAAAATGAATATGACAAATACGGGAAAAATAGGGAACAAAAGCCCATAAAAACAGCTCAAAACCATTTGTTTAAAAATTACTTTAAAAAAAAAATTTTTTGAAATGGGTTCAGCAATATTTGATTGTCATTTAAAAGGTTTTATGAATTTAAGACACAATCAGTTGTTGTGTGTTTGAGTATGCTTTATTGAATGTAATTTAGTATTAATGTTTTGAGCTGAAGGCTCTCTCTTTTTATACCATACACCCATAGGGTGAAATGGTATATTAAAGTCGCCAAAATGTATGTAACAGGCAGAAGGAAGCTTTTCCGACCCCATAAAGTATATATATTCTTGATCAGTATCAACAGCCGAGTCGATATAGCCATGTCCGTCTGTCCGTCCGTCTGTCCGTCCGTCCGTCCGTCCGTCCGTCCGTCCGTCCGTCCGTCCGTCTGTCCGTCCGTATGAACGCCTAGATCTCAGAGACTATAAGAGATAAAGCCACCAAATTTGGTATGTAGGCTCATGTAGTATGTAGAGTGATCGAGTTTATTTCAAAATTTTGCCACGCCCCTTTCCGCCCCCGCAATTCAAAAAAAACGTTTATCTCAAAAACTATTGCAGCTAGAGACACCATATTTGGTATGTATATTTGCTTAGTAAATGCGCACATTTTGTATGTATAAAGATTTTGCCACGCCCCTTTCCGCCCCCAAAATTTGAAAAAATCGATTATCTCCCGTAATTTTTTACCTTGTGGAATCAAATTTGGCACACTTGAATTCGATACTAATACCCAGCAAAATACCAAATTTGATCAAAATCGGACAAAAAATAGCCAAGTTATGCATATAAACGTTTTTCCATAAGGCCGGAGTTGGCCGTTGCCGGGTGGAGCGCTAGGGTGCTCAGATGCATGAGTCAGTGAGATACTAAGATATGCTTGTAAAAAGCATGTGAGTAGAATTTTTTTGAAATAGGCAAATTGCATTTGTTATTACAAATTTGATATATTTGTTTTACTGGTGTATGGTATACCTAAGTCGGCGAGACGACTTACTTACTTCATTTTTTTTTACATATGTTCCTGCCTACTTTTTCTTATGGTTTTCAGGCCACACTCTAATCGGACAGCTTTTAACGCTGAACAATTTTACATTGATTACTTAAATGTTATATAAAAAAAAATGTGCATCGCAGTACACTCAAAAAAAATGTATGACGCAGCACATAAGTTGTTCATTTATTTTTCTTTTCGTCTCCGGCTAGCTTCTAGCATCAGCTGGTCGTCGCCGGTTGGCACGATGATGCTCCATCGATGGCGTAAAAAGCGGCCTGCTTTTCACGCTTGGAGTCTCAGCTGCTGATGTCCGTGGCCTATGAGCTCAGGCGGTTCCGGTGCCGGTCATCGCACCAGATTTGTTAATTTTTGATTTCTTTTCCTTTGACTTCCTTCAGTTGGGGACTGGCTTCTCCTTTGGAGTCCCGTAGCAATGTCTGCATGTATACTCGCAGTATGCTGAGTATAATGGTCCCTCGCAGTCGTTCGGGCAGACCTTCTTCAGCATTGGTAGCTCTTTCACAGTTTGTGGACTTATTTTAATTTTCGGTTTTGCCACGTTTTGAATTGCAGAGTATGGGATTCTGGTTGTTGAGGTTTTATTCTTTCTTTCTTCTAATTGGGTTTTTATAAACTCTACCTCGGCGTGTAATTTCACCGAGGTATTCCAATTAGTTTGTGGGCTATTTAGTAGCCTCAATATTTGCGCCTTTCTGGCCTTTAATTTTTTAACCACACCAGAATTTTTTCCCATCACTCTACTTACTGTGATTTTTATTTATGTTCTTCTTGTGCTCCTTTTATTATATTTCCATTATATTTCCTTTTTATAATTTGGTCTGCTCACTTCCTTTGGTCACTCTTAGTTGCTGGTGAGTCCTGTCACGGTCGCCATGTAAAAACTCCTTTGAGCGGGTTCCATTGGGTTGTAGAATATATATATATAATAATAAAAGACACGTCTGTGTCGGTTGACTGGAGTTTTAGAATTGATTCTTTATTCCAAATTATTCTTTTGCTTAGGCTAATTTTTCATATATATTCTTATGCTGCGACTTATGCGACAGCTACAAAAGAGAGGGAGAGTGTCAGTACATACATACATACTGTTGGAGCGCATGCATCAAAGTGCTTGGTCAGCGGTCATACGCAGTGCTTATGTGAATATGTATGTGCATATACAAATGTACATACATATATGTATGTTCATGCTTAATTGTATGTTTACTTGAATATGTTTATGTGAATACTTCAATGTATACATATGAACATATTCAAGTGCACAATTATATTTTAATGCGTATATGTTTAATTGTTTATATTTGCAACAAAGTGTTACAAGTTGAGCTCATTGTGTTGAGTGATTATTTGTATGAATATACTACATCTCCCCTTTTTAGAGAATAACGTAATATTATGGAGTTATTGTAATGATTATTTATATAGAAAGGTAAAATAAAAGGTAAAGTAAAGGTGTATCTTAGGAAAGTTTTTTTATACCATACACCCATAGGGTGAAATGGTATATTAAAGTCGCCAAAATGTATGTAACAGGCAGAAGGAAGCTTTTCCGACCCCATAAAGTATATATATTCTTGATCAGTATCAACAGCCGAGTCGATCTAGCCATGTCCGTCTGTCCGTCCGTCCGTCCGTCTGTCCGTCTGTCCGTCCGTATGAACGCCTAGTTCTCGGAGACTATAAGAGATAGAGCCACCAAATTTGAAATGTAGGCTCGTGTGGTATGTAGAGTGATCGAGTTTGTTTCAAATTTTTGCCACGCCCCTTTCCGCCCCCGCAATTCAAAAAAAACGTTTATCTCAAAAACTATTGCAGCTAGAGACACCATATTTGGTATGTATATTTGCTTAGTAAATACGCTCATTTTGTAATTATAAAGATTTTGCCACGCCCCTTTGAAAAAAATTTGAAAAACTCGATTATCTCCCGTAATTATTCACCTTGTGGAATTTGAATTTGATACTAATACCCAGCAAAATACCAAATTTGATCAAAATCGGACAAAAAATAGCCAAGTTATGCATAAAACCGTTTTTCCATAAGGCCGGAGTTGGCCGTTGCCGGGTGGGGCGCTAGGGTGCTCAAATGCATGAGTGAGCGAGACACTAAGATATGCTTGTAAAAAGCATGTGAACAGAACTTTATTAAAATAGGCAAATGCTGTTATTATTTTGTTATTTGTTATTACAAATTTGAAATATTTGTTTTACTGGTGTATGGTATACCTAAGTCGGCGAGACGACTTACTTACTTCATTTTTTTTTTTTTTTGTTTGTGTCTCTTTAGGCAAATTTTCTTTCTCTTGTTTTTTCGAAATTGCGTGAATTTGTTTTCAATAATAGATGAATCCATAAAGATTTTTGTTTTTTTTTTTTGTAAAAATTACTTAAGTATCATGATAATTATAAAATGTATGTTATTATTTTTACGGTTGATCATTCCGAAAATGGTTTTAGTCTGTTTTTATGAACCTTTTGGTTTTTATTCTTATTATCTGCTATTAATATATTGTCATTTTCTTCTATACTCACTACCTTATAAGGCCCTATATATTTAGCATCTAGTTTATGACCTATTTCTTTTCTTAATAAAAATTTATCTCCTATGTTTAAATTGAAATCGGAAATATGTTTGTCGTAGTATTTCTTATTACTTAACTTATGGTTTTCTAACATTATCCTAGCTCTTTTATATGCTATTTCTATTCTAAACTTTATTTCCTTAGAGTAGTCGTCTAAATTGTATATTGGATCTATTCTATCTATTTTGTTAAAATCTATGAACTGATTTGGTAGTCTTCCAAATACTAGTTCGTATGGACAATATTCATGCACTGCCGAGGGTGTTGTGTTGTAACAATAAGTGAAATATTGTATCCAAGCATCCCAATCGGACTTATCTGCTGATATGTATGAACGAATAGATTCATTGAATGTTCTATGACTTCGTTCTATTGTCCCTAAGGTCTGGTGGTGGTATGCTGTAGATGTCAGATTTTTAATCTTCATGTACTTGCATATATCTGTTATAATTTGGTTTTTATACTCAGTTCCCATGTCCGTAATGAGTGTTTTCATTGGACCGTACTGTAGTATACAATTTTCGAATATAGCTTTAGCTACATTACTTGCACTCTTAGAT
The DNA here is from genome assembly GCA_018152135.1 of Drosophila paulistorum. Lineage (NCBI taxonomy): Eukaryota > Metazoa > Arthropoda > Insecta > Diptera > Drosophilidae > Drosophila > Drosophila paulistorum. The sequence continues at coordinate 1,633,242 of JAECXG010000134.1, forward strand.
GCAACTGGAATGGCTATTAGGTATTTTGTCAGATCGCATATCAATGTGACAATATACTCATTTTCATTATCTGATTTTGGTAGTGGACCTATTGTGTCCACTATAACCTTATCAAAAGCCTTCGCTGGTGTTTCTGTTATTATCATGGGAGTCTTCGTATGTGTCGTCGTTTTTGACACCTGGCATTTATGACATCTCCTTATGTACTCTTTGATATGGCGTCCCATATTTTTCCAATAGTAGTGTCTTTTGATTTTTGCCAGCGTTCTGGTAATGCCAGTATGACCTCTTTGAATTGGATCATCATGATATGTAGACAGTATTGCTTCTTTTTCTTTTTCATTTTCTATTAGGGTCACCGGCTGGAGTAGCGCTACTCTTAATGTTTTCAATATAGTATTGCCCATATTTTTAAAAGAATCTATTGAAATAATTTCAAAGATCTTTTCGCTCGGTGCCAGTTTTAGTTGGCTGATTTCAAGTATACCGGCTTGCATTTCAAGCCTTTGGAAGAACTGACCTAAGTCGAGAATTCCATTGGTATACAAATCGCTAACTTCAATTCTTGCCATAACTTTCTTTCCATGTTTCAGTGAACATTTAGATTCTGTTATTCGCAAGGTCACTACTTTTCGTACCTCGTCATTATTGATGACTTCGTATACGTTGGGCCTAGAAGCATTTTGAAGTTTTTGCCTTGGCCAAAGTTCTTCTTTATTAACTGCGCAGTTTTTCTGTCTACTTTGTTGCCTGGTAGTGACTTTCAGGACTTTTATACTCATATCTTTTAATTCGGATATAGTTATCCGCGATAAGGCGTCTGCCACAAAATTGTCTTTACCTCACAAATACTCTACTGTACAGTCGTACTCTTCCAATTCTAGCCGCATGCGTGTTAGTTTTGAACTCGGGTTGACCATGGAGAATAAATGTGTTAATGGTCTTTAATCTGTTCGCACTGTGAAATGTTTTCCATATATATATGGTCGAAAATATGTTATTGCCCAGTGTATTGCTGCTAGCTCTTATTGTGTAGTACTCTTGTTGCTTTCACCTTTAGTGAATGCTCTTGATGCCTATGAAACTGGAAGCTGGAGTCCATTATTGTTTTGTGTTAAAACTGCTCCACATGCTTGTCTGTGTTTATGCAAAATTCTTTGATAAAATCTGGGTACTGCAATAGATTAGGTTGAATGAGCTTTTCTTTTAAGTATTGGAATGCATTTTCGCATTCTGCTGTCCATTCGAATGGAACATTCTTTTTACATAATCCTCTTATATGCCGGGAATATTCGGCGAAATTTTTTATGAAACGTCTATAGTAATTGCAAAATGCAACGAAACGTCTAGCTCTATCTGCATCATGTGGGACTGGATAATTCTTGATGACGTCAAATTTTGTGTCGTCTGGCAAGATTCCTTTGTCTGTGCATTTGTGACCTAGAACTGACCATCAGCCATTAACATACCTATTTTCTCTAAAAAACCCATCGTCAAAGCTTACTAGAATAAGGCTAGATTTAGAAGAGTTCGATTTTACTATAGAATACATCAGGGGACAAGAAAATTTCGCAGCGGATGCTCTCTCCAGAATTGAATTTGAAAATATAAAAAACATAGAAACTAATAAAATACTTAAAGTAGCAACAAGATCAGAAACAAAAAAATTAATACATAAGGAAAACAAAATTAACAATAGCAGAATAGAAACACCAAGAATTTATGAAATAATAAATCCTAGCGAAGCCAAAAAGTACGCGTAAGTAAGTAATAGATCTAGATCGATTCCTTCCAAGGCTTGAAAAAGAAGCCGGTGCTCAAAAAAATCTATAAACTGAAGATAGACATGTCAGAAAAACTATTTAGATCACTTACACCTAATGAACTAAAACAAAAAGGAAAAGACACATTAAAACATTTAGAAATAGCAGTTCTACCTCAAGTAAAAGTAATAACAAATAAAGAAGAAATAAGAAATACATTAAATAAATATCATAATGACCCAATAGAGGGAGGTTACTGCGGGGTAAACAGATCACTAGGAAAAATAAAAAGAGATTTCTTTTGGAAAAATATGTCTCGGGATGTTGCAACATACATCAAAAATTGCGAAAAGTGCAAACTAGCCAAAGTAACCAGACACAACCACTCCCCATTGGTCATAACACCAACCCCTGCAACCACTTTTGACACAATAATAATAGATACAATTGGACCATTACCAAAAACAATGAACGGTAATGAATACGCAGTTACTGTTATCTGCGATCTGTCCAAATATCTCATATCAATACCAATACCAAACAAAAGTGCAAAAGCGGTTGCAAAGGCAATATTCGAAAAATTCATTTTAATTTACGGTTCAGTGAAAACAATTCTAAAAGACATGGGAACAGAATATATGAATTCAATAGTAATAGAACTTTGAAAAAATTTTAACATAACTAAAATTAACTCCACGGCGCACCATCATCAAACTCTTGGAACAGTAGAAAGAAGCCATAGAACTTTCAATGAATACATCAGGTCATATATATCCATAAAAAAAGACGATTGGGATGAATATCTAGCATACTTTACATATTGCTTTAACACCACTCCATCCACCGTACATGGTTATGCACCTTTTGAACTAGTCTTTGCAAAACATCCTAAAACTGTCCCATTCTCGTCTGAAACGATAGAACCCATTTACAACATTGATGATTTCAATAAAGAAATAAAATTTAAATTACAAATAGCACAAAAAAGAGCGAAACTGCTTATCGAAAAATTTAAAGCATTACAAAAAGAAACATATGATAAAAACACAAAAAAAGTATCGCTAACTGAAGGACAAGAAATACTTTTAAAAAATGATACAGGACATAAATTAGCTTTAAGTACCGTTAAGGACACTAGCCATAAGACCAATGTAAACGTTCTCCTATAAATACCGGGCTTGCGGCCCCAATAAATCACTTCAAGTCAAACCTTGCCTTCGCCTATTTCAGAGGAATAAGTTGTTTTGAAAAAACTCGCAAACATATCGGCAATTGCCTTATCAGTGCTCGCTTTTTCAATTTGAAAAGACAAAAAAGATGGGTGCACAGAAGTCTTACGTTTAGAATTGACAAAATTATAAAATTGTTTAGGGTCAGAAGAAAACTGAAGCTTACACCGCTGAAGATAATTCTTATAGCACTGTGTATTAAGCATCATGAATTTTGAACGAGCGATTTTATACAGAGCATAATCTGATGAAGGACGTGTTTTTTGAAACTTATAATATCGTGTCTTCACATTTTTCAAAATTGGATAACTCACGAGAGAACCTGGGAGGTTTGTTAAGCCGCTCCAGCCTACCAAGAGGCACACAAATATCAAAGAGTGAATTCAGAGTATCATAGAAAAAACGAACAGCTGAGTTCATATCTCTACAATTGTACAGATAAGACCAATCGATAGTAGTAATGTTTTTATTAAGGCCGACAATGTCAGTCTTTTGAAAGCACCTAGTTAGAGGTAACTGATTTGAACCAAGTAATGGCGAAAGCAAGGCAGATCAATTTTTAAATTTAATGTAGGATGAAATTTGTCTTCTGGAAGAGCAAATGGTTCGATCCTAGAAACCTCACAATAAAAGAATCCAATACAAAAGCAAGATCTAACGATTTTCCATTAGAATTTAAGACAGGATTGCTTTGGGATAAAGATAAGCCTAGAAGGCCATCAATAAAGTCATGTGACAAAGAGGGCAGCAACATGGTAGATTCATCTGTTAGTGACCATGCTAAAGCGGGTAAATTTAAATCACCTACAACTATGAGCATGTCTTGACCGGAAACTAAAGACGAGACAAACTGAATTGCCTCTAAATGATTTAAATATACCACCATGTCTGACAATGGTGGAATATAGGAACAAGTAATAAAAGCATTACAAGATTTAAAGTTTACTTTAACACCGAAAAACTCAATCTCCTGGGTTCTAGGAAAATTGAATCATTTCAGATGATAAAGCAGCATCAACAGCTATCAGAACGCCACGTATGCGAGAAATCCGGTGACGTCTGAATATAGAAAAGTTTGTGGAAAAAACCGATGCATCAGCAATATCAGGTTATAGCCACGTCTCTGTAAAAGCTAGAATGTTATGCTCAAAAGAAAGACTATCTACATAGAGATTAGGAAGTTTAGATTTCAGTCCTCTAACGTTCTGGTGACCCAGGTTAAGGGATAAAGATAGTTTTTTGACACACCAGCAGATGCTGATGTGGCAGGAATAGTATTAGTTGTTGTTGTTGGCAAGCGAATCGGTTGCCGATTTTTCTTTTTTACAGTATATTCCTTAACTATTGTATGTTTCGGCCAAAAATCTTCTCGACATATATGTCGAAGATATTAGCAGAAACACTAATTCTAAAGGACAAAATGTCCCGAGAATAAGAAAATTTAAACTTCTCCACCGCAATATTCGAGACGTTAACTTTCTTCCGAATGTAGGCTATTACATCATCAGATGTGACAACAGTGTCTAGCCTAGAAAGAAATATATGTTTCTTTGGTGGTATGCCAACGAGAGGCCGCGGTCTCGAAGCGTCAGCCGTAGCAATACCGTTGAACAAGTCACCCACTGCAGCAGTCAACTTTTTTACGGGGCCCTTAATACTTTTCGAACAATCGACTATTTCCATTGGATTGGGTTATTGCCCGGACACATCGGACACTACAATAGGCTTCGTTTTTAAGAGATCATTCCCAGGTGATACCGGTAATTCCGTACTAATTGCATTCACAACCGGGCTCTTAAACGATATCAATTTCTGTACATTAGGAGTGGACGGTGCATGAGACCGGTCGGGGACGATAAGAGACGCTGGCGGATCTACAGATACAGAAACACCCCAAGGACTGGTCCTTTTACGTTTCGGATAAACTCCTGAACTGAGTCTCCACCGCAGTAAACTCCGCTTGGAGTTTATTAAAGCTTGCCCTTAAAGTGTCAAAACTATGTCTAGTCCGCCTCATGAAAGAGCGCATCTCATTCTCGACTTCCCGGCAAGCATCACATCCATATTTCAAGCCGCCGCCTTTAGCAATAGACTCCTTGATTCTGCCTGTGTAACCTGCACACTTAACGTAAACCGCATTGTCACACAACCAACAAAGAATATAATCATGGGAGTCAAACGCATTAGTGGCAACTATGCAATTATTTTTTGAGCAGACAACCATTTTATCAAAAATTAATTAATTTAATTAAAAAAGCAAATACAAAAAAATAAAAATTCTAAAGGTTAAAAATCTGTGTATAAGAATATACTGACCAGTTCTGACACAAGGGTTAATGTGCAGAGTAAGCCTTCACAACTAAATAAATTACCAAAATACACAAAAACAAAAACACGTATCACAGAGTCGCGGATAGGCAAAAGACGAGAGCGCAAATCAAACAAGAATAGGAAAGAGCGGGAGAGCGCGTCAAATTGAACACATGCAACAACAATTTGTACGCAAGAGCGCGACATTTAGTTACAACGGTAAAGACACAAAAGCAAAAGAGATTAGCAAAACCGCTGATGCAAGTAATTGTTGTAAGTTTTTATTTATGTATATTGAAACAAAAAGCACAAAAATGACTAAAAGAAATCGCGAAATGAAAATACAATTCGAATGTTAAAATTGTAGTTAAGCCGATAATGAGTTTAAAAGTTAAAGAAAAGTTATTAATCACGAGAGACAAATAAAATTTGATAAGCGCAAAAAAAACACGTCCGTCCTCTGCAACGAGTGAAAGTTTAATTTTAATGCGTGTATGTTTATACTTGCAACAAAATGTTACAAGTTGAGCTCATTGTATTAAATGATTATTTGTGTGAATATACTACACTTCCCCTTTTTAGAGAATAACGTAATATTCTTGAGTTATCATGATTATAGATAATTGAGTAAAGGTAAAGTAAAGGTGTATCTTAGGAAAATAGTTATTTTTTTGCTTTTTTTTTTAGTTTGTGTCTTTGGCCAGACAAATTTTCTTTCTCTTTGTTTTCGAAATCGTTATATATTAAATATTAAAGTCGCCAAAATGTATGTAACAGGCAAAAGGAAGCTTTTCCGACCCCATAAAGTATATATATTCTTGATCAGTATCAACAGCCGAGTCGATCTAGCCATATCCGTCTGTCCGTCCGTCTGTCCGTCCGTCCGTCTGTCCGTCTATCCGTCCGTATGAACGCCTAGATCTCGGAGACTATAAGAGATAGCGCCACCAAATTTGGTATGTAGGCTCATGTAGTATGTAGAGTGATCAAGTTTATTTCAAATTTTTGCCACGCCCCTTTCCGCCCCCGCAATTCAAAAAAATCGTTTATCTCAAAAACTATTGCAGCTAGAGACATTTTATTTGGTATGTATATTTGCTTATCGATTATCTCCCGCAATTTTTTACTTTGTGGCCGGAGTTGCCCTTTGGCGGGTGAGGGCGCTAGGGTGCTCATATGCATGAGCGAGTGAGATACTAAGATATGCTTGTAAAAAGCATTTGAACATAATTTTTTTTAAATAGGCAAAAGCATTTGTTATTACAAATTTGAAATATTTGTTTTACTTGTGTATGGTATACCTAAGTCGGCGAGACGACTTACTTACTTCATTTTTTTAATGAATTTTATATTATTTTTTTTTACTTTCCCTACTCGATCATCGCAGTGATCTCCTGTCTATTTGGCGTATGGCTTTACGGGCCACACTCTAGATCGAGCAACGCAATTATTGCTCAGTTTAACAGAGTAACATATTTCTTTTTTGCAAGCAATTTTAATTTATGATATATTTGATTGTTGGGCGCTCTTTGTAGCGCTACCGGTTCTACTGCATTCCTGGTCTAGCTTGTCGCGCTAGACGGTGCCGATGCTGGCTTCTCAGATCTCTTAGCTCTGGGTCTAGCTTGTCGCGCTAGACGGTGCCGGTATGTAGACAGTATTGCTTCTTTTTCTTTTTATACCCTTGCAGAGGGTATTATAAAATTGGTCAGATGTTTGTAACGCACAGAAGGAAACGTTTCCGATCCCATAAAGTATATATATTCTTGATCAGCATGAGAAGCTGAGTCGATATAGTCATGTCCGTCTGTCAGTCCGTCCGTCCGTCTGTCAGTCCGTCCGTCAGTCCGTCTGTGCAAATCATCTTCACGGTGGCATCTTAAGAGCTATCGGAACGAAATTCGATATTTTAGCTACTTTTAGCCCGGAGATGGTAAAGTATGAAAAGCTCTAAAACAAAAATTTTTGCAAAAATTGGAATATCCCCATGAAATTTATAAATATGATAGTATTAGAGAAAAATCTCAGATCCCAAAATTTGAATATGATCGGACAAATAGAACACAAGTTACAGACAGTACAAATCGGTTCAAGCGCTGACGGCAGCTACTACGTCATCAGCAAATCAAACAGTGCACATGCATACACACACACAGACGCAGCGCTACACGAACTGTATGTGTATGCGCGTTGTGCTTTGCTTACGGAATGATGAAAGAAAAATTTGTAGTAACAAGAGAAATAATTTGAATGCTTTGTTTGTGTGTTGGTGAATTGAGTTGCAAGGAAAGAAATTTCAAAATGTAAAAAAAAAAAATTTCAAATGTAAATTATTACCAAGGACTGCAAGGGTATATAAACCTCGGCATTGCCGAGGTTAGCTTCTTTGATATTTTTTTGTTAAATTACTTAGATATCATGCAAATTATAAAATATATGTTTTTTTTTATATTCGTTATTATTTTTACCGGTTGATCATTCCTAGTTTTATTTGAATAATTAATTTAATGGTTTTAATCTGTTTTTATTAAATTTCTGGTTCTTATTCTTATCATCTGCTATTAATATATTATCATTTTCTTCTATACGCACTACCTTATAAGGTCCTATATATTTAGTTATATATCTACTTTATGACCTATTTCTTTTGTTAATAAGACTTTATCTCCTATTTTTAAATCAAAGTCGGAAGTATTTTGGTCGTAATATTTCTTATTTTCTAACATTATCTTTTATATGCTATTTCAATTCTAAATTTTATTTCCTTAGAGTAGTCGTCTAAATTGTATATTAGATCTATTCTATCCATTTTGTTAAAATCTATGAACTGATTTGGTAGTCTTCCAAATACTAGTTAGTATGGACAATATTCATGCACTGCCGAAGGTGTTGCATGTAACAATAAGTAAAATATTGTATCCAAGCATCCCAATCGGACTTATCTGCTAATATGTATGAACGAATATATTCTATGACTTCGTTCTATTGTCCCTAAGGTCTGGTGGTGGTATGCTGTAGATGTCAGATTTTTAATCTTCATGTACTTGCATATATCTGTTATAATTTGGTTTTTATACTCAGTTCCCATGTCCGTAATGAGTGTTTTCATTGGACCGTACTGTAGTATACAATTTTCGAATATAGCTTTAGCTACATTACTTGCACTCTTAGATGCAACTGGAATGGCTATTAGGTATTTTGTCAGATCGCATATCAATGTGACAATATACTCATTTTCATTATCTGATTTTGGTAGTGGACCTATTGTGTCCACTATAACCTTATCAAAAGCCTTCGCTGGTGTTTCTGTTATTATCATGGGAGTCTTCGTATGTGTCGTCGTTTTTGACACCTGGCATTTATGACATCTCCTTATGTACTCTTTGATATGGCGTCCCATATTTTTCCAATAGTAGTGTCTTTTGTATTTGTGTATTGCTTCTTTTTCTTTTTCATTTTCTATTAGGGTCACCGGCTGGAGTAGCGCTACTCTTAATGTTTTCAATATAGTATTGCCCATATTTTTAAAAGAATCTATTGAAATAATTTCAAAGATCTTTTCGCTCGGTGCCAGTTTTAGTTGGCTGATTTCAAGTATACCGGCTTGCATTTCAAGCCTTTGGAAGAACTGACCTAAGTCGAGAATTCCATTGGTATACAAATCGCTAACTTCAATTCTTGCCATAACTTTCTTTCCATGTTTCAGTGAACATTTAGATTCTGTTATTCGCAAGGTCACTACTTTTCGTACCTCGTCATTATTGATGACTTCGTATACGTTGGGCCTAGAAGCATTTTGAAGTTTTTGCCTTGGCAAAAGTTCTTCTTTATTAACTGCGCAGTTTTTCTGTCTACTTTGTTGCCTGGTAGTGACTTTCAGGACTTTTATACTCATATCTTTTAATTCGGATATAGTTATCCGCGATAAGGCGTCTGCCACAAAATTGTCTTTACCTCGCAAATACTCTACTGTAAAGTCGTACTCTTCCAATTCTAGCCGCATGCGTGTTAGTTTTGAACTCGGGTTGACCATGGAGAATAAATATGTTAATGGTCTATGGTCTGTTCGCACTGTGAAGTGTTTTCCATATATACATGTATGGTCGAAAATGTGTTATTGCCCAATGTATTGCTGCTAGCTCTTGTTCTGTAGTACTCTTGTTGCTTTCACCTTTAGTGAACGCTCTTGATGCATATGAAACTGGAAGCTGGAGTCCATTATAGTTTTGTGTTAAAACTGCTTCACATGCTTGTTTGCTTGCATCTGTGATTATGCAAAATTCTTTGCTGAAATCTGGGTACTGCAATAGATTAGGTTGAACGAGCTTTTCTTTTAAGTATTGGAATGCATTTTCGCATTCTGCTGTCCATTCGAATGGAACATTCTTTTTACATAATCTTGTTATGTGCCGGGAGTATTCGGCGAAATTTTTTATGAAACGTCTATAATAATTGCAAAATGCAACGAAACGTCTAGCACTATCTGCATCATGTGGGACTAGATAATTCTTGATGACGTCAAATTTTGTGTCGTCTGGCAAGATTCCTTTGTCTGTGCATTTGTGACCCAGGAATGTCACCTCATGCATAAAAAATGAGCATTTTTCTGGATGCAGTTTTAGATTGTTTTTTCTGCAAAGTTTAAAAACATCTACTAAATTTTTAATCATATGTTGTTCAGAACAACCAATAACCAATAAATCATCCATATAGAGAAAAGCTTGGCTGGGCTCAAGCCCTGAGAATGCTATTGTCATCATTCTTTGAAATGAATTAGGTGCTATTTTTAGTCCGAAAGGTAATCGCGTGAAGCGAAATGAGCCATTGCTCGTTGAAAAAGACGTTATATCTCTTGATTTTTCTTCTAGTTCTATTTGATGAAAACCTGACATTAAATCAAGGCAAGAAAAATATTTTGCTCTTCCCAATTGATCAAGAATATCATCAATTCTGGGGAGCGGAAACTTATCTGACAGCAATTTTTTGTTTTTGAAACTTGCCGAAAATATAACTTAAAATTGCACCCAGACAAATGCTCTTTCTTCAGACATGAAGTTACTTTTCTAGGACACAAATGCACAAATAAAGGAATTTTACCAGACGAAAGCAAGTTCAAAACGATTCAAGATTACCCGACTCCCAAGAATGGCGACGAAGCCAAAAGATTTTAAGCATTCTGTAATTACTACCGTAGATTCATTCCAAACTTTGCATACCATGCACAATTTATCAATAAATTATCAAGGAAGAATGTAGAATTTAATTGGGATGTAAACTGTCACGCAGCTTTTGAATACTTAAAAAACAAATTATTAAGCCCACAAATACTCCAATATCCAGATTTTAATAAAAAATAATGTATCACAACTGATGCAAGCAAGATCGCATGTGGAGCCGTCCTCAGCCAAGAAGATGATGGACTCCAATTACCCATATCATATGCATTTACAAAAGGCGAAAGCAATAAGTCGACAATTGAGCAAGAATTAACAGCAATACATTGAGCAATTCAATATTTCAAACCATACATATACGGAAAAAAATTCCTAATTAGAACTGACCATCAGCCATTAACATACCTATTTTCTCTAAAAAACCCATCGTCAAAGCTTACTAGAATAAGGCTAGATTTAGAAGAGTTCGATTTTACTATAGAATACATCAGGGGACAAGAAAATTTCGCAGCGGATGCTCTCTCCAGAATTGAATTTGAAAATATAAAAAACATAGAAACTAATAAAATACTTAAAGTAGCAACAAGATCAGAAACAAAAAAATTAATACATAAGGAAAACAAAATTAACAATAGCAGAATAGAAACACCAAGAATTTATGAAATAATAAATCCTAGCGAAGCCAAAAAGTACGCGTAAGTAAGTAATAGATCTAGATCGATTCCTTCCAAGGCTTGAAAAAGAAGCCGGTGCTCAAAAAATCTATAAACTGAAGATAGACATGTCAGAAAAACTATTTAGATCACTTACACCTAATGAACTAAAACAAAAAGGAAAAGACACATTAAAACATTTAGAAATAGCAGTTCTACCTCAAGTAAAAGTAATAACAAATAAAGAAGAAATAAGAAATACATTAAATAAATATCATAATGACCCAATAGAGGGAGGTTACTGCGGGGTAAACAGATCACTAGGAAAAATAAAAAGAGATTTCTTTTGGAAAAATATGTCTCGGGATGTTGCAACATACATCAAAAATTGCGAAAAGTGCAAACTAGCCAAAGTAACCAGACACAACCACTCCCCATTGGTCATAACACCAACCCCTGCAACCACTTTTGACACAATAATAATAGATACAATTGGACCATTACCAAAAACAATGAACGGTAATGAATACGCAGTTACTGTTATCTGCGATCTGTCCAAATATCTCATATCAATACCAATACCAAACAAAAGTGCAAAAGCGGTTGCAAAGGCAATATTCGAAAAATTCATTTTAATTTACGGTTCAGTGAAAACAATTCTAAAAGACATGGGAACAGAATATATGAATTCAATAGTAATAGAACTTTGAAAAATTTTAACATAACTAAAATTAACTCCACGGCGCACCATCATCAAACTCTTGGAACAGTAGAAAGAAGCCATAGAACTTTCAATGAATACATCAGGTCATATATATCCATAAAAAAAGACGATTGGGATGAATATCTAGCATACTTTACATATTGCTTTAACACCACTCCATCCACCGTACATGGTTATGCACCTTTTGAACTAGTCTTTGCAAAACATCCTAAAACTGTCCCATTCTCGTCTGAAACGATAGAACCCATTTACAACATTGATGATTTCAATAAAGAAATAAAATTTAAATTACAAATAGCACAAAATAGAGCGAAACTGCTTATCGAAAAATTTAAAGCATTACAAAAAGAAACATATGATAAAAACACAAAAAAAGTATCGCTAACTGAAGGACAAGAAATACTTTTAAAAAATGATACAGGACATAAATTAGCTTTAAGTACCGTTAAGGACACTAGCCATAAGACCAATGTAAACGTTCTCCTATAAATACCGGGCTTGCGGCCCCAATAAATCACTTCAAGTCAAACCTTGCCTTCGCCTATTTCAGAGGAATAAGTTGTTTTGAAAAAACTCGCAAACATATCGGCAATTGCCTTATCAGTGCTCGCTTTTTCAATTTGAAAAGACAAAAAAGATGGGTGCACAGAAGTCTTACGTTTAGAATTGACAAAATTATAAAATTGTTTAGGGTCAGAAGAAAACTGAAGCTTACACCGCTGAAGATAATTCTTATAGCACTGTGTATTAAGCATCATGAATTTTGAACGAGCGATTTTATACAGAGCATAATCTGATGAAGGACGTGTTTTTTGAAACTTATAATATCGTGTCTTCACATTTTTCAAAATTGGATAACTCACGAGAGAACCTGGGAGGTTTGTTAAGCCGCTCCAGCCTACCAAGAGGCACACAAATATCAAAGAGTGAATTCAGAGTATCATAGAAAAAACGAACAGCTGAGTTCATATCTCTACAATTGTACAGATAAGACCAATCGATAGTAGTAATGTTTTTATTAAGGCCGACAATGTCAGTCTTTTGAAAGCACCTAGTTAGAGGTAACTGATTTGAACCAAGTAATGGCGAAAGCAAGGCAGATCAATTTTTAAATTTAATGTAGGATGAAATTTGTCTTCTGGAAGAGCAAATGGTTCGATCCTAGAAACCTCACAATAAAAAGAATCCAATACAAAAGCAAGATCTAACGATTTTCCATTAGAATTTAAGACAGGATTGCTTTGGGATAAAGATAAGCCTAGAAGGCCATCAATAAAGTCATGTGACAAAGAGGGCAGCAACATGGTAGATTCATCTGTTAGTGACCATGCTAAAGCGGGTAAATTTAAATCACCTACAACTATGAGCATGTCTTGACCGGAAACTAAAGACGAGACAAACTGAATTGCCTCTAAATGATTTAAATATACCACCATGTCTGACAATGGTGGAATATAGGAACAAGTAATAAAAGCATTACAAGATTTAAAGTTTACTTTAACACCGAAAAACTCAATCTCCTGGGTTCTAGGAAAATTGAATCATTTCAGATGATAAAGCAGCATCAACAGCTATCAGAACGCCACCACGTATGCGAGAAATCCGGTGACGTCTGAATATAGAAAAGTTTGTGGAAAAAACCGATGCATCAGCAATATCAGGTTATAGCCACGTCTCTGTAAAAGCTAGAATGTTATGCTCAAAAGAAAGACTATCTACATAGAGATTAGGAAGTTTAGATTTCAGTCCTCTAACGTTCTGGTGACCCAGGTTAAGGGATAAAGATAGTTTTTTGACACACCAGCAGATGCTGATGTGGCAGGAATAGTATTAGTTGTTGTTGTTGGCAAGCGAATCGGTTGCCGATTTTTCTTTTTACAGTATATTCCTTAACTATTGTATGTTTCGGCCAAAAATCTTCTCGACATATATGTCGAAGATATTAGCAGAAACACTAATTCTAAAGGACAAAATGTCCCGAGAATAAGAAAATTTAAACTTCTCCACCGCAATATTCGAGACGTTAACTTTCTTCCGAATGTAGGCTATTACATCATCAGATGTGACAACAGTGTCTAGCCTAGAAAGAAATATATGTTTCTTTGGTGGTATGCCAACGAGAGGCCGCGGTCTCGAAGCGTCAGCCGTAGCAATACCGTTGAACAAGTCACCCACTGCAGCAGTCAACTTTTTTACGGGGCCCTTAATACTTTTCGAACAATCGACTATTTCCATTGGATTGGGTTATTGCCCGGACACATCGGACACTACAATAGGCTTCGTTTTTAAGAGATCATTCCCAGGTGATACCGGTAATTCCGTACTAATTGCATTCACAACCGGGCTCTTAAACGATATCAATTTCTGTACATTAGGAGTGGACGGTGCATGAGACCGGTCGGGGACGATAAGAGACGCTGGCGGATCTACAGATACAGAAACACCCCAAGGACTGGTCCTTTTACGTTTCGGATAAACTCCTGAACTGAGTCTCCACCGCAGTAAACTCCGCTTGGAGTTTATTAAAGCTTGCCCTTAAAGTGTCAAAACTATGTCTAGTCCGCCTCATGAAAGAGCGCATCTCATTCTCGACCTCCCGGCAAGCATCACATCCATATTTCAAGCCGCCGCCTTTAGCAATAGACTCCTTGATTCTGCCTGTGTAACCTGCACACTTAACGTAAACCGCATTGTCACACAACCAACAAAGAATATAATCATGGGAGTCAAACGCATTAGTGGCAACTATGCAATTATTTTTTGAGCAGACAACCATTTTATCAAAAATTAATTAATTTAATTAAAAAAGCAAATACAAAAAAATAAAAATTCTAAAGGTTAAAAATCTGTGTATAAGAATATACTGACCAGTTCTGACACAAGGGTTAATGTGCAGAGTAAGCCTTCACAACTAAATAAATTACCAAAATACACAAAAACAAAAACACGTATCACAGAGTCGCGGATAGGCAAAAGACGAGAGCGCAAATCAAACAAGAATAGGAAAGAGCGGGAGAGCGCGTCAAATTGAACACATGCAACAACAATTTGTACGCAAGAGCGCGACATTTAGTTACAACGGTAAAGACACAAAAGCAAAAGAGATTAGCAAAACCGCTGATGCAAGTAATTGTTGTAAGTTTTTATTTATGTATATTGAAACAAAAAGCACAAAAATGACTAAAAGAAATCGCGAAATGAAAATACAATTCGAATGTTAAAATTGTAGTTAAGCCGATAATGAGTTTAAAAGTTAAAGAAAAGTTATTAATCACGAGAGACAAATAAAATTTGATAAGCGCAAAAAAACACGTCCGTCCTCTGCAACGAGTGAAAGTTTAATTTTAATGCGTGTATGTTTATACTTGCAACAAAATGTTACAAGTTGAGCTCATTGTATTAAATGATTATTTGTGTGAATATACTACACTTCCCCTTTTAGAGAATAACGTAATATTCTTGAGTTATCATGATTATAGATAATTGAGTAAAGGTAAAGTAAAGGTGTATCTTAGGAAAATAGTTATTTTTTTGCTTTTTTTTTAGTTTGTGTCTTTGGCCAGACAAATTTTCTTTCTCTTTGTTTTCGAAATCGTTATATATTAAATATTAAAGTCGCCAAAATGTATGTAACAGGCAAAAGGAAGCTTTTCCGACCCCATAAAGTATATATATTCTTGATCAGTATCAACAGCCGAGTCGATCTAGCCATATCCGTCTGTCCGTCCGTCTGTCCGTCCGTCCGTCTGTCCGTCTATCCGTCCGTATGAACGCCTAGATCTCGGAGACTATAAGAGATAGCGCCACCAAATTTGGTATGTAGGCTCATGTAGTATGTAGAGTGATCAAGTTTATTTCAAATTTTTGCCACGCCCCTTTCCGCCCCCGCAATTCAAAAAAATCGTTTATCTCAAAAACTATTGCAGCTAGAGACACCTTATTTGGTATGTATATTTGCTTATCGATTATCTCCCGCAATTTTTTACTTTGTGGAATCAAATTTGGAATACTTAAATTTGATACTAATACCCAGCAAAATACCAAATTTGATCAAATTCGGACAAAAAATAGCCAAGTTATGCATATAAACGTTTTTCCAAAGGGCCGGAGTTGCCCTTTGGCGGGTGAGGGCGCTAGGGTGCTCATATGCATGAGCGAGTGAGATACTAAGATATGCTTGTAAAAAGCATTTGAACATAATTTTTTTTAAATAGGCAAAAGCATTTGTTATTACAAATTTGAAATATTTGTTTTACTTGTGTATGGTATACCTAAGTCGGCGAGACGACTTACTTACTTCATTTTTTTAATGAATTTTATATTATTTTTTTTTACTTTCCCTACTCGATCATCGCAGTGATCTCCTGTCTATTTGGCGTATGGCTTTACGGGCCACACTCTAGACCGAGCAACGCAATTATTGCTCAGTTTAACAGAGTAACATATTTCTTTTTGCAAGCAATTTTAATTTATGATATATTTGATTGTTGGGCGCTCTTTGTAGCGCTACCGGTTCTACTGCATTCCTGGTCTAGCTTGTCGCGCTAGACGGTGCCGATGCTGGCTTCTCAGATCTCTTAGCTCTGGGTCTAGCTTGTCGCGCTAGACGGTGCCGGTATGTAGACAGTATTGCTTCTTTTTCTTTTTATACCCTTGCAGAGGGTATTATAAAATTGGTCAGATGTTTGTAACGCACAGAAGGAAACGTTTCCGATCCCATAAAGTATATATATTCTTGATCAGCATGAGAAGCTGAGTCGATATAGTCATGTCCGTCTGTCAGTCCGTCCGTCCGTCTGTCAGTCCGTCCGTCAGTCCGTCTGTGCAAAAAAATCTCAGATCCCAAAATTTGAATATGATCGGACAAATAGAACACAAGTTACAGACAGTACAAATCGGTTCAAGCGCTGACGGCAGCTACTACGTCATCAGCAAATCAAACAGTGCACATGCATACACACACACACAGACGCAGCGCTACACGAACTGTATGTGTATGCGCGTTGTGCTTTGCTTACGGAATGATGAAAGAAAAATTTGTAGTAACAAGAGAAATAATTTGAATGCTTTGTTTGTGTGTTGGTGAATTGAGTTGCAAGGAAAGAAATTTCAAAATGTAAAAAAAAAAAATTTCAAATGTAAATTATTACCAAGGACTGCAAGGGTATATAAACCTCGGCATTGCCGAGGTTAGCTTCTTTGATATTTTTTTGTTAAATTACTTAGATATCATGCAAATTATAAAATATATGTTTTTTTTTATATTCGTTATTATTTTTACCGGTTGATCATTCCTAGTTTTATTTGAATAATTAATTTAATGGTTTTAATCTGTTTTTATTAAATTTCTGGTTCTTATTCTTATCATCTGCTATTAATATATTATCATTTTCTTCTATACGCACTACCTTATAAGGTCCTATATATTTAGTTATATATCTACTTTATGACCTATTTCTTTTGTTAATAAGACTTTATCTCCTATTTTTAAATCAAAGTCGGAAGTATTTTGGTCGTAATATTTCTTATTTTCTAACATTATCTTTTATATGCTATTTCAATTCTAAATTTTATTTCCTTAGAGTAGTCGTCTAAATTGTATATTAGATCTATTCTATCCATTTTGTTAAAATCTATGAACTGATTTGGTAGTCTTCCAAATACTAGTTAGTATGGACAATATTCATGCACTGCCGAAGGTGTTGCATGTAACAATAAGTAAAATATTGTATCCAAGCATCCCAATCGGACTTATCTGCTAATATGTATGAACGAATATATTCTATGACTTCGTTCTATTGTCCCTACAGTCTGGTGGAGGTACGCTGTAGATGTTAGATTTGTATCTTTATGTACTTGCATATATCTGTTATAATCTGATTTGACTTATTGTGTCTTCTATAACGTTATCAAAAGCCTTCGCTGGTGTTTCTGTTATTAACATGGGGGTTTTCGTATGTGTCGCCGTTTTTGACATCTGGCATTTATGACATCTTCTTATGTACTCTTTGATGTGGCGTCCCATATTTTTCCAATAGTAGTGTCTTTTGATTTTTGCCAGCGTTCTGGTAATGCCAGTATGACCTCCTTGAATTAGATCATCATGGTATGTAGATAGTATACTCTTAATTTTTTCAATATAGTATTGCCCATATTTTTAAAAGAATCTATTGAAATAATATCAAAGATCTTTTCGCTCGGTGTCACTTTTAGTTGGCTGATTTCATTTGGAAGAACTGACCTAAGTCGAGAATTCCATAGGAGTACAAATCGCAAACATCAATTTTTGCCATAACTTTTTTTCCATGTTTCAGTGAATATTTAGATTCTGTTATTCGCAAGGTCCCTGCTTTCCGTACCTCGTCATTATTCATGATAGAAGCATTTTGAAGTTTTTGCCTTGGCAAAAGTTCTTTATTAACTGCGCAGTAGTTTTTCTGTATATTTCTGTCTACTTTGTTTCTGTTTACTTTGTTTCAGGACTTTTGTATTCATATCTTTTAATTCGGATACAGTTATCCGCGAAAAGGCGTCTGCCACGAAATTATCTTTACGTCTCAAATATACTCTACTGTAAAGTCTTACTCTTCCAGTTCTAGCCGCATGCGTGTTAGTTTTCAACTCGGGTTGACCATGGAAAATAAATATGTGTGTTCGCACTGTGAAATGTTTTCAATATATATATGGTCGAAAATATGTTATTGCCCAGTGTATTGCTGCTAGCTCTTGTTCTGTAGTACTCTTGTTGCTTTCACCTTTAGTGAATGCTCTTGATGCATATAAAATTGGAAGCTGGAGTCCATTATAGTTTTGTGTTAAAACTGCTCCACATGCTTGTTTGCTTGCATCTGTGATTATGCAAAATTCTTTGCTAAACTCTGGGTACTGCAATAGATTAGCTTGAACGAGCTTTTCTTTTAGGTATTGGAATGCATTTTTGCATTCTGCTGTCCATTCGAATGGAACATCTCTTTTACATAATCTTGTTATGTGCCGGGAATATATTAATTGCAAAATGCAACGAAACGTCTAGCACTATCTGCATCATGTGGGACTGGATAATTCTTGATGACGTCAAATTTTGTGTCGTCTGGCAAGAATTCTTTGTCTGTGCATTTGTGTCCTAGGAATGTCACCTCATGCATAAAAAATGAGAATTTTTCTGGATGCAGTTTTAGATTGTTTTTTCTGCAAAGTTTAAAAACATTGTTCAGAACAACCAATAACGATTAAATCATCCATATAAAAGAAAGTCTGCGAAGGCTAAAGGCCTGAGAATGCTATTGTCATCATTCTTAAACCAAATGGTAATCGCGTGAAAATATAAACCATTGCTTGTTGAAAAATTACTGAATATTTCTTGAGTTTTCCTCAAGTTCAATTTGGTGAAAACCTGACATTAAATCAAGGCATAAAAAATATTTAGCTCGACCCAATTGATCAAGAATATCGTCAATTCTGGGGAGTGGAAATTTATCTGTCAGCAATTTTTTATTTATTTGGCGATAGTCAATAACTAATCTCCATTTTTTCGCATTAGAACCCGGAAGAGTTTTATTAGGGACTAATAAGGGTGGGATGTTGTAAGGTGAAACACTCTGTTCAACAATATTTTCTTCAATTAACTTTCAAACTTGATGCTTGATTTCTTCGATTTGGCTATGCGGAGATCGATAATTTTTTACGTATACCGGTTCATCATCCTTAAGTCTCAATACAATACAAGTTTTTTGTAGTGATTGGTTCGGTTTCAAGTCCGAAAACATCGCTATACTGGTTGCATATTTCTTCAAGTTGTGTTTTAAACAATGGTGGAAAGTTTTTCTTTAATTTATTAATTACAGACTTTATACCCTTGCAAAAAGGGTATATTAATTTTGGTCAGAAGTGTGCAACGCATAGAACGAAGCATCTCAGACCATATAAAGTATATATATTGTTGATCAGCACGACGAGACGAGTTCAAATTGCCATGTCCGTCCGTCTGGATCAACGCGAACTCCTCCGAGACCGTAAGAGCCACAGAGCTGAAATTGTGCACGTATGCTTGTATATACTGCAGGCGTCGTATATCTCGGAATCAGCCGGATCGGACCACTATATCATATAGCTCGCATACAAACGTCAAAGTCACGTACAGTGACTTTTCTCAATAACTTCGTTATTTTATCAGCAATTGTCATAAAAGTTGGTATTGGTCAGTTTTGTGACTTATTAATAATTGTGCCAAATTTGATGAAGATCGGGTGACTATATCATATAGCTCCCATAGGAACGATCGGTCGAAAACAGTGACTTTCTCAATAAATTCATTAATTTTATAGCTATTGTCATAAAAGTTGGTATTTGTCAGTATTGTGTTATTATTAATAATTGTGCCAAATATGAGCAAGATCGGGTGATTATATCATATAGCCCCCATAGAAACGATCGGTGGAAAACAGTGACTTTCATCAAAAAGTTCGTTATATCCTATGCTAAAATTGAAGGCCGTTCTTTCGCAGTCATTAGACTTTTTGGATAAAACGTTTTTACACTTTGATGGCTATGGTTAAGGAAAGAATTACCAAAACAGTTGCAAGGGTATACAAACTTCGACGTGGTCGAAGTTAACCCCGGCCCTCTGGTTTCTATTTCTTTTGGGTCTTAAACCATCTCGTAGCATTTGCCACGTAACTGTTGTATTTAGGAATCGGACAAAAGCATTTTGGGCTGTTGCAATCGTGTTTGCGACATAAACACCTTTTGTTAGGTTTACCAACTTCAAAGCTATTACGAAGGTGTAACTTTTGTCCATTAAATTCTGGAATGGCATTCGAAATGTCCTTAATATAGGCCCTTTGGGCAATTACGTCAGCCATAATTTTTATTTTTGTTTCAATGATGCTTAAATCTGAGTATAACTCTTCCTCCTGTTCTATTTCATTATCTTCTTTCGACAATGTTAATAGTGCAGGGATGGTTAGATCGCTTAGATCACCTTCTTTTATATCTGTACCATCATCTGATTCAGAGTCTTCATCATCCTCTAAATCTATGTCTTGTTCGTTTACCGCTACCTTGTCTTCACGATTGTCGGTATAAATATATCCAATTGACACTTTGTTTTAATTGTTATTAAGTTTGAACGTAACTTGATCAATAATTTTGATATTCTCGACCAGTTCGTTTTATCTATTTTTTCCTTATTATCATGCACTAGTTGTCTTGCTTCATTAAAGGAATAAACCAGAATTTTTGCATGTTTTTTCAAAGTGTCATTTTGGATTTTTCTTTTTCGACTTATGCATTTGTAAGGAATCTCTGGCTGGGTTACAGTACTCAGTCTCCAGAGTCCCGTCTACAGAAAAATTTATTTGGTCTGAAGACCTTAAAGAGTATTATGGGATGAAATGGAGGACACCTAAACGAAAATAAAGGAAAGGAAAGGGTATAAGGAAATCCAAGATTTCCAAGTGATACCGGCTTGGTCAAGATCCGTTGCCTCTTGGACTGGGAAAGGCTGAGGCGAGGGAATCGTTAGTAGGATTATGGGTTAGGGCGGTGAAGAGAAACTGCAACGACTGATCTTGTCTGCCAAGCGAAGCCCGCTTGGCCAAGATCCGTTGCCTCTTCACCTAGAGTGACCGAGCCTTGAAATCAGTGTCTGACTTCGTCTGCAGGAGAATAACTCATCCTGCCGAAGTCCACTGATCCTACGGCTCCACTCTTAAATGTTATGCGACAAAGGAAAAGGGGAGGGGACAAGGGTAGACATAGTTTTAGTAATCGAAAGAAAATGCAAAACGGGTCAACTGATAAGAGCACAGATTTTTATTTATAATTCATTATATTTTCAACATTATTTACTAATTTGGGTCCCTACCGCACACAAACTAGAAAAGGGTCTTAGGAAATGGGCTCACCTGATTATCCTAGTTCCACTCACTAATGCCTTGGTTTCTTGGTCACTTGCGAAGTCATTTCTCTCTAATTCTAGGTCTCTGTTCAAACCCACCCTTCTCTGCCTACTTGTATCCTAACGGTGAAAACATAAGATGCGTCTTGCGCTTTGGCACGCATCACGATCTCCGCCCCTATCTTTCACTTTCGGTTTTTTTATTGTCTCCTTGGTGTCGGCAGCGTGGCGTCCGCTGTCGAGAGGTTGCCCTCTCCGCGACGCGTCAACGCTGCGGTCTCTGATTTCAGCGACGCGCCTATCGGGGGCTGCTGGGTTGGGCCTCGCGAAGTTGGTGCCGAGATACTGTCGGTTGGCGGAGCAACGGCGCCGTTTGCTGTGGAGAGCGATGGCCGATGGTGGGGCACGGAGAGATACAATGGCATCTCATCATCTTTGTGGTCGGATGAACTTTCCTTGTTCGTGGCTTCTGTCAGGCGAACACCTGGGCTTGTTGCAGGACTTAGTAGTGAGGCTCCGTTTGGGGGAGTGGGGGCGTGACCATGTCTTCGCGATATGGATCTAGTTCCATATCTGGTGCGTACACGGGTACGGGAGTCAAATTAAAGAATGCGGCTGTGGCCAAGACGACCGTCTCTTCCGGGAGGGTTTCCCCCACTGGACACTGTTCGGTCCTCCAGACGGATAGGGCCGGCCAACTTCGAGGGTTCGGTGTTCTTTGTCTAGGGTGAGAGTGTGACCACTGATAGCACCACAGCGCGCTCCGGTCGAATCTTACACGATGCTAGCCGAGCCTCTTCGGGTGTTTTTTAATTAAAGCAATGTTTATATAATTTACGCCGAGTATCAGCGCGAAGAGCCCCTCTTTAGGAGGGAGGTGGACGTTGGGCAGGTGCGCCCACCAATAAGTAGTCCCTCTTGAATAATCTTTAGTCAGTGGCCTCGTGCGGGACGTGGGTACGAGGTGTTCCGAGGCCAATATCTTCAGAAGGACCGAGTTCAGGGAGTTCGTTGTCGTCACTATGGACTACGAATGCGGTACGTCGCTCACGCCCGTGGGCTTCTTGTAGTCTATCGACATTGGTGGAAAGAAAATTGATTATTTTATACGGGCCTTTATACTTGGGCGCAAGTTTTGCGTTGAATCCTTCATTGACATTAGACAGCACATGTTACTTGAGCATGACCATGCTCCCGATGCTTGGACGCGTCGTCTCAGATCGGAATATTTCTTCTGATTCTGGGTAGCGTTGAGTTGATTCTCATGTACAAGCTTGAAAATATCTTCCATTCGTCGGACGCGCTCGTCGGGACTAGTTGATAGCTTGTGTTATTTCTGGAAACCATTCATCCCAAGTGTTTTGCCCCTTCTCCAGATATTGTGCAATCATGGTCTTGATGGTCGTTGTTGCCGAAATTCGGGCCTGCGAATAAACTTTGTACCACTGTAGCACAAAACGGAACTCTGTCCGATCAAACAGAATGATGCTCTTTAAAAACTCTAAAACTGTCTCTCTCATCTTACTCTTGCGGTACTTTATTATATATAAGTAGGCACATAAGCGCGAATACGCAGCTGCATTGATCTAAGTACATACATAAGAACCGCGTGTTCAGTTGTTTTTTCGTAGCCAAGAGGCCAAGACTAGAGTAAGTGAAATGAGATTATACAATTATTAGTTATAAGAAAGTTTGTAAAAATAACCTAAAATTACTTACAGAATTAAAAAGCTTATGCTGACGTTAAATGGATTAAATGGAGTAAAATTATTTCAACGGCACTTGCGGAGCTAGATTAACTAGTCGAACGAGCAATAGTCCTGTTGGCGCGCTCGGTAGGATTCTGTTGTGGAGAATATGGGGCTGTGTTCTGGAGGGTAATTCCGGACGAATTGCAAAAGTTTTTGAAAACCTTGCTAGTGAACTGGGTTCCATTATCGCTCACGAGAGTGCGAGGGTTACCGAATCGGGCCCAGTTTCTTTCCCGAAACGCCTTCTCCAAGGCTGCCACCCATTTACTATACAAATCGAGAAAAACTAGTAGCATCGTATTACCTTGCTTAGAACGTGGCAGAGGCCCGACAAAATCGGTACACAAGGGTGAGCATTTTGCTCCGGCTCTAGGTTCTCCTGCACCATACTGGATGATTGCTTTAGCTTTAAGTCCTCCTCACGAATCTCAGCTTCTACTGAAGCTAATCGGGCCTCCATTTCGGTTACTGGTTCCTTTTTTCTGGCGAGCTGGTAAATATTTCACCTACCTAGTGTATGTAGTCCGGTAGTGATACTCGTTGATCCTTTTTAGTTGTATTCCACCAAAGTTAAAAAAACGCCAATATTTAGTACATTTTTTAAACGCTTCTAGTTCAATAACTATTTAAGTAATTATTAAAATTTATGAAACATGCTATTAACAAAGAACATACTTTTCAGATAAAACCAAACCAAAAAAGATCGATTGTTGAATTCGCCCAATATTCAGTTTTAAAGTTGCGCTTTTTTTTAAAAATTATCATTTTTTCCTTTTCACTAAAATTGTCTCAACTTTGGGCGCCTCTAGCACCCATGAATCTCAACCGATTTAAAAAATTTATCGGATTCATAATCTCTGAAGTATTTCCTATCGATTGCATATATCATTTTTGCCAAACGCGATCATGAAAAAACGTATTTTTGCAATGCTATCCGAGCAGAGGCCCAACTGTGCGACGGCAACACTCGATGGTATGTACTCCCCTTCATCCGCATTGCCAACAGAACAACACGTGCGAAGTGACCAGCTTCCGCATATTTGCGGCAAGAAGTGCCGGTATCCACGGGTGCTTCGGAGAGGTGACATATAGCAGTCCCGTTAAGGCTGGAGATTGTATGATCAAAGGGTTTATTTTGAACAACGTTGCTCCCTTTCCAAGAAGGCGCGAGGTCATCGCTACCTTGCTCCGATCGGATAGTCTCATAATTTACCACCAACTTGGTTAAGTCAGGTAACGTTTGGAAATCATTTCGTCGGGTGTACAGCTTGTAGTCTGGTAATAGATTTTCGTAGATCCTGTGGAGTTCCTGTAACGTCGAGTAATGAGCTTTCTTCATCATTAATCGAAGATCCACTAGATACTCTTTGTATGGTTCCAGCGTTGCTTTCGAGCGCTTATGCTATCCTCTAGTCGAAGAAATCGGACTTGAAATCTACCGATGTCATCTCCGGATACCAGCTGGTTTGCCACCAACTTTCGGCCGGTCCGGTCAATAAGATGGCTATCATCGGAGGCAGTGTCTCCAAACTCCAACGGTACGTCGCGGCTCGAGTCTCTATTTGCTCTATGAAATAGATAGGATCGGTAGGTCCGCTAAAGACATTTCCCACTGGCATAGCTCCCAGTGGTACGGCCTACCAGAGGTTCATGGACTCGATGCCGCTCACTGGGTTCGATGTTGATCTTTGAACCATGGTTACCGAAAGGTGTCGGAAACCCGTACGAACGTTAGTGTCTTGTTGCACCGGTAGTTGGGAAACAATTCCATCAGGAGTGGGCGAGGGTGCTCTAGACTGTGGTTTTAAATCTAATTTCTTGTCCCCGGCACTAACTTTACATCGGTTATGCTTTCAAATTGAGAAAAATTTTTTTTTGAAAAATTATTAATGAAAAATAATAATTATTCTTTTTGCAGTATGGTTCAGCATATTTTGTAACGAAACTTGTGCTGAAGTTTTTGTTGCTTGTATTCCGACGGGTCTACATTCAGATTTAGCTTTAAAAACGTTGTCGTAGCATGGGAATATGTCGCAACCATGCTTCTGGTTTATGGTTCGAATGGCGTTATACTGCTTTTTGGAGAAAGAATTTTCAAGTAGAAATGCTAATGCTTCATCTGCAGTCATCTGAACTGGTTTTTGATTGCAATCGCTTTTCCTCTTGACATTGATAATATTTTCTTTTAAAGAACAAAATCAATACATTTTGATTTTTTGGCGCATATAGTAGATGCATGAAAAAGCATTGCTGTATTGTGCCCTTGACTAGTCGCGATATCTGAAGATATCTTTCGTTTTAAACGACTACTGCCTTCATCGTTAGTCAGCCGTGGACGGCCTACGGAACACTCTTTCACAGCAGCTCTTTCAATATGTATTGTCATTTTTGAATCAATTAACTGTTGGTGTTTTTCTTTGAATTTTTATACCCTACACCCATAGGGTATGGTATGTTAAAGTCGCCAAAATGTATCTAAAAGGCAGAAGGAAGCTTTTCCGACCCCATAAAGTATATATATTCTTGATCAGTATCAACAGCCGAGTCGATCTAGCCATGTCCGTCTGTCCGTCCGTCTGTCCGTCTGTCCGTCCGTATGAACGCCTAGATCTCGGAGACTAAAAGAGATAGACCCACCAAATTTGATCAAGTTTATTTCAAATTTTCGTCACGCCCCTTTCCGCCCCCGAAATTAAAAAAAAACGTTTATCTCAAAAACTAGTGCAGCTAGAGACACTATATTTGGTTTGTATATTTGCTTAGTAAATGCGCACATTTTGTATGTATAAAGATTTTGTATGTATAAAGATTTTGCCACGCCTCTTTCCGCCCCCGAAATTTGAAAAACTCCATCATCAAATCGTCATCCAATTTGGCCCACTTAAATTTGACACTAATACCCAGCAATATATAAAACTTGATCAAAATCGGACAAAAAATAGCCAAGTTATGCATATAAACGTTTTTCCATAAGGCCGGAGTTGGTCGTTGTTGGCGGGTGGGGCGCTAGGGTGCTCATATGCATGAGTGAGCGAGATACTAAGATATGCTTGTAAAACGCATGTGAACAGAACTTTTTTAAAATAGGCAAATGCATTTGTTATTACAAATTTAAAATATTTGTTTTACTGGTGTATGGTATACCTAAGTCGGCGAGACGACTTACTTACTTCATTCTATTTTTCTTTGGCATTTTGGCATGTATTTACTTGCATATATAAGCGACAAAGTTCGAAATTTTTTTGTTTATTTCAAGTTTATTAGCTGCCTTAAGATTTTCATTAATCTTTTCAAACACCCACTCAGAAAGCGCTTTACTTGTGCGCCCATTATCAATCCAAATTTGAAGCAACACCGTGTGACTGAACTCTACCTTGTCTGCAATATCAGCAAATATTTTAAAAAGGCGCAAAAAAGCGCAAGCAAAATTATTGGCGTCATCTTAAGAACATTTAACGGAAAATAATTGCATTCTTACTTGCAAGTAGCAACGAGAAGCAGGTAACATTTAGTCCACATCTCACAGAACGTTGAGGTTAGGTTTCTTCTACAAACAATACCAAAAATAACAAACGAAGTGAAAGACAAAACACAGAAATGCAAATTCTTTGACATTAACCTAATGATCAACATACCTTGAACTTTGTTTTCCATATTTAGCAATACCTCTAGCTATTTTATTAAGCGAATTATGGAGCATTTAAAGTTAAACAAACTTTTGAGCAAAATCAACACAAAAGCCACGTGCCACGAACAGCTGCTATTGCAGGGCTGCCAGAAGGCCGGGGCTGCCCAAATAATTAAAAAATTTTATTTTCAAATAGATAAAACACTTATTTAGTGAAAATAATATTAATTTAATAGCAATGCT
This sequence comes from Drosophila paulistorum, assembly GCA_018152135.1. Classification (NCBI taxonomy): domain Eukaryota; kingdom Metazoa; phylum Arthropoda; class Insecta; order Diptera; family Drosophilidae; genus Drosophila; species Drosophila paulistorum. Next base: position 1,660,615 of record JAECXG010000134.1, read on the forward strand.
AAAATTTTTTTTGTGTTTATGCCGCTATTTTCTTAAAATCTGCCACTGTGCATTCCTCCAAAACAATCTAATTCGACACATTAGATCACCGGCGTTTCATCCACCATCGAACGCCTGTTGTTGTTCCAAGTTCCAAAGCCATCTTAATCCTTTTTTTAAAAGACTCGTGAGAGGTTGCACCGTGTCGAAGAAGCTATCCCGAGACATCGAAGAAATTCCCGGATAGCTGCTACCTTTTCAGGGTCCGTATGAATACCATCCTCACTGACGACGTGACCTAGAAAATGGATTCGTTTTTTCAAGAAACGACATTTGCCTCGGTTGATTCTTAAATTGGCCTCTCGTAGACGTCGAAAGACTTCTAACAGGTGTGAGAGGTGTTCCTCGAGAGTATTTCCAAGCACGATAATATCGTCTAGATAAGCGAAGGCATGTGGTTCCAATCCCGGTCTAATTACGCTATCTTAAGCCTTCTGGAAAGTAGCAGATGCCGAATGTAAGCCGAAGGGAATGACTTTCCAATAGAATAAACCGCGTCCAGGCACAGTGAATGCTGTACACTCTCTACTTTTGACCTCTAGGGGTATTTGCCAATACCCACTCTTTAAATATAAGGTAGAGATGTATTTCGCGTTCCTCAATTTCTCTAGAATATTGCGTATATGAGGCAAGGGATATGCGTCGCGTACTGACAGTTGTCGAAATTCTATACACATACGAATGTCGCCAGTTTTCTTACCTACCAACACGATGGGTGCACTGTGAGGACTTTTGGAGGGTTCGATACGGTCTTCCTTCAGTAGTGCGTCTACTGTTTCGTTGATAATCTGTTCTTGGGCCGGGTTACGGGGATAATATCTCTGCTTCGTGGGTCGATCGTGCTTCAAGACAATGACATGTTGTGCTATTTGGGTAACACCGTTGAGTCCATCAAATTTAGCGATTTTCGGCTCTAGTGTCTCCTGCACCATACTGGATGATTGCTTAAGCTTTAAGTCCTCCTCACGAATCTCAGCTTCTACTGAAGCTAATCGGGCCTCCATTTCGGTTACTGGTTCCTTTTTTCTGGCGAGCTGGCGGAATGGATTTTAAAAAACAGCGTCTGGTGCTGGAGGCGGCACTCGATTTTAAGGGCATTAAACCGGGTGTGGTCATCAGACACTAGCGATGGCTGAATTATAGATTTGACGGGACTGTTGGGTTTAGCCAAAGGGGGCATATGTAACAGATAACCTCGACAACGTAAAGAAGTTCTTATGTTCTGAAGGAAATCTACTCCCAGGATAAGAGGTTCCATCATCGAGGGCATCGCTAGCAAGGTCATTCGTATAGTCTGTGCCCTGAGACCGATGCTTGCCTTGATAGAGCTAGTAATCATTGCACCGGTATTATAGCACTTTCACTCGTTGCAGACGACGGACGTGTTTTTTTTGCGCTTATCAAATTTTATTTGTTTCTCGTGATTAATAACTCTTCTTAAACTTTTAAACTCATTATCGGTTTAATTTTAACATTCGAATTGAATTTTCATTCCGTGATTTCTTTCTGTCGCTTTTGTGCTTTTTGTTTCAATATATGTACATAAATTTAACTTACAACAATTACTTGCATTAGCGGTGTTGTTGTTTTGCTAATCTCTTTTGCTTTTGTGTCTTTACCGTTGTAACTAACTATCGCGCTCTTGCGTACAAATTGTTGTTGCATGTGTTCAATTTGACGCGCTCTCCCGCTCTTTCCTATTCTTGTTTGATTTGCGCTCTCGTCTTTTGCCTACCCGCGACTCTGTGATACGTGTTTTTGTTTTTGTGTATTTTGGTAATTTCTTTTCTTTAGTTGTGAAGGCTTACTCTGCACATTAACCCTTGTGTCAGAACTGGTCAGTATATTCTTATACACAGATTTTTAACCTTTAGAATTTTTATTTTTTGTATTTCCTTTTTTAATTAAATTAATTAATTTTTGATAAAATGGTTGTCTGCTCAAAAAATAATTGCATAGTTGCCACTAATGCGGTTGACTCCCATGATTATATTCTTTGTTGGCTGTGTGACAATGCGGTTCACGTTAAGTGTGCAGGTTACACAGGCAGAATCAAGGAGTCTATTGCGGCGGTTTAAAATATGGATGTGATGCTTGCCGGGAGGTCGAGAATGAGATACGCTCTTTCATGAGGCGGACTAGAGATAGTTTTGACACTTTAAGGGCAGGTTTTAATAAACTCCAAGCGGAGTTTACTGCGGTGGAGACTCAGTTCAGGAGTTTATCGCTTATGAATGAGTCTCCGAAACGTAAAAGGGTCAGTCCTTGGGGTGTTTCAGTATCTGTAGATTCGCCAGCGTCTCTTATCGTCCCCGACCGGTCTCATGCACCGTCCACTCCTAATGTACAGCAGTTGATATCGTTTAAGAGCCCGGTTGTGAATGCTATTAGTAAGGAATTACCGGTATCACCTGGGAATGATCTCTTAAAATCGATGCCTATTGTAGTGTCCGATGTGTCCGGGCAATTACCCATTCCAATGGAAATTGCCGATAGTTCTAAAAGTATCGAGGGCCCCGTAAACAAGTTGACTGCTGCAGTGGGTGACTCTTCCAACGTTACTGCTACGGCTGACGCTTCGGGACCGCGGCCTCTCGTTGGCATACCACCAAAGAAACATATATTTGTTTCTAGGCTAGACCCTGTTGTCACATCTGATGATGTAATAGCCTATATTCGGAAGAAAGTTAACGTCTCGAATATTGCGGTGGAGAAGTTTAAATTTTGTTATTCTCTGGACATTTCGTCCTTTAAAATTAGTGTTTCTGCTAATATCGAGAAGATTTTTGGCCGAAACATACAATAGTTAAGGAATATACTGTAAAAAAGAAAAATCGGCAACCGATTCGCTTGCCAACAACAACAACTAATACTATTCCTGCCACATCAGCATCTGCTGGTGTGTCAAAAAACTAGCTTCGTCCCTTAACCTGGGTTACCAGAACGTTAGAGGACTGAAATCCAAACTTCCTAATCTCTATGTAGATAGTCTTTCTTTTGAGCATAACATTCTAGCTTTTACAAAAACGTGGCTAAAACCTGATATTGCTGATGCATCGGTGTTTTCCACAAACTTTTCCATATTCAGACGTGACCGGATTTCTCGCATAGGTGGTGGCGTTCTGATAGCTGTTGATGCTGCTTTATCATCTGAAATGATTCAATTTTCTAGTACACAGGAGATTGAGTTTGTCGGTGTTAAAGTAAACTTTAAATCTTGTAATGCTTTCATTACTTGTTCCTATATTCCACCATTGTCAGACATGGTGGTATATTTAAATCATTTAGAGGCAATTCAGTTTGTCTCCTCTTTAGTTTCCAGTCAAGACATGCTCATAGTTGTAGGTGATTTTAATTTACCCGCTTTAGCATGGTCACTAACAGATGAATCTACCATGTTGCTGCCCCCTTTGTCACATGACTTTATTGATGGCCTTCTAGGCTTATCTTTATCCCAAGTCAATCCTGTCTTAAATTCTAATGGAAAATCGTTAGATCTTGCTTTTGTATTGGATTCTTTTTATTGTGAGGTTTCTAGGATCGAACCATTTGCTCTTCCAGAAGACAAATTTCATCCTACATTGAATTTAAAAATTGATCTGCCCTTGCTTTCACCATTACTTGGTTCAAATCAGTTACCTCTAACTAGGTGCTTTCGTATGACTGACTTTGTCAGCCTTAATGAAAACATTACTACTACCGATTGGTCTTATCTGTACAATTGTAGAGATATGAACTCAGCTATTCGCTTCTTTTATGATACTCTGAATTCACTCTTTGATATTTGTGTGCCTCTTGGTAGGCAGGAGCGGCTTAAGAAACCTCCCTGGTTCTCTCGTGAGTTATCCAATTTGAAAAATATGAAGACACGATATTATAAGAAGTTTCAAAAAACACGACGTTCATCAGATTATGCTCTGTATACAGTCGCTCGTTCAAAGTTCATGATGCTTAATACACAATGCTATAAGAATTATCTTCAGCGGTGTAAGCTTCAGTTTTCTTCTGACCCTAAACAATTTTATAATTTTGTCAATTCTAAACGTAAGACCTCTGTGCACCCATCTTTTTTGTCTTTTCAAAATAAAAAAGCGAGCACTGATCAGGCAATTGCCGATATGTTTGCGAGTTTTTTCAAAACAACTTATTCCTCAACGGATTACCGAGAAGTTTAAATTTTCTTACTCTCGGGACATTTTGACTTTAAAATTAGTGTTTCTGCCAATATCTTCGACACTATATATCGAAAAGATTTTTTGTCGAACCATATAATAGTTAAGGAATATACTGTAAAAAAGAAAAATCGGCAACCGATTCGCTTGCCAATAACAACAACTAATACTATTCCTGCCACATCAGCATCTGCTGGTGTGTCAAAAAGCTAGCTTCGTCCCTTAACCTGGGTTAAAAACGTTAATGGACTGAAATCTAAACTTCATAGAGATATGTAAATAGTCTTTCTTTTGAGCATAACATTCTAGCTTTTACCATCGGTTTTTTCCACAAACTTTTCTATATTCAGACGTCACCGGATTTCTCGCATAGGTGGTGGCGTTCTGATAGCTGTTGATGCTGCTTTATCATCTGAAATGATTCAATTTTCCTAGAACCCAGGAGATTGAGTTTGTCGGTGTTAAAGTAAACTTTAAATCTTGTAATGATTTCAGTACTTGTTCCTATATTCTACCATTGTCAGACATAGTGGTATATTTAAATCATTTAGAGGCAATTCAGTTTGTCTCCTATTAAAATTCCAGTCAAGACATGTTCACAGTTGTAGGTGACTTAAATTTACCCGTTTTAGCATGGTCACTAACAGTTGCTGCCCTCTTTGTCACATGACTTTATTGATGGCCTTCTAGGCTTATCTTTATCCAAAGTCAATCTTGTCATAAATTCTAATGGAAAATCGTTAGATCTTATTTTTGTATTGGATTCTTCTTACTGTGAGGTTTCTAGGATCGAACCATTTGTTCATCCAGAAGACAAATTTCATCCTACATTAAATTTAAAAATTGATCTACTCTTGCTTTCACCATTACTTGGTTCAAATCAGTTACCTCTAACTAGGTGCTTTCGTATGACTGACTTTGTCAGCCTTAATGAAAACATTACTACTACCGATTGGTCTTATCTGTACAATTGTAGAGATATGAACTCAGCTATTCGCTTCTTTTATGATACTCTGAATTCACTCTTTGATATTTGTGTGCCTCTTGGTAGGCAGGAGCGGCTTAAGAAACCTCCCTGGTTCTCTCGTGAGTTATCCAATTTGAAAAATATGAAGACACGATATTATAAGAAGTTTCAAAAAACACGACGTTCATCAGATTATGCTCTGTATACAGTCGCTCGTTCAAAGTTCATGATGCTTAATACACAATGCTATAAGAATTATCTTCAGCGGTGTAAGCTTCAGTTTTCTTCTGACCCTAAACAATTTTATAATTTTGTCAATTCTAAACGTAAGACCTCTGTGCACCCATCTTTTTTGTCTTTTCAAAATAAAAAAGCGAGCACTGATCAGGCAATTGCCGATATGTTTGCGAGTTTTTTCAAAACAACTTATTCCTCAACGGAATACCGAGAAGTTTAAATTTTCTTACTCTCGGGACATTTTGACTTTAAAATTAGTGTTTCTGCCAATATCTTCGACACTATATATCGAAAAGATTTTTTGTCGAACCATATAATAGTTAAGGAATATACTGTAAAAAAGAAAAATCGGCAACCGATTCGCTTGCCAATAACAACAACTAATACTATTCCTGCCACATCAGCATCTGCTGGTGTGTCAAAAAACTAGCTTCGTCCCTTAACCTGGGTTACCAGAACGTTAGAGGACTGAAATCCAAACTTCCTAATCTCTATGTAGATAGTCTTTCTTTTGAGCATAACATTCTAGCTTTTACAAAAACGTGGCTAAAACCTGATATTGCTGATGCATCGGTGTTTTCCACAAACTTTTCCATATTCAGACGTGACCGGATTTCTCGCATAGGTGGTGGCGTTCTGATAGCTGTTGATGCTGCTTTATCATCTGAAATGATTCAATTTTCTAGTACACAGGAGATTGAGTTTGTCGGTGTTAAAGTAAACTTTAAATCTTGTAATGCTTTCATTACTTGTTCCTATATTCCACCATTGTCAGACATGGTGGTATATTTAAATCATTTAGAGGCAATTCAGTTTGTCTCCTCTTTAGTTTCCAGTCAAGACATGCTCATAGTTGTAGGTGATTTTAATTTACCCGCTTTTAGCATGGTCACTAACAGATGAATCTACCATGTTGCTGCCCCCTTTGTCACATGACTTTATTGATGGCCTTCTAGGCTTATCTTTATCCCAAGTCAATCCTGTCTTAAATTCTAATGGAAAATCGTTAGATCTTGCTTTTGTATTGGATTCTTTTATTGTGAGGTTTCTAGGGATCGAACCATTTGCTCTTCCAGAAGACAAATTTCATCCTACATTGAATTTAAAATTGATCTGCCCTTGCTTTCACCATTACTTGGTTCAAATCAGTTACCTCTAACTAGGTGCTTTCGTATGACTGACTTTGTCAGCCTTAATGAAAACATTACTACTACCGATTGGTCTTATCTGTACAATTGTAGAGATATGAACTCAGCTATTCGCTTCTTTTATGATACTCTGAATTCACTCTTTGATATTTGTGTGCCTCTTGGTAGGCAGGAGCGGCTTAAGAAACCTCCCTGGTTCTCTCGTGAGTTATCCAATTTGAAAAATATGAAGACACGATATTATAAGAAGTTTCAAAAACACGACGTTCATCAGATTATGCTCTGTATACAGTCGCTCGTTCAAAGTTCATGATGCTTAATACACAATGCTATAAGAATTATCTTCAGCGGTGTAAGCTTCAGTTTTCTTCTGACCCTAAACAATTTTATAATTTTGTCAATTCTAAACGTAAGACCTCTGTGCACCCATCTTTTTTGTCTTTCAAAATAAAAAAAGCGAGCACTGATCAGGCAATTGCCGATATGTTTGCGAGTTTTTCAAAACAACTTATTCCTCAACGGAATACCGAGAAGTTTAAATTTTCTTACTCTCGGGACATTTTGACTTTAAAATTAGTGTTTCTGCCAATATCTTCGACACTATATATCGAAAAGATTTTTTGTCGAACCATATAATAGTTAAGGAATATACTGTAAAAAAGAAAAATCGGCAACCGATTCGCTTGCCAATAACAACAACTAATACTATTCCTGCCACATCAGCATCTGCTGGTGTGTCAAAAAGCTAGCTTCGTCCCTTAACCTGGGTTAAAAACGTTAATGGACTGAAATCTAAACTTCATAGAGATATGTAAATAGTCTTTCTTTTGAGCATAACATTCTAGCTTTTACCATCGGTTTTTTCCACAAACTTTTCTATATTCAGACGTCACCGGTTTCTCGCATAGGTGGTGGCGTTCTGATAGCTGTTGATGCTGCTTTATCATCTGAAATGATTCAATTTTCCTAGAACCCAGGAGATTGAGTTTGTCGGTGTTAAAGTAAACTTTAAATCTTGTAATGATTTCAGTACTTGTTCCTATATTCTACCATTGTCAGACATAGTGGTATATTTAAATCATTTAGAGGCAATTCAGTTTGTCTCCTATTAAAATTCCAGTCAAGACATGTTCACAGTTGTAGGTGACTTAAATTTACCCGTTTTAGCATGGTCACTAACAGTTGCTGCCCTCTTTGTCACATGACTTTATTGATGGCCTTCTAGGCTTATCTTTATCCAAAGTCAATCTTGTCATAAATTCTAATGGAAAATCGTTAGATCTTATTTTTGTATTGGATTCTTCTTACTGTGAGGTTTCTAGGATCGAACCATTTGTTCATCCAGAAGACAAATTTCATCCTACATTAAATTTAAAATTGATCTACTCTTGCTTTCACCATTACTTGGTTCAAATCAGTTACCTCTAACTAGGTGCTTTCGTATGACTGACTTTGTCAGCCTTAATGAAAACATTACTACTACCGATTGGTCTTATCTGTACAATTGTAGAGATATGAACTCAGCTATTCGCTTCTTTTATGATACTCTGAATTCACTCTTTGATATTTGTGTGCCTCTTGGTAGGCAGGAGCGGCTTAAGAAACCTCCCTGGTTCTCTCGTGAGTTATCCAATTTGAAAAATATGAAGACACGATATTATAAGAAGTTTCAAAAAACACGACGTTCATCAGATTATGCTCTGTATACAGTCGCTCGTTCAAAGTTCATGATGCTTAATACACAATGCTATAAGAATTATCTTCAGCGGTGTAAGCTTCAGTTTTCTTCTGACCCTAAACAATTTTATAATTTTGTCAATTCTAAACGTAAGACCTCTGTGCACCCATCTTTTTTGTCTTTTCAAAATAAAAAAGCGAGCACTGATCAGGCAATTGCCGATATGTTTGCGAGTTTTTTCAAAACAACTTATTCCTCAACGGAATACCGAGAAGTTTAAATTTTCTTACTCTCGGGACATTTTGACTTTAAAATTAGTGTTTCTGCCAATATCTTCGACACTATATATCGAAAAGATTTTTTGTCGAACCATATAATAGTTAAGGAATATACTGTAAAAAAGAAAATCGGCAACCGATTCGCTTGCCAATAACAACAACTAATACTATTCCTGCCACATCAGCATCTGCTGGTGTGTCAAAAAAGCTAGCTTCGTCCCTTAACCTGGGTTAAAAACGTTAATGGACTGAAATCTAAACTTCATAGAGATATGTAAATAGTCTTTCTTTTGAGCATAACATTCTAGCTTTTACCATCGGTTTTTTCCACAAACTTTTCTATATTCAGACGTCACCGGATTTCTCGCATAGGTGGTGGCGTTCTGATAGCTGTTGATGCTGCTTTATCATCTGAAATGATTCAATTTTCCTAGAACCCAGGAGATTGAGTTTGTCGGTGTTAAAGTAAACTTTAAATCTTGTAATGATTTCAGTACTTGTTCCTATATTCTACCATTGTCAGACATAGTGGTATATTTAAATCATTTAGAGGCAATTCAGTTTGTCTCCTATTAAAATTCCAGTCAAGACATGTTCACAGTTGTAGGTGACTTAAATTTACCCGTTTTAGCATGGTCACTAACAGTTGCTGCCCTCTTTGTCACATGACTTTATTGATGGCCTTCTAGGCTTATCTTTATCCAAAGTCAATCTTGTCATAAATTCTAATGGAAAATCGTTAGATCTTATTTTTGTATTGGATTCTTCTTACTGTGAGGTTTCTAGGATCGAACCATTTGTTCATCCAGAAGACAAATTTCATCCTACATTAAATTTAAAAATTGATCTACTCTTGCTTTCACCATTACTTGGTTCAAATCAGTTACCTCTAACTAGGTGCTTTCGTATGACTGACTTTGTCAGCCTTAATGAAAACATTACTACTACCGATTGGTCTTATCTGTACAATTGTAGAGATATGAACTCAGCTATTCGCTTCTTTTATGATACTCTGAATTCACTCTTTGATATTTGTGTGCCTCTTGGTAGGCAGGAGCGGCTTAAGAAACCTCCCTGGTTCTCTCGTGAGTTATCCAATTTGAAAAATATGAAGACACGATATTATAAGAAGTTTCAAAAAACACGACGTTCATCAGATTATGCTCTGTATACAGTCGCTCGTTCAAAGTTCATGATGCTTAATACACAATGCTATAAGAATTATCTTCAGCGGTGTAAGCTTCAGTTTTCTTCTGACCCTAAACAATTTTATAATTTTGTCAATTCTAAACGTAAGACCTCTGTGCACCCATCTTTTTTGTCTTTTCAAAATAAAAAAGCGAGCACTGATCAGGCAATTGCCGATATGTTTGCGAGTTTTTTCAAAACAACTTATTCCTCAACGGAATACCGAGCAAGTCCATATCCTTATCATTTAGAAAAGGCTAATTGCATTTTCAATCCAGTGTTTGATGAAAGTTCTATTCTTAGCGAACTTAAATTAGTTAAACCTGTTTATTCTCCGGGGCCAGATGGTCTTCCCAACATGGGTTTGTGAAACGTAGATCTACAACCACTAACCTTTTAGAATTTACATCAATAATTATCAAGGGGTTCAAAAATGGTAAACAAACTGATGTCATATACACTGACTTCAGCAAAGCCTTTGATTCCGTTAATCATACCCTATTACTTTCTAAGCTGAGCGACATTGGGTTTTCACGCCTTTTCCTTTCTTGGGTTCGAGAATATTTAACAAATAGAAAACAGAAGGTACTTTTTAAGTCTTCTTTTTCCGATTCCATTCCTGTGACTTCTGGTGTACCTCAAGGTAGTCATCTTGGCCCTCTGCTTTTCACACTGTTCATTAACGATCTTCCATCAGTCATTGTTCATTCGCGTGTGCTTATGTATGCTGACGATGTCAAGCTTTGTCTTACTTATAAAGATATAGATTCATTTAGTCGGCTACAAGCTGATCTTAAAAACTTTCAATCCTGGTGCCAGTTTAATTTACTAAATCTTAACACTACCAAACGTAAGGTAATGACTTTTTTTCGTAACTCTCCTCAACTGGTCACTTATTTTCTAAACAACAGTCCTTTAGAACGTCTAAATAATATGAATGATTTGGGCGTACTTATGGACCATAAGTTAAATTTTAACACCCATATTTCCACCACGGTCGCAAAGGCCATGAGTGTCCTGGGTTTCATTAAAAGATGGTCAAAAGAATTTGATGACCCCTATACAACTAAAGTTCTTTTTACTTCGCTTGTCCGTCCTATTTTAGAGTATGGATCTTGCATTTGGTCACCTCAATATGAGTCGCACCAGATTCGATTTGAATCCGTTCAAAAGCAGTTCTTGCTATTTGCTCTTCGTGGCTTAAGCTGGGATCGCAATGTCAATTTGCCTTCGTATTCTAGCAGACTTCTCTTGATTAACCTTCCTTCCCTAACTAACCGTAGAATTATGCTTGGTGTTATTTTTATGCACAAGCTCCTAATTGGTGATATCGACTCCCCTGAGTTATTAGCTCAGGTAAATCTGTCGGTACCATGTAGACGGAGTAGACATCCTTTGATTCCTTTATCCCTAAGTCGTTGTTCTTCTAACTATGCCCTGCATGAACCTTTTAGGGTCCTCTGCTCTGATTACAACCTTCTATTCCCTGTAATCGGTTCAGAGTTTTCTATTAACATGATTAGAACTTCTATCCTATCCCATTTAGTTAATAGATAGCTATAGTATTATTTAGTTATTTGTTTGTCTGTTTTTTCTATTGTGTATTTGTCCACGCGATTCGTGCCGTGCGTTATACGGCTGCACCCCTCGGTCGGTCGGGTGGGAGGTGGGCAGTCATCTGCTTGGGCTCGCGCGTAACAGGCTTTGTCCTGGTGTCGTAGGGGCCACTTGAACGTACTGCGCATAGTATCGTCAACGTCCGCTAAATAAAAGTTTAATATTAGTATGAATGTCCCCCATGCGGCGAAGTGCTAAAGAGCCCTTTTTTCGTTTATGAAACTCTTGTTCGCTCTTGTTCGGTCCCTTTCCCAAACGACGACAACATTCGATGGTACGTACTCTTCGTCCGCATTACCAACAAAACAACACGTGCGAAGTAACCAGCTTCCGCACATTTGCTTCGGGTGATTCGGAGAGTTGACATATAGCAGTCCCGTTTAGGCTGGAGATTGTATGATCAAAGGGTTTATTTTGAACAACGTTGCTCCCTTTACAAGAAGGCGCGGGATCATCGCTACCTTACTCTGATCGGGTAGTCTCATAATTTACCACCAACTTGGTTAAGTTGGGTAACGTTTGGAAATCATATCGTCGGATCCTGTCGAGTTGCTGTAACGTCGAGTAATGAACTCTCTTCATCATTAATCGAAGGTCCACTAGATACTCTTTGTATGGTTCCTGATAGCGTTGCTTTCGAGCGAGTATGCTATCCTCTAGTTTCTCACAATAGCGAGGGGGGAGAAAGAACTCTAAGAAATCGGACTTGAAATCGACCCATGTCATCTCCGGATACCCGCTGGCAGTGTCTCCAAACTCAATCGGTACGTCGCGGCTCGAGTCTTTATTTGCTCTATGAAATAGATAGGATCGGTAGGTCCGCTAAAGACAATTCCCCATATGGTTATACGTTCCGCGATCGAGGCATAGCTCCTAGTGGTACGGCCTACCAGAGGTTCATGGACTCGATGCCGCTCACTGGGTTCGATGTTGATCTTTGAACCATGGATACCGAAAGGTGTCAAAGACCCGGACCGAGAACCAGTGTGCGATTCAAAACGATAGTTAGTGTTGCACCGGTAGTTGGGAAACAATTCCATCAGGAGTGGGCGAGGGTGCTCTAGACTGCGGTTTTAAATCTAATTTCTCTTCCCGGGCACTAAATTTCGGCAAGTCGACTCAATACCTCAGAATGATGATCCTCCCTTGAGGCTAACTCGCGGAAACGGTTCCTTAGGTCCTCCACCGGTTTCTAACCCAAATTCATCGCAAAGGACTTCCAACTCAGCCTTGCGACGACGGTTTATCCAATGAACGCCCATGAGAAGTATATTAGTAAGGACTCTGGGTCGTAATATAAGCGATAATCCGCCAAAAGATTTCGAAGTTCGCCCATTAGACTAAGCGATACTATGTAAAGATGGCAACGATAAACCGATAGACTATGATACTTGGATGTGCAAGTTAACCAATATGTGTATAGTACTATATATCCGCCTCTCCACAACGTCACCCCCTTTTTAGTCTACAAAATGGATGTTTACTTACAAATCTGTCCCCAAAAAATCTTCCAAGCGTGAGAACGCTTAGTAGACGAAATCAATAAGCCAATCAAATTCCAGATCAAGATATCATCCGATCAAAAGCTTCCACTACTAACATAAAAAGCTTTCTAACCGAACTTTAAACTTAATTGTATGAATAATGATAAGTTAGTTCTTAAGACGCATCCTTTAAATAAAGATCGTTTCTTTTGAGTTCGATAGATCCAATTTTTCTTTTTTTTCACTTATAAAGGAAATGGATTTATAATTATATATATATTTTATTGTTATTCTTTGATTTTTTTTTTTTATAAATTCTGCAGGGGAGGGGTCAAAAATATAAAAATATATGTATGTTTTTTCAAAGTAAAGAAAGTAACGGTGACGCGTAGATGAGAGTTATCCCCGCGATTGGAAGCTTCGAGGTAGTCTTTTTTTTTGGGTTTAAATATTTTATAACATCTTTGCGATGGTTCGAATACACATTCGAAAGATCTTGCCTGGCGATGAAATTATATCCTGGTTGTTGACTCGAGTTGGGATAATCCGAAAATGTATAATATGGTTATTGGCGAAGTGAATTTCCCACGAAATCATCAGTCATCAGTCAGAAAATAAGAGTTTACTCCGATTAACGTTTGAATATCCTTTGACAAAAAAGAAAAAATTGTGCTCGCTGTCGGATTTCTTGATGTCCTTTGCCTTAAGCTCCTTGATTTCTGAGATGTCCTTGAAACTCAGTAGCACCGGGTCCTTAGCGGTGAATGTCCTTGTCCTAGATCATTGTTGATCCTTCTGTTGTAAATACTTCTCCTGGTCCTGGGTGATGACCTTTGTTAAGTTGGTATCCTATTGATTTAATCACTTTTCCGATGTTGTCTTGTCTAGTTCCAAACACTGACTGACCTTTCCAGTCCATATTAATTGGACTTTAATTGGACTTAAATGGCCCCTTGTGCTTTACTCTTCTGTCTCTTTCACCCTGGTTTAGGTGAGAGTGGTGGATTTGTAGGTTACCCATACCCAGGTCCCGTTCAACTCCAAGTGCGGTAGGTTATAGTCCCACTATTGACTCTCTGAGAGAGGCACCTTGACTCGCTCTACTTGCTTCTGGTAACTTTTGCTCTTTGCTTCTCTGTTGTAATTTTTTCCCATTTTTTTTTTTTTTAATCAAACTGATTTCCATGTGTGACTCTGTCGATGGCTCCGTTGACGACTCTATCGATAGCTCTGTCAGTAACTCAGTAGCTGACTCCATTAATAATTCTCTCCGAACTATGCTGTTGAGAATACTATTAATCCTGTCAAAAACTCTGTTGTTGACTCTGCTGATGATTCTGCCGAGACCCTGCCGGAGACTCTGCCGGTATTCTTACTTAGTATGGCATGACTTTGAGCGTGTTATATATATATACAGATATCATTTTTTTTTTTTTCTTTAAAACTGATTTCCATGTGTGACTCTGTCGATGGCTCCGTTGATGACTCTATCGCTAGCTCTGTCAGTAACTCAGTAGCTGACTCCATTAATAATTCTCTCCGAAATATGCTGTTGAGGATACTATGTATCCTGCCGAAAACTCTGTTAATGACTCTGCTGATGATTCTGTCGGAGACTCTACCGATATTTTTACCTAGCATGGCATGACTTTGTGCGTGTTATATGCATATATATATATATATATATTTTTTTTTTTTTGTAATTTCTTGCTCTTATTTCACTGTACTCATCATAAAAAAGGTAAATATACGAGTCTGCACAAAACAAACGAATGGTTTTCTTTTGCTCATGTATGTGCGATAGGCGATATACCTATGCATAGCCTTTCATACGTATACCCATACGGATGTGTCCAATGTCTATGAATCGCCTCTTCACGCATATGTACGTCACAAGCGAACCCGCAATTTTTCTGCCTTCGAGGAAATTTTTACAAATTTTCAGGCTAATCTCTACAATTCGTATCGTGAACGCACACATACACGAGAGTCAGCGACGCTCATACACACTCACACGATCCGATCCGATCACATCACACATGTGAGGGCCAATGCACACGAGCACCATCGTTTTTTTTTTCTTCTTCACACACACGCACTTTGGCAACTTTTTTTTTTTTTTTTGGCATAATAAACAAAATACAATAGCAAGAAACCCAATGTGCGACTGTACTTGCACATTAGTGTGAATTAGGGAACGACAAAAAAAACGGTTGAGTCAAAGCTGTGTCTAAGTGCACTAAGAGTGAGAGGGAGATGGCAAGAGAATGCTCGCAGCTCGCGCACACACACGCCCCGAATCAAACGGTGAACTGTCTATTCTCATTCTTACTGGCCGCTCGTGTGTCCCTCTCCCTTTCTTGCATGTAACTGTCGCTTGAAAAGAAAAACTAAAATCGCGTTGTACAACCACGACGTATGTATATGCGACCTTTAGATACTCTAACCGCAAATATATATGTCGATTAAAGTGACTAATAAGTCAAATCCTACTAGATAGTTGACAGGCATGTCAATTGTAGCCCTGGCATTACCTTCGCAGCGGCTACAGACTGACATCTGGAATGTTTCTGTCTTCAGGTCAGGTCCTATATAAAGTGAGGCCTCGGGCCTCCAAGTGAAATTAAAAAGTATAAAGTGAACATTATAAATTAAAACATGAGTGAAATAAATAAAAGTCTTGACGTCCCGACATCAGAAGTGGGAACAATGGGTTTTGACAAAATTATGTATTGACTCATTTACACACACGTCGTTCGTCGTCATTTTTCTCTAGACTCCAGACTCCCAGTTTTTCACTCTGCCTTGCCACCACGTCTTCTCTTTCATTGCCACCTCGTCGATCAGCTGCTTCGGGAGTAAGTCTGGCCTTACAGCGTTACCATACCACCCCCACAGATCGGCCATCCTTAAATGCATTTGCCCCAAATGCGTGGTCGTCTTCTTCAAAGTCGTCATCATCGGCTTTGGAGTCATCTTCATTTTCGTCGTCTTCAACACTCTAGTTTAGGAGTCGTCTGTATCGTAGAGGTTAGAGGTGTCATCATTCAATTCGTGGTTTTTCGCATCGCCTTCATGGTGGTCATTATTTGTTTTCAGCATCGTCGTCATCATCTTCGTAATCGTCATTCTCATTATCATCGTTGTAATCATCATTATCACCATCATTAACTTCGTTATCATCATCTTTATCATTGTATCTATCATCGTTAACAGCATTGTTCTCTGTCTAATCCTTTCGTAAGTTTTCTTAGTTATCAGCAACATCTTCATTGTCGTCTACATAAGGGATCAATTTCTTCATATATTCGGCGCAAGTAGTCGTATTTTTTGGGAAATCTACAAAGTGTGCATCTTTAGTGATATCATAAGTATCCTTTGATTTGACTTCAGTTACTCGATAAGGACCTAAATACTTTGGCTTTAACTTCAGTCCACCTCCGAATTGAGTACGTTCAATTGCAACAAGATCGCCTTCTTTATGAATTGATGCATGCTCTTGTTTTCCTTTTGTAAATTTATGATTTGCTGCTTCGCATGCTTCCTTAGGTCATCTCTTTTTTCGCTAAACATTGATATCATTTCCTCATCAATTATTTGCTTCAATTAAATATCAAACTTTGTACGCATTTTAACTCCAACTAATAACTCGAACGGCATAATATTTGTGCTTCTAGAGTGAGTTGAATTTATTGTTCGCTGAACTCTTCCAACAAACTTGTACCATTTGCTCGGGTCATCAACAGACAGCTTGGATAAAACAGATATAATAATAGGATTAGGTCGCTCTACTTGCCTATTTGCTCTAGGCAGTCTGGTAGTAACAGCGTGATGAAGGATGTTCTCTGAACGGCAATACTCCTTAAAGTCTTCTGATGTGAAAGCAGATCCTCTATCTGTAATAATCTGGACTGGGTTTCGAAATGTGAGACTTGGTGCTTGCAATCTCGATATAACTTCTTATGCGGATGTCGACTTAGTCGTCTATAAGCAGCAGTGTTTGGTGAATGCATATATAACAGCTAGTATGTGTTTGTATCTCTTGTCAGTATCGGTGATTAACATTACTGGATTTCGGCTTAAGGCGTCGGCATGCCGAATACGTGTTCCTTCTCGATGCTCCACCTCGAAATCAAATTCTTGTAGCATTAGAATCCATCGGGCCACTCGTGTGCCAACGTCTCCATGGTTTTGGTGAAAGCATTGCATTCGCTTACGAGTTTGAAGCGGATGCCAAGTAAGTAGACTCGGAATTTGTTGAGAGCTTCAATAACAGCTAGTATCTCCAGTTCAAAGCTTGAAAACTTCCTTTGTGCGTCCGTTGTGATCCTGCTCATATAATATACTGGGAATAGTTGTCCATCTTCAGGTGAGACTTGTAAAAGTACTGCTCCAAACCCGTCAATCGAAGCATCGGTGTGGAGCTCCGTCTCATGGTTAAAATTAAAGATTTTTAATACGGGCCTTTTTGTGATCAATATTTTTAACCTGTTGAATGATTCGATTTCAAGATCATTAAAGTGGAATTTAGCGTTTTGTTTAATTAGATTCGTTAGAGGCTTAGCTATTAATCCAAAATTTTTGATAAATTTTCTGAAGTATCCAACCAATCCTAGGAAACTTTGAAGTTGCTTCTGGTTTGTGGTCTGGGGAAATTTAGTTACAGCTTTGGTTTTCTCTTCCGAAATACATATTTTTTGGTCTTCGATTTCGTGCCCTAAAAACTCAACTCTTTTCTTTAAAAAACTGCATTTTTTTAGGTTGATCATCAGGCCGTAATTTTCACACTGTTTCAGGACTTCTTTGAGATTTGATATAGCCTCGTAACTACGATTCGCATTTTTACGTTTGTCGACTTTGCGTTTACGGGTTTATAGTTTTTTATCAGTTCGCATACTTGTTTCTATGCGGAATTGCTTGCATTAGCTTTGCAAGATCTTCGAATTCATTAATCCATACTTCAATAGAAAGGGTATCTACACCATTAAACGATGTAACCGAATCTTCGATATCATGAAAATTTAAAGCAAATCTTGGAACACTTTGAATCGGAACGTTTTGAATTGGAGCACTGGCAACTGAAGGGTTGTTTTTGTTTCTTTCTTCTTGTGCATCATTATCGTCAACGCCATTATTATCATCTTCTTCGTTTTCGCTTTCGTCAGAGAATTCGTCATTCGCGGCATTAAAATTTCCCTTTTTCAAATTGCAAAATATAAAGTTTGGCAGGTCGCTCTCATTATGGTGTAAATGTAGCATAGAACAAACCCCCTGGGAACTAACCCTACAGTAAAAAGTGCAAGTTAAATTAAAAAGTATAAAGTGAACATTATAAATTAAAACATTGCTTCCAATATATATATATCAATCAAACGTATGGAAATACGTTGCGACTCAAACTAGAAGAATATGAATTCACTGTAGAGTATCTGAGAGCGAAAGATAATTTTGTGGCAGACGCCCTATCAAGGATAACAATATCCGATTTAATTGACATGAACAAAAAAGTCCTGAAAGTCACTACCAGGCACCAAAGTATACAAAACAATTTCTGCGCAGAAAATAAAAAAAAAAACTATTGCCAAGGCAAAGACTTGAAAAAGCTTCCAGGCCCAACGTATGTATACGATCGTTTGGCAAAAATAAATTTTTGTAACTCGTTTTTACACATAACAGTTGCCATATCTTCAAAATCTTGGACCCATACTTCGATAGATAGATTATCTTCGCCACTAAACAAACGGATCGAGTCTTCTGAAAGCCATTTAACTGTGCCATTTTTCGTTTCGTTTATTTCGTTTCGTTTATGCTGTGTGTGTATGGGTAACCGACGCGGTAAAAATGAGGCGTCTTTTTTTGCTGATGCAATTTCCAAGAAATTGGGAAATTAATTTTTCCTTTTATTCCGATTCAACTTTTAGCATTATTCACAATTTTCATTAAACTTTCAGAGAGACTCGTATTATTTAATTTTGCACCTCTTTACGCTTTGTTTTAATTTTCGTTATACTTTTTTGTTTTTTAAGGTTGAGTTCACAAAATATGTATGTGTGCTATCTGTTTTTCACGTTCGTTTGTTTCGACTCCGGAGCTGAGTGCCTCTTATCCGAAGCAGTGTTGCCGTTAAATTTGATTTCAAACTGTACAACAATCATATTATAATACGGGGTATTGGCGACGCTGGCATATACAGTGCACATAAAAAATTATGTAAAGTTTGATTAACCCAAACACTTTAGATGTACTATTTCATGTTATATCGTTCAAATATCTTACTAATGATATTGTAGTAATTCGTAGAGAAATCCTTAGTAAAGGATATAAGATTTTCTGACAAATTTGAAATAGTTAAATTCTTGTGTATTGTTTGATCCATCTACTGTTTCATTTAACGTTAATACTGAATTACTCGATAATGATAGAGAGAATGTGATTAAAATGCTTTACAAATATTCAAAAGCATTTGTCCATGTAATCCCTTGCATCAGACTTAACTCAGGGATAATGACCATTAGGTTGATTGACGCTAACAAAACGGTGCAGAGGAGTTCTATTTAATTGATAATCGTGAGTTAAATGCCAGCACGGTATGTGATAGATTTGCGTTATTAATCCTTATTAGTGATCAAATTGCTAGACTTAGGGTTGTAAAATATTTTACGTGTTTGGATATGACTAATAAACTGCGTTTGAAACACCTGAGGAGCAGTACGAGTATTTAACAATGCCGTTTTGCCTGAAGAACGCTCCTTTCGTTTTTCAGCGAGCCGTATTAAATGCTTTGGGGAATTTAGCACATATGTACCTATGTGATAGTCTACATGGAATATTATGGATATTATGTAGTATCATCTATAGATCTATAGAACTAAGCGACGAATGGTTTAAGGTCGTTTTGGAGGTACTAACTGAGGCTGGATTTTCATTTAATATTTCGAAGTGTGAGTTCCTTAAGTCTACGGGGCAGTATCTGGGGTATGAGGTACGAGACCTAATCCGCTTTGGGGAATTTCGAACATTAAGTATTGCTATGGAACCGATATACTTGCTAACTGCGACCAAAAACGTCTTTGGTTGGGATGACCATTTGGAAACAATTAGGAAGATATTCATGTCTATTCTATTCTCCCTAATAAGCCAGTACTGAAAATACATATATGATCCACAATTTCCAATAGAACTACATACAGATGCTAGTTCTCATGGTTATTGTGCTATGTTAATACGTCGTTAATGGCAATCCTCTTGTAGTGGAATACTTTAGTAAGAGAACTTCTTCTGCAGAGTCCAGATATCAAGTCTAGTTAGGTTGGCTAAGCATTTTCGACAGTATTTGATTGGCCGTGAATTCTTTGTGTATACGAATTATAATTCCCTGAAAGCATCAAGAACAAAGATGGATCCAAGGCCAATAGTACACCGTTGGTGGGCGTATTTACAATACTTTGACTTTGACTTTGACGATTGAACATAGAGAATGGAGGCGCACGTACACGTGAAGAGCAGAAATAAAAAATGCAAACCGATAGAACATAGAGAAGAGAAGCGCATGGCGCACATACACGTAAAGAGCAGAAATAAGAAATGCAAATGGGTTCCCTTTAAACTCTTTTAAACGCTGTCGAATATGGCCCCCGGTCGTGGTAAGATGCTCTTGACGAGGTACAACTGGCTTTGAATCGCACAGTTAATAGTGTAACCAATGCAAGTCCTAACCGATAACAAAAAAAGACACATCCTTTGACTTTGATTTCGCCGTGCGATACAGAGATTGATTTCGACAAAATAGATCCAAAGTTTGGAATAGAAGGTGATAAATACATTTTGAAGTCATTGCATATTAGGAGAACGTATTCCCATGAGGATTAGAGAAAATCGCCACGTGGTTATGTTCCGCCGCCGTGAATGGTATCCCTAAGAGGAAATGTAATGAAAGATACCCCGGTGAGAGGATATGTTGTTTGGTAAGTTGCAATGGTGTTGGAATAACCTTCAATATGAAAATTTTGTGAATAGGGAGGTATGAAGATTCCAATGGAAACAACATGGTAAATATATTGTGTTGCATGGTAATGTTTGATCTATGGTTTGAGATTAGAGCTGACTGCGTCATTCAGCAAGCACAAGTGAAAAACGAAAGTTGGAACATGGTGTGTGGCGCTCTTGACGAAACCATGCTCATAATCAAAAGGAAATCATAATGAGAATTATTGCAGTCGAATTTCGAATCCTTAATATGGAACTGATTAAGTAATTGAAAAAGGACCTGTTGAAAGAGACAGTATTGAAATAAGCGAAACTGTTGAAAGAGACAGTAAAAAGAAAAAGAAACTGTTACAAGAGACAGTAAAAAGAAAAAGAAACTGTTGAAAGAGACAGCATTGAAAGAAGAGAAACCGTTGAAAGAGACGGTATGGGAGCTGTTGAAGAATAAGAAATGTAAAATGAAGTGGGTATTGAGATCGCTGCGTGGTGGTCTGGCCCAAGAGAAGTTGTTTTTGTTGCAATTGATATAAAAACTGACAAAGTATAAAAAAAAACAAACGAAGAAAGATAAATAATGTAAAGATTATTTGATGAATAAATGAATTAGTATGAAAAGTATTGAAAAGTATTATTAGTACAGAAATAAATTTGGAATGAAATAATGGGGTTGGTTTACAATGATCTAAAATACTGTGTAAATTAAGAAAGAATTGATGTTTAATTTAAGTCTGAATAAGAAATGGCTATTTCAATAACACTTCGGCAATATTAGTTCATTGACGGTCTGGGTTACACGAGGACTTGTATAGGTCAGGATGGCCGTGTCGGATAGTGAGACGATGATTGAAATTATGAATTAAGTTTGACATTTTGGTCAGAAGAAATGTAAAATAAAAAAAAAAAATTATTTGAGTTTTGTAATTTGCATAGATTGATTATGTTTATTGTAAGAATAAATGTAAAATTTTAAGTGAAAGAAATGTTTGTATGAAAGAAGCTGAATATTTTATCGAGGACGAGTGAATGCCAGAATGGTTATCCGTCTAGCAGAGAAAATGTTTGGTTATCCGTCTAGGAGAGACGATGGATATCCGTCTAGGAAAGACTATGTTTGGTTATCCGTCTAGGAGAGACGATGGTTATCCGTCTAGGAGAGACGATGATCGAATTCCGTAAGGTAAACGATAAATAAAGTTTGGAAAGTTTGAAATTAAAAATTAAAATATTACACGAGGACGTGTAAAGGTCAGGATGGCCGTGTCGATTAAAGTGACTAATAAGTCAAAGCCTACTAGATAGTTGACAGGCATGTCAATTGTAGCCCTGGCATTACCTTTGCAGCGGCTACAGACTGACTTCTGGAATGTTGCTGGGAATGTTGACTTTGCAGGAATGCAAGCATCTTTGCTTTAGCAACATGTGTAGGAACAAATCTGTCTTCAGGTCATAGTCTAGGAAAGACTGTGGTTGGTTATCCGTCTAGGAGAGACGATGATCGAATTCCGTAAGGTAAACGATAAATAAAGTTTGGAAAGTTTGAAATTAAAAATTAAAATATTACACGAGGACGTGTACAGGTCAGAATGGCCGTGTCGATTAAAGTGACTAATAAGTCAAAGCCTACTAGATAGTTGACAGGCATGTCAATTGTAGCCCTGGCATTACCTTTGCAGCGGCTACAGACTGACTTCTGGAATGTTGCTGGGAATGTTGACTTTGCAGGAATGCAAGCATCTTTGCTTTAGCAACATGTTTAGAAACAAATCTGTCTTCAGGTCAGGTCCTATATAAAGGGGGGGCCTCGGGCTAGAGATCTCAGTGAACAAACCCCCTGGGAACTAACCCTACAGTAAAAAGTGCAAGTTAAATTAAAAAGTATAAAGTGAACATTATAAATTAAAAAATTGACCTCCAAAATATATATATCAATCAAACGTATGGAAATATTAACACTCATGCGACTCAAACTAGAAGAATATGAATTCACTGTAGAGTATCTGAGAGCGAAAGATAATTTTGTGGCAGACGCCCTATCAAGGATAACAATATCCGATTTAATTGACATGAACAAAAAAGTCCTGAAAGTCACTACCAGGCACCAAAGTATACAAAACAATTTCTGCGCAGAAAATAAAAAAAAAAACTATTGCCAAGGCAAAGACTTGAAAAAGCTTCCAGGCCCAACGTATGTATACGATCGTTTGGCAAAAATAAATTTTTGTAACTCGTTTTTACACATAACAGTTGCCATATCTTCAAAATCTTGGACCCATACTTCGATAGATAGATTATCTTCGCCACTAAACAAACGGATCGAGTCTTCTGAAAGCCATTTAACTGTGCCATTTTTCGTTTCGTTTATTTCGTTTCGTTTATGCTGTGTGTGTAAAAATGAGGCGTCTTTTTTGGCTGATGCAATTTCCAAGAAATTGGGAAATTAATTTTTCCTTTTATTCCGATTCAACTTTTAGCATTATTCACAATTTTCATTAAACTTTCAGAGAGACTCGTATTATTTAATTTTGCACCTCATTACGCTTTGTTTTAATTTTCGTTATACTTTTTTGTTTTTTAAGGTTGAGTTCACAAAATATGTATGTGTGCTATCTGTTTTTCACGTTCGTTTGTTTCGACTCCGGAGCTGAGTGCCTCTTATCCGAAGCACTGTTGCCGTTAAATTTGATTTTACAGTAGAATATCTGAGAGCGAAAGATAATTTTGTGGCAGACGCCCTATCAAGGATAACAATATCCGATTTAATTGACATGAACAAAAAAGTCCTGAAAGTCACTACCAGGCACCAAAGTATACAAAACAATTTCTGCGCAGAAAATAAAAAAAAAACTATTGCCAAGGCAAAGACTTGAAAAAGCTTCCAGGCCCAACGTATTTATACGAAGTCATCACAAATGACGAGGTACGAAAAGTATTGACCTTGCGAATAACAGATTCCACATGTTTATTAAAACATGGCAAAACAGTTGTAGCAGGAATTAATGTTAGCGATTTATACTCCAATGGAATTCTCGACTTAGGTCAGCTTTTCCAAAGGCTTGAATGGCAAGCCGGAGTATCAAAAATTAGACAACTAAAAGTGACACTGAGCGAAAAAATCTTTGAATCAATTTCAATAGATACCTTTAAATATAAGGGCAATAAATTATTAAAATCATTAAGAG
The DNA here is from genome assembly GCA_018152135.1 of Drosophila paulistorum. NCBI lineage: Eukaryota > Metazoa > Arthropoda > Insecta > Diptera > Drosophilidae > Drosophila > Drosophila paulistorum. The sequence goes on from JAECXG010000134.1 coordinate 1,684,588, forward strand.
TAGCGCTACTTAAGCCGGTGACCCAAATAAATAATGAGAAAGAAAAAGAAGCTATATTGTCTACATTCCATGATGATCAAGGATGTCATAGAGGCATAAATAAAACAATAGCAAAAATAAAGAGACGATATTATTGAAAGGACATGACCAAATATGTAAAAAAGTACATAAATAAATGTCCAAAATGACTGACGTCAAATACGACAAAACATACAAGATCACCTATGAATTTAACCGAAACACCACAATATGCTTTTGACAGAGTGATAATAGACACGATTGGTCCACTACCACGTTCTGAAAATGGGAATAAATACGCAATCACATTAATATGTGACCTGACAAAGTATTTAGTAGCAATTCCCGTTGCAAATAAAAGCGCTAGAACAATTGCAAAAGCCATATTCGAATCCTTTATTCTGAAGTACGGTTCAATGAAGACGTTCATTATGGACATGGGAACAGAATACAAAAATTCAATAATAAATGACTTGTGCAAATATTTAAAAATAGACAATATTACGTCTACTGCACACCATCACCAGACAATTTTTCTAATGTACACCTTTACCTTAACTTTATTTTACCTTTACACAATTATCTAATGGTTATTTAACTCCATAATATTACGTTATTCTCTAAAAAGGGGAGGTGTGTATATTCATACAAATAATCATTCAATACAATGAGTTTAACTTGTAACACTTTGTTGCAAGTATAAACAATTCAACATTTACGCATTAAAATATAATTGTGCACTTGAATATGTTCATATGTATACATTGAAGTATTCACATAAACATATTCAAGTAAACATACAATTAAGCATGAACATACATATATGTAAAAAAAAAAATTATTCGTTAACCACAATCGTTTCCATTTTCCCCGACGGAACTACCTTTCAGTATTGCTATGTACATATGTACATTTGTATATGCACATACATATTCACATAAGCACTGTATGCACAAGCGTAACATGAGCTAGAGCCAGGCCAGCGTGTGACCCCTGACCAAGCACTTTGACGCATGCTCTCCTACAATATGTATGTATGTACTGACACTCTCCTACTCTTTTGTAGCTGTCGCATAAGTCGCAAGCATAAGATTATATATGCAAACATAGGCTAAGCCAAAGAATATTTTCGAAATAAAGAATCAATTCAATCCCTCAATCCATCGACACTGACGTGTCTGGCATTATTATTTTTCGAACAGTGGCCAATAACTATAAATGGACTCTTCACACATACATACATATGTACGTCAAAAGCAAATCCGAAATTTGTTGCCTTGGAGGAAATGTGTGACGTATATGCTATCTTTACATAAAAAAATTTTCCACTCCTATGTTAACTCCAATATATTTATATATACATATAATTATTAATCCATTTCCTTTATAAGTGAAAAAAAAGAAAATTGGATCTATTGAACTCAAAAGAAACGATCTTTATTTAAAGGATGCGTCTTAATAACTAACTTATCATTATACATACAATTAAGTTTCAAGTTCGGTTAGAAAGCTTTAGAACTAACTTATCATTATTCATACAATTAAGTTTACAGATCGGTTAGAAAGCTTTTGATGTTTACAATTATGTTGATAGTTCGGTTAGAAAGCTTTTTATGTTAGTAGTGGGAGCTTTTGATCGGATAACATCTTGATCTTGAATTTGATTGGCTTATTGATTTGTTTATAATGTTGCGTTCTCACGCTGGAAGATTTTTTGGGGACAGATTTATTTATAAAGTTTTGTTTAGTCTCGGTTGCACTAAACATCTGTTTTGTAGACTAAATATCAAAGAAGCTAACTTCGGCGATGCCGAAGTTTATATACGCTTGCAGTCCTTGGCAATAATTTTTTTACGTTTTGAAATTTCTTTCCCTGCAACTCAATTCAACAACACACAAAGCAAACATTCAATTTTTTTACTACAAATTTTTCCATCATTCCCTAAGCAAAGCACAACACGCATACACATACAGTTTGTGTATCGCTGCGTCTGTGTGTGTGTATGCATGTGCTCTGTTTGATTTACTGATGACGTAGTAGGCAGCAAGCAGCGCTGCCGGCAGCGCTTGAACCGATTTGTACTGACTGTAACTTGTGTTCTATTTATCCGATCAGGTTCAAATTTTGGGATCTGAGATTTTATACCAATGGGGATACTCCAATTTTTGGAAAAATTTTTGTTCTAGAGCTATATGATATAGTAGTCCGATCCTCACAATTTTCATACTTTATTTCACCCAGGTAATAAAGAGTCCCCAAAAAAAATTTCAACCCAATATCTCTTAAGATGGCTGAGTAAAACGCGTACGCACAGACGGTCGGACGGACGGACAGACGGACATGGCTATATCGACTCAGCTTCTCAAGCTGATCAAGAATATATATACTTTATGGGGTCGGAAACGTCTCCTTCTGTGCGTTACAAACATCTGACCAATTTTATAATACCCTCTGCAAGGGTATAAAAAGGGGGTGACGTTATGTGGGTAGATGGAGAGGCGGATATATTACTATATATATATGTCAGTAATTGTACATACATATATATATATTTTAACATTTACCTCCTAGTACTCATCAAGGTCCCTGCTCGGGCGCCATCCAAAAATTTATTTGATCTGAAGACCTTGAAGAGTATTATGAGATGAATTGGAGGCTAGTTAAAGGAAAAAAAAGGAAAGGAAAGTGTATAAGGAAATCCAAGGCGTACTGCAACGACTGATCTTGTATGCCAAGCGAAGCCCGCTTGGCCAAGATCCGTTGCCTCTTCACCTAGAATGAGAATAACTCATCCTGCCGAAGTCCACTGATCCTGCGGTTGCAATCTTAAATGTTATGCGACAAAGGAAAAGGGAAGGGGACAAGGCTAGACATAATTTTGGTAACCGAAAGAAAATGCAAAACGGGTCAACTGATAAGAGCACAGATTTTTTTTTATAATTAATTATATTTTCAACATTATTTATTCATTTGGGTCACTACCGCACTCAAACTTGAAAAGTATCTTAGGAAATGGGCTCACCTGATAATCCTAGATCCACTCACTAATGTCTTGGTTTCTGCAGTTACCTTTTTGTACTTTTCACTTTGATGGTTACTTGCGAAGTCATTTCTCTCTAATTCTAGGTCTCTGTTCAAACCCACCCTTCTCTGCCTACTTGTATCCTAACGGTGAAAACATACGATGCGTCTTGCGCTTTGGCACGCATCACGATCTCCGCCCCTATCTTTCACTTTCGATTTTCTTATTGTCTCCTTGGTGTCGGCATGCAGCGTGGCGTCCGCTGTCGAGAGGTTGCCCTCTCCGCGACGCACAGTGGGGCCTTGTGGCATTTGGCATTGCAAAAATCATAGCGTCTAAACCAATAAAGCGTTTTCAAAAATTTTAAAAGCATATAATAAAGAATACCTTAAGCTTCAAATGCATGTTTGTCAAAAGTGCTGGGTAATCGTGGTGCTGTAATATTCAAGGTCAAAGTCAAAAAATATTTCCAAGCATGTTTTTCCTTTAAAAATGGATCGAAACCCGGTTTTTTTCAATCAGAAATGGAATTTTTCACTGTTTTAGAGAATTGACCAGCCACTGGTTGGACGACGCCGGTGCTCGGAACGGACGGAATCGTCCGGCAGCTCTGTGTAGCCGTCTTCCTTCAGTAAACTTGGTAAAGCCAGCTTTGTCGTCGAACATTGCAATCTTACATGCGTAACGGAGCGTGGCGCCAAACAGACGGGAGTCATCAAGTATATCGGATTTCGTGGCGGTTCGGAGGCGCGGAGTAAGGGTATGGTACCCCAGTGGAATCTTAGGTGCATCTTATCAATGTCGATCACGACTTTGTGTTGTAGCCAAAAATCAGTACCCAGCAGTGTAGGCATAGAATCATTCACCAAGACAAATCGATGAATCAATGGCTTGCGCAGAACTTGCAACTCTACCATCGTTTCTTCAGTGGAGGTGAGCATTGACAACGCCATACTATACATGGTTACGTGGCATGGTGTGGTTCATATTGGCTGCTGCACATCTCGCCAATTCAATACCGAGATTGCCGCGCCGGTATCCACCACTATTGGCAATGACGTCTGATAAAAGAAAACAATACAATGTAAGCGATACAGATTATCTTCCACTAGCGGATTCGGTTTCGCGCTTTTACCATCATATAGCGTCTCAGTTCGTGATGCCGGGAGACTCGGCGTCAGTGGGCGACCTATACGTTCTTCACTGAATTGGGCATGAGCGCCGCCGGTGGTGCATTCACTGGTGTTGGAGCTAGAGTATCTGTATCGTTGGGTTGGGGCGTTGTCTGGCATTCTGCTGTTTTCCGAAGGGTGACTTGCTGTTAGCGTTGCCTCTTTCGTGAGCTGGCCGCGACGGGCCACAATGGGGCCTTTTGGCATTTAGCATTGCAAAAATCATAGCGTCTAAACCAATAAACTGATTTTAAAAATTTTAAAAGCATATGATAAAGAATAGGTAATTTTTGAAAATTTGCTATTGATGGCTGATTTTCTTAAAATAATTTTCAACATTTACATCAATATCTAATAAACTCAACATTTCGGGACTATAGTTGCTATTTTCCAAATCGATTCGTGATCGCACGTGTCTCAGTGATGCAATAAGTGGGTCCGAAGAGGCTGCTAGCATGTTAAAAAGGTCTTCATTTTGTCTAAGACGAGAAGTTTTTAATGTATTAGTGTATCTGAACCTTTTGTAGTCCTTGTTTTTACATTCCTGTGCTTCTTCGGATAGCTTTCCAATTGATAAACACTGCTATTCTATTAAATCCTTTCCGTGAGCGAAAATCCTATGTACCGTTGGGGTAAGTTTTTTTTTGCGGATACAATTCAGTCAAAAGTTGAGCAGTCTTTGAAGTATCAGTAAATTCTTCACCATTTACCATTTCCTTGCAATTTATAACATTCAAGATATCAGCCAACCTTTTAATGATCTCTTGACTAACACCTGTTATAAAAGATGTCACTTCATCATTTTCAAAGTTTTTTTTCAATCACAAATGGAGTTTTTCATTGTTTTAGACGACTATGTGACATTTTTTAATGTTTTAATTTAATTTTTTAACACAATTACAAAAAGAAAAAAAAAAATTTTTTTTAATTTTTTTTTAGGTTATTTTTGAAAATTTGCTATTAATGGCTGATTTTCTTCAATAATCTTCAATATTTTCATCAATATCTAATAAACTCAACATTTCGGGACTATAGTTGCTATTTTCCAAATCCTTTCGTGATCGCACGTGTCTCAGTGATGCAATAAGTGGGTCCGAAGAGGCTGCTAGCATGTTAAAAGGTCTTCATTTTGTCTAAGACGAGAAGTTTTTAATGTATTAGTGTATCTGAACCTTTTGTAGTCCTTGTTTTTAGATTCCTGTGCTTCTTCGGATAGCTCTCCAATTGGTAAACACTGATATTCTATTAAATCCTTTCCGTGAGCCAAAATCCTATGTACCGTTGGGGTAAGTTTTGTTTGCGGATACAATTCAGTCAAAAGTTGAGCAGTCTTTGAAGTATATTCGGCAAATTTTTCACCATTTACCATTTCCTTGCAATTTATAACATTCAAGATAACAGCCAACCTTTTAATGAGCTCTTGACTAACACCTGTTATCAAAGATGTCACTTCATCATTTTGAAAAAATCTCCTTGAAGTATTTCCATCATTCGTGTTTCCGTATCCGGTCTTTGGGCAGTCCATTTTCAGTCCCAGCTTCCGAGAGAATTCAGGTTGTATAATCTCCTTCCTTCCTATCCGTTTTTGTTTCTCCTGGCCGAGGAAGTGTGTAAGCTAGCTTCAGAATAAAATTTATCATTGTAGAAAGGCATATATGTAAACAGGTAGTATTTGCAAAACAGCATTACGCAATGTTATCATTTAAATACAAAGAAGCTACAGGCCAATACGCATGCGCTCTTCTTCTTCCTTATACCTGCAGCGCATTTTTTAGGCGAGGTTGCCTTAGTTTTATGGCTTACGCATCGCTGTCGCAGGTCTCCGCATATTGGGACTATATACATCTGATAGGTAAATATTTCACCTACCTAGTGTATGTAGTCCGGTATTGATACTCGTTGAGTCTTGCTAGTTTTATTCCATCAAAGTTAAAAAAATGACAATATTTAGTACATTTTTAAACGCTTCTAGTTTAATACTTTTCAGATAAAACCAAAAAATCCAAGATCGATTGTTGAAATCGCCCAATATTCAGTTTTAAAGTTGCGATTTTTTTTTTTAAATTATCATTTTTTCCATTTCACTAAAAATGTCTTAACTTTGGGCGCCTCTAGCACCCATGAATCTCAAACGGTTTCAAAAATTTTTCGGATTCATAATCTCTGAAGTATTTACTATCGATTGCATATATCATTTTTGCCAAACGCGATCATGAAAAAACGTATTTTTGCAACGCTATCCGAGCAGAGGCCCAACTGTGCGGCCATACAAAAATTTTTTTTTTATTTTGAGTTATTTTTTTTTAAGACAAAAAAAAAATTTATATTTTTTTTTCGTTTTGCTGCGTTGGAAAAGAAGCATACATATGGTACTGTGAGAATGTAACTCATCCGTACCCTAGAGCCTCCTTGAATTGGGAAATCTTCTCCCGCTATGTCAAGGTAAGCTAACCTAATTTGTATCAGTTTATAGAGCGTTGGGCTCTAGTTCATATTATGCATGTGCATACATTGCTTATGTGAATATACATATGTGCATATACAAATGTACATACAGTGGCGAGCACATGTGGATACATGTTTTGATACTGTGACTTTGAGTGGCTGTAAACTCCAAAAAAATGTATTAATCGATTCCAAATTTTTAACAAAAATTCGTGAATAATATATAAAACTAAATTTTATTCATAATTCCCTCCTTAGCTCGAATTATACTTAAAGAACTTAAAAATGAGCAAGTATCCATTTTTGCTCGTATAACAAAACTTAGATATTAAGGAATTTTTTCAATATTTAGTCCAAATGCCTTTGGCTGTAATCACATGCTTAGCTGTATATTTATGTGAATATGTTTATGTGCTTACATCAATGTATACATATAAACATATTCTGGTGCACAATTATATTTTAATGCGTATATTTTTAATTGTTTATACTTGCAACAAAATGTTACAAGTTGAGCTCATTGTTTTAAATGATTATTTGTATGAATGAACAACAATAGGCATGCTGGGGCCTCTAGAATCACTTGGTGTGATACCGCTATACAGCCGGTAACTTTCCATCGGCCCATCGCTTTCATCCACGCTGTTGCTATGCTTGTTGATTGGTTTTAAATTGTAGGCATGTCATGCATTTCGCGACAATAGTTCTTATGTCTCTTTACATTCCCAACCAATAGTATCTAGCGGTGGTTCTAGCAATTGTTTTCCTGGTGGCCGTATGCCCGGCCGTCTGAGATGGGTTTTTTCCTACATTATTTGATGTCGTAGAGCCTTTGGCACACACAGTTTCCATGCCACCTGTTCCTTCCTCTTGTCCTGCTCTGTGAGGTATGTTCCTATATAATTGGCTATTCTCCACCACATAGTCTGGATATTTCTGTGGCTGTTGCCTGATTTTTTTATCATATCCTAAGTCCATCCACATTCTTTATTGGCTTGTCGTAGCCTGTCACTGTTGTCAGTTAATCGTTTGCATACTGCCTTGATAGGGCGTCCGCTACAATGTTCAGCTTGCGTTTTCGATACGATATTTCGAAGTCGTAATGTTGTAGTTCTAATGCCTATATTCATATGCGACCCGTGGGGCTGTCTATACCGTTTAGCCATTTTAGTGCCATATCATTCTAGGTGTGGCTTCAGATTGCGTACAGCCCATACTATCGCCAGACACTCCTTTTCTGTTGCAGAGTAGTTTTTTTCCCGACGAATTTAGCTCTCTAAATCAAGGGTGGGCACGAAAATTTAACTTGGGAGCCAGAGCTTTAGCAGCAGAGGCTCTGCAGAGAAATAAAACTCGGGACACACCAATTTTTGTGTGCGTCGAGACCAAAAAATGACCTTTTTCTCTGCCCAGCCTCTGCCGGTAAAGAGCCACGGGAGCCAAAAGAGCCACTACGTGCCCATCCTTGCTCTAAATAAGTATGATAGGACCCTCTCGCCACCTTGTGTTCTGTATCATTCTCCTAGTCCTATTTTGCTTGTAGTACAAACAGTTTCGTGAAATCCGGGCATGCTAATACTGGTCCATTCGTTAGTTTTTCTTTCACTGCATCGAATGCTTGCTGATGCTCTTCATTCCAATGCCACCTTATTTTCTTCTTAAGTAGCGTGTTTAGTGGATGCGTCAGCGTTGCAAATCCTGGTACGAATCTTCTATACCAAGATGCGACCCCAGATATTGGCGTAATTCCTTCACACACGTTGACGGTTTCAGCTGCGCTATTGCAGCAATACCGCTTTCTCTTACCACGTGTCCTAGAAATTTTAATTCCTTTCTGAACTGACATTTCTCTCAGTTAATCTAAGGATAAACCTAAGGGTTTGCCTCTTTCAGTCTTCTGAATACTTCTCGTAGGTGCTTTTTATGGTCTCCTATTGTTTTGCTCACGATTACGATATCATCTTGTTATGCAAATGCGTTCGGGATCATCTTTGGGTAAATCACTTGGTCTATTGCTCGTTGAAAGGTTGCTGAAGCTGAATGCAGACCGAACGGCATTGTCTTCCATTGGAATAGTCCTTTCCCTGGGACGGCAAACGCTGCATTGGCCGGCTTCCGTCCTTCAGTGGTATTTGCCATTATCCGTCTTTTAGGTTTAAACTGCTTATAAACCTTGACTCTCGCAGTTGATTCAATATGCAATCGATACGCGGCATCGGATATGCGTCCTTTATTAACTTCGCATTGATTTGTCTGAAGTCCATGCATAGTCTCCATTTGCCCGTCTGTTTTTTCTTCACCATTACTATGGCTGAACCGTATGGGCTTTGTGATGGTTCTATGCATCCTAGACTTAGCAACTCATCGACTTTCGCATTGATCTCCCCTTGCATCTTGGGATTTTTTGGATAATATCATTGTTTTATCGGGATTTCGTCCTTCATCGTGATCCGGTGTATCCCCATTTTTGACGGTCCCTTAATTTTTTCCAATTCCCTCAATTCGTGTTCAAGAAATTTGTGTACTTCCGTTTGCTCTTCCTTCTGTGTCACCATGATGGATATACGTTCGACTATCCTGCCCTGTATCCTCTTCACAGTTGGTATTTTTATCCTGTGGCCCCCGCATGATATTTCGGTGTTCATGAGCCTTAAGAAGTTCCATCCTATGATTGGTGAATCCATTCCGTCCAGCATTACGAAAAATGTTATATTAATTCTTTTGATTCCGAATCTTACATCCTGTCCACTGCTCTTTTATATCTCCGTCCGCCATGTATACCTGCTTGTATGTGTCCTCCCATTCTCCTTTGTTTTTTAGAGTTTCTACCATCCGCCTGCTTATGTAGCTGCTCGTGGCTCCGGAGTCTAGTGTCACCTTTGTTTCTATTCTTGCCACTTCGATTACTGCTGACAATTGGTCCTCCTCCTCTATTAGTTGTCCTATCAATTGTGAGGCGCTTGCTGACTTGGTTCCTGCTCGGTCCTCTTGGGCTGGAAACGTCGCGCGTTTCCCGACCTCCAACAACATTCTTTTTTCCTTGTTCCGAATTTAGCCGGTGATTATTACATTCGTTGGCCCAGTGCCCTGCTAATCCGCAGAGCATTCCTCCCATCTCGTATGTTGTTATTTCCTTAATTCGTCTTATCTGATCTTGCGTACTGGTATCCTGTCACCTTCTGCACTGCGTGACTTGGGGTCCGTAGTTGTTTATTCCCCTGTGGCTTGCTTAGCTGTTGTCTCGTCTTTAGGAATTATTTCCACAATGGAATTCGGCTGTTTCCTGTTCTAGCATTTCGTGTTCTTCCGCTAGTTTCATCAGCACATTCAGAATTATAACCATGTGCGGCCGAACAAATATTCTCAGGTCTGGTGTTTTCTAGTTGTTCAAAATCTGGGATTTTTAGAGGCCTCATCATTGTCTGCATGTCTACCATGTAGTCCTTAAAGAATTCATTGTTGCTCTTTTGCTTGCTTTGACCTGATACGACAGTTTATTGAAAAATCCCTTTGGTAGAAAATATTTTTTGAAGCATTCCTCAAATTCTTTCTTTTAGCAGCTCTGGCATTGCCTTTGGTATCATATTTCGATCTATGCCGTACGTGTCCGCTGACCACTCTAGAAATTCCTCGAGTTGCAATGGAACCTAAACGTCCACTCACTTACTTGTTCAGCCACCTTAGCATACTCAGTGGTACTGTTTGCTGAACTTGGCACCATTTTTGTGGGTTCAATTGTTTGTCTTCTTTGGTAGTTGTTCAGGGCTCCTTCACTTCCCCATCTTGGTGGTATGAATGTTTATTTTGTGGAACGCCTCGGCCTCACCGTTCTCGCCTGCCTTTGTTGTGCTTGTTCCTGGTTTTGGTTTGATAATTTTTGTGAACTTTTCCTCTAAAATGCTTATCTCTTCCTTCCATTCTAGGTCAGACTCGTTGTTGTCCACCCACTCGCCTAGCTGTTTCCCCATTTCCTGTACCGTGCCGTTCATGTCGATTCCTATTCCTTGGGCTGTCTCTAGCAGATCCTCATTCCCCATATGGTAAATCCAACCTTTACACTTTTTGCTTTCAGTATACATCCTTATTTTGGCCAAATTTCACCAGTATAGCACGTTGGGCGCAAGTTGTAAGGATTAGAGCTGAAAAACTATCGATGGTTGCAACATTCAATAGTTTCGATGGTTTGGCAACAAATATTCAATAGTATCGATAGTACTTAACAATAAAAATTAACATTTTAATAAACGTTTCATATGTTTAACATAATGAGATCCTTCATGGACATAGTAAATCAAAACAAATTTGAATAAAATTAAAATTAAGGATCAGTCTTCTGCCAAGATCCGAGAATTGTGACTAAGAAAAAGGAGCATGTCCACATGCTTAGCTTTTAAGGCAGCTCTTCGTTCCGTTATAATTTGTCCAACTTTGCTGAACAATCGCTGCCGACCTGCAAAGTTGCGCCAAAGCAAGTGATGTGCAATGTATGGTAATGCCACTATCGATAGTGAACAATAACCATCGATAGCGACGCAAATATATAAAAATTCGATATATCGATAGTACCATCGATAGTTTTACAGCTCTAGTAAGGATCCTCCCCCTCTCGCCATTTTCTGTATTCTGTGTCATGATTGCTCCTAGTCCCACATTGCTTACGTCTGTGTGACTTCTTCGTCAAAGATTTGTGGGTATTTATATATTGGGTCCTCGTGTTTGGTTCTGATGTTATGCTTTATTCTACTAGTAAAATTTAAATTTTCACCTTTCCTATACTGGATATCGCTAAATTCATGCAATATTTTCTTTAACTTTTCTACTTCTTGTGAATTTAAGTGATTCGTTATTTTCCTCGATACTTTTATTTATTTCTTCTGTGAACGCTAAATATTTGAACTCTGGGGGAGGATAAGGTATTGATTTTTATTTTTCTTTCTCTTTATTGGTGAATTTGAAATAAAATTTATGATTTGATAATGTTACACTATTTTCTTCATAGTTTATAACGGTTGACATGCTTTGTGATATTTTCTACCTAATAGTATGTCGTATGTTGATGAATAAAATTTTTGATGGTTGTGGCAAAGTTTGCTGTGTGTAAAAGATTATTAATTATGCTCTATTCCTTTTATTGTTTGGACTCTCAAGTTTTCTGAGGTTTCTGGAAAATTAAAATCATTTTTAAATCAAACCTTGCAGTTTAGCCGGCACGAGGTCAATCTTCCAAAAGAAGATTATTTCAAAGGCAACACAAAAAGGTGAGCAGGTTGTCTGTATAGCTATTTCAAGAACTACCAAGTTCTATCATCAGCAGACTTTGCTAAAGAACTCCGGAATTGCAATAGCCATACCATGTCTTCAACGCTAGAATTGGTTGGGAATTGTAACAACCAAATGAAGCGAAAAAAGTTGGTAAAGCCTACAAAACCGAAGACCACCTTTTTGTGCATACCCTTAGGCGCTATGAAAAATTAGTGTAAGAGCTTCGCCTTACCAAACTAATATCACGACCTGTTATTTCATATACGGTATATTGTACCACATAGAATAAATAAATAATGAAATAATGAAATAATCTTCTTTTGGAAGATTGACCTCGAGCCGGCTAAACTGCAAGGTTTGATTTAAATTTCAATAGGTCGTAATCTAACCAGATAAAATCATTTTTGTTAATAATATTTATGTGAATATGAAGAGCATGTATCCATAACGCAGTTTAAGGGGATGTTATTGATTTTTAGTTGGATATAGGGGTTGGATTGGACGTACTTGTTTCATCTGTTTGGTTCTTTGGTTCTGTCTGAGCTGCCTGATCCGAGGCTGATTGATGAACATTTTTGGACCATTCCATTCTATTCTGACTAATGGAACATTCTCTTTGCCTTTTAGTGGGTTGATTGACTACGGGGTTTTGATTCTGAGCTTGATTCTGAATCAGATAATTTAGTGGATTTCCTTGTCTGCCTCGAATAAGATTTTGTTGAAATTCTTCTCGAAGTTTTTGGTTATTTTGGGGAGTGGGATTTGAATTACTGTATTGGTCATTTTACCTATAATAGGTTTGGTTTGATCTGTGGTTTGAATTTCCTGAAGTACTTTGATTGTTAGTTTTGGATTTCTCGGTGGAACTATTTTCATATTGACCTCTCTGAGGTACTTGCTTCAAATTAGACACTGTAGAAATATCAAATTTTGCTAATGTCATGTAAAGTTTGTCTGGTAATCTTTTGATAATAACATCACTGATTGTGTTATTTATGTCATTTGTGTTTAATACGGAGTTGGCCGCGTTGCCTTCTAATGCTTACTTATTTATTATAATAAATGACCCTTGTTCTAAATATTCAATAAACTTGCGAAGGTTTCCTAAAAAAGAAGTGTGGTATAGCGATGTTGTTGGCGTGCGATAGTTGTGATGTCCGCTGTGCTTCTCCAGTGAGCTGCATCTCTATAGTGGCAACTGTCTAAGCATGGTGAGTGCCTGGTTCAGGTGTGCTTCTTCTAGTGACATCTCGGATAATTGTCCAACGTTGAAAAACAAAGAGTTCAAAATCAAAGAAGGTTGTTGTTTTTATTATTTCCTCCAACACTGTACTTAAACTCCAGGATTCGATGTCGCGCATTTGACTGCACGAAAGGTTCTTTTGCGGATAAAACGAAAAAAAAATTTTCGGGGGCTTTGGGCCTTAATTGCTTACGGCTCCTTATTATTTTAATTTTTAGCACAAAAAGTCTCGATCACGGGACAACCTTAGATTTAGTATCTGTAACGGTGGCTTGGCACAAGTTTCGCACATTTACTTATTTAATGATACACAAAAGGTCTGGTTTATTAGGCAACCTTAGATTCAATATCTGTAACGGTCGCTTAAACACAGGTTTTACACGCACTAAATATATTTCGTTTTATCCTACCGACTGCGACAATTGTAAATCCATTTCCTTTATAAATGAAAAAAATTTGTTTTCGAACGAATTTGTTTCGAACTCAAAAGAAACGATCTTTATTTTTTGGGTGGATGGCGGATATATTACTATATATATATATATGTTCTATATTTTATATTTATATATATAAATGGGGTCCTCATAGACCTCTTCCTCGTAGACTGTTCCATCCAAATGCATCGGCGTTGAGTTCAAAGTTTTGAAACCACTGTTGTACAGCCATTCCTAAGTTTATTTCAAATTTTTGCCGCGCCCCTTTCCGCATGAGTGAGGGAGATACTAAGATATGCATGTAAAAAGCATGTGAACAGAATTTTTTAAAATAGGCAAATGCGTTTGTTATTACAAATTTGAAATATTTATTTTACTGGTGTATGGTATACCTAAGCCGGCGAGACGACTTACTTACTTCATTTTTATTTTGTATTTATTTCAAAATCGTTCCTTATTTCATTCAGTTTATCAATTTGTTTTTTTTGTTAGCTTGTGTATTATAAAGGGTTTTGCCTGTTGTCGTTAGATAATTAGTTATTCGAGTAGAGGTTTATTTGAGACTAATAAGAAAGAGATAGACATACTGCGGTGCTTATATACATACGTATTTTAACACTCCTTCTCAACGCGAAGTCTATCTTATGCAAAAATTATTTTAATCCCAACATTTCTGTAAACTTTACATGTTTGACCTTACATAAGTTCTTTGTTAATATATCTGAGGTCATACTATCTGTGGGGATGTATTTGATATCTATTACATTTTCTTTATACATTTCCCTTACAAAATGATATTTTATTTCAATATGCTTGCTACGTGAATGAAATTTAGCATCTTTAGCAAGACATTGTGCGCTCTGGTTGTCGCTATAAATTAGCAGCTTCGCCATCGGCCCGAATCCCATCTCGTTGATCAGCTTTCTGATGTATATCGCTTCTTTGGCTGCTGTAGAAAGTGCTACGTACTCGGCCTCCGTGCTACTGAGGGCAACCAGATTTTGCTTCTTTGATTCCCATGACACCGCCGCTCCAGCAATAAGGAATGACCAACCGGTGAACGACTTCCGATCGTTGCAATCGCCAGCCCAGTCCGCATCAACAAAACAGTGAATAGGAACACCAGTTTTGCTATAATGAAGTCTCACATCTGAAGTACCTCTTAGATATCTCAATACCCTCTTGGCTGCAACCTCATGTTCCTTGTGCGGATCTGCATTTCTCTGCGCCAATTTAGCCACAGAGTGTATTATATCTGGCCGTGTAGTCAACCCCAAATACAATAACGAACCAATGAGTGATTGATAGCGTGTCTTGTCCACTTGACCGCAATCATCGCTATCGCACTTCGTCTGGAACCCAACCTCTAGAGGAGTCGCATTCGGCTTACAGTCCTGCATACCATATTCATGCAACAAGCCTTCGATGTACTGCTTGTGGCCTATGGAGACATTGCCAGTCTTGCCATCTCGCTCGATTTCCATCCCCAAAAAATGATGGAGTTCACCGCCGTCGACCACATCAAATTCGTTTGATATGAGATGCTTTATGTAGGCCACGTCGTCTTTTCTGGTACATGCAAGTATAAAATCGTCAACATATACAACAATAATAGATAAATACCCATTGACTTTGCTCGTGTATATACACGGTTCGCTTGCACACGGAACGAAACCAATCTTCAAAAGAATGCTATCCAGCTTTTGGTTCCACTCACGCCCACTCTGTTTCAAGCCGTACAACGATTTATGTAGCTTGAGTACACGCTTGGGATGATCAGCATCGACAAAACCTTCAGGTTGCCGCATGTAAACGTCATCTTGTAGCTCACTATTGAGGTATGCTGCGGAGACATCCATCTGATGCAAGTGCATCTCGTGTTCCACCGCCAACGCAATCACCAGTCTGATTGAGGAATAACGTGCAACCGGGGAAAAAGTTTCCTTGTAGTTAATTCCATATTGTTGACCACACCCTTTTGCGACCAATCTTGCCTTGAAACGCTGAACTTTGCCACTCTCATCTCGTTTGGTGGTAAAAACCCATTTACAACCGATAACCTTTTTGTTTGCAGGAAGATCAACCAAACTCCATGTCTTAATGTTTTCTAGGTTGTCATACTCCTTCTGCATTGCTGATTTCCAGTTTTCCGACTGCTCTGACTTAAATGCCTCATTTATACAGGTAGGAACAATAACGTCTTTCGCATCTAGTACATTCAGCATATTGTACTCTCTTCGTGGACGACCAGCACGCCCAGTGCGAACAATCTTTGGTCTCCCTGGTCCTCTTCGGGTATATGGTTGCTCCTCCTCAGCATTTTCTTCGTCACCACTTTGCTCATCAACAATTGGAATTTGCTGCTCCACAGAATTTTCTTGGATTTCATCATTATTCTCGCAATCAAGTTTTTCACTTGGCTGAAAGATTACCACATCTGACTCACATGATAATTCTCGACCGTGCTCCAACTCTTTCATGAACTTGTGCTCCAAAAACACGACATCTCGGGATACTACTACGGTCCTTTTGACAGGGTTGTAAAGACGATAAGCCTTGGCAGTCTCGGAGTAACCTACCAAAATATGCTGCTTCCCTTTCGCTGAAAACTTGTTCTTATGAGTTTTATCTAATACAATAGCTTTCATACCAAATACTCTAAGATGAGATACGCTCGGCTTTTTCCCATACCAAACTTCGTATGGAGTATTGTCAGGCAAAGTTGCAGTTTCTGCTCTGTTCCGTAAGTATGCAGCCGTCATTATCGCCTCGCCCCAAAAAAATTCGCCAACTCCAGCATGCACTATCATGCTTCGAGCCATCTCCACCAAGGTTCTATTGGCGCGCTCCGCCACACCATTTTGTTGTGGAGTGTGGGGAACAGTGAGTTCTCTTTTTATTCCATGACTCGATAAGAACTGTTCAAACACATCGCTCAGGTACTCACGGCCGTTGTCGCTTCGTATGGCTTTTATACGCTTACCCGTCTGATTTTCTGCTAGCATTTTGAAATCTTTGAATTTCTGGAAAATATCGCTCTTATTCTTTAACATGTATACCGATACATAACGTGATTTATCGTCTATGAAAGTTGCAAAATAGCGCGCACCACCTTGTGACGCTGTACGCATAGGTCCACAAATGTCTGTATGAATCAAGCCCAACAATTCTTTTGAGCGTCTTTCCGAAAACTTCGGAAACTTCTTAACGCAAATTTTACTTTTTGCACACGTTTCACATACAAGATCATTTGTACTACACACTCTAGCATTGAGACCATAGACCATGTCCTGCTTAATCATTTTATTCAAACTATCGAAATTTAAATGTCCGAAACGATCATGCCATTTGACCAGCTGATTTACATTTGTTTCTGCAGCAAACACTGTTTTTGTTTTACTTTCAAACAAAAACAAACCGTTGTGTTTCTCTGCGATCATTAAGTCTCGATTATTACTGTCTTTAACGAACACTTTGTTTTTGACAAAAATTACTCTTAAGCCATTTTCTGTTGCCTTTGATACCGAAATAAAATTGCATTGTAAGTCCTTTACATATAGCACGTCAACCAATTCGATCGTGATATTTTTCCATATTAGTTCCACTGTACCGCAACCTTCGGCTTCTATATAACTGTCGCCTGCTAACTTGATTTTCTCTTTGTGCTCACGCATACTCGTAAACATTGATTTGTCCGCACACAAATGAGCTGTAGCCCCGCTGTCTATACACCACGCATTTTCGAAAAACCGATTCGTGTTCCAGAAGTAGAGAGCACCGAAAAAGACTTTTTACTGTTCTTTTCGTTCGCGTTGTCTTTTCTCTCTTTCGAACCGCACTTCGACGCGAAATGCCCGCGACGACCGCACAACCAACATTCAATGTTTTTTGGTTCTCTCATTGCTTTGTTCTTTTTACCGTTTTCTTGACGCGACGAATACATTTTATTCTCACTTTTCTCGGCTACTTCGCCAATCTTGCGTCTCTCTCCCTCTTCAAGCAATTTAATTTTTAGAGCGCTTAGCGATGGCAACGAGTCTCGTGTTTCAATGGCAACTACAAAATTTTCGAAATCATCACTTAAACTTGCCAACAAAATTATAACGAGCATTTCATCAGGCACTTGTTCCTGAATTTCATTTAACTTTTCTACGACATTAGAAAAATTATTCAAATGCTCTCGAATACTGTCTGTAGCCAACATTTTAGTATACAACAATTGCTTAAACAACTGTATTTTTCTAGCCGGACCGGAGGGCATGTGGATCGCGGATAACTTTGCCCATGCTTCGCTCGCGGTTTTACAATGTTTTATACCGTTGATCTGCGACGGACTTACGCACAACAATATACTTGCGAGGGCTTTCTCGTCTTTACTGTCAAACAACTCCTTTTGTTCAGCCGTATCAGACGCCTCTTTTTTTAACCGACCACATGTCACCGACCACAAATCAGAATGAATCAACAGACTTTTCATCTGTACTGACCATACACTATAATTTTCACCATCTAGTTTTTCGATTGAAAATTGTGCACTCATCTTGAACAAATTAGTTAATCACAAACTTTAATTAACAAAACGAATCTCTTAGAAGTCTTTCCGACCAACCCGCACAGTATTACTTTCTGCTGCCTGGGCCCATAACCTATTCGAGTAGAGGTTTATTTGAGACTAATAAGAAAGAGATAGACATACTGCGGTGCTTATATACATACGTATTTTAACATTAGTTTTATGGTAATTTGTGTAAAGGATAGTTTCAAATTTAGTTTGATGAAAGGGAAAGTACATCGTCAAACTTCCATTTAAGGTCACCAATCGGTGGAACGACGGTTACAAAAAGATGAAAATCTAAGAGCAAAATATGTCAACTTCATGAAGGAATACATCGAATTGGGGCATATGCGCGAAGTGCCACCAGATGAAGTCAATAATGGGCAACGGTTTTATCTACCACATCATCCGGTTTTGGGTCGGAAACTGAGAGTAGTTTTCGACGGATCATTCTGCGATACTAAAGGCAAATCACTAAACGATTATCTCTTTACAGGGCCGCGATCTTTTCGCAGTCTGCTTGCGCTTTCGGATGTACAAATTTGTATTCGCAGCCGACATAGTCAAGATGTTTCGGCAGATTTGGGTGGACAACAAACACCTCGACTTCCAGAGAATTGTCTGGAGAGAAAGGCCATCGGATCCAATCAAACATCAACTTTGTACCGTCACTTACGGCAACTCATGTGCACCATTCCTGGCTGTCAGGGTATTAGAGCAACTGGCTACTGATCATCAGCAGGAATACCCAAATGCTACAAAAATCCTACAAGAGGATTTTTATGTCGACGACGTGCTCACTGGGTCAAACAGTGAGGAGGAATTGGTACAAAATCGAAAGGAACTCATTCAACTTATGTCCCTCCAATCATCACCAGTGAAGGTTCTTGGGCTTTACTGGCAACCTGGTCTTGATACATTGTCCTATAATGTAGGTCTAAAAGGAAATGTCGATTGTACAAAACGACAAGTTTTATTTGATGTCTCACGGATCTTTGATCCCCATGGGCTATTGGCACCAATTGTGGTCCAATTCAAAATACTCTTTCAACAATTATGGCTTCTCGATTTGTGATGGAATGACAAACTCCCTAAACTACTAACGGAGAATTGGCTCAAATGGCGAGCAGATTTGGATATTCTACAACATATTTAAATACCCCGGTTAGTTGTCAACGACGCGAACAACATTGAATTGCATGGATTCTCCGATGCATCTATAAAGGCATACGCTGCTGTAGTGTACGGCAGAGTAATCAACAATGATGGCTCGATTACTACATCGATTATGGCTGCGAAATCTAGGGTGGCTCTGCTAAAGCACCAATCTCTGCATCGCCTAGAGCTTTGCGCGGCACTGCTCCTAAGTCAACTCATACGTTCGATAAAGGCGGCACTTGGACATCAAAAGGTCACGGTTTTGGCATGGTGCGATTCCACAATCGTACTCTATCATACGCACCCTCTCGACTAAAGACATTTGTTGGGAACAGAACTTGGGAAATTCCATTCCAAGACATTATTGGCGTCATGTGGACTCCAAATCGCATCCAGCTGATTGCGCATCTAGAGGTCTCATGGCTGCAGACCTAAAAGACATTCAGTTATGGTGGAATGGGCCGCCATGGCTACGTGACGCTGGTAAGGTTAAACAACTCACAAGTCTGTTTAAATATTTCAGAAAAGAACATACAAAAGGAAGTCAAAATCAATTGTCTGACTGCATTAGTAGCTGCATTAGCAGCTATCACCCACTTGATCATCTTGTTCAACGAGTATCTTCATGGTTGACGCTCGTTCATACGGTTGGCTATGTTCTACGCTTTTTACGGCGCACTAAGGGTCCATTTGTGGACAAAGGCTCAAACTGTCTTACATTTGAGGAAATCAGCGCGGCACGTATTGTATGCTTGCGGCACGCGCAAGCCTGCTTCCAGGATGACTACCAATTGCTACTCGCAAATAAACCATTGCGAAGTCGATCTCAGTTGGCTAAACTCTCGCAAATAATCGACAAAGATGGACTACTTAGGGTTGGAGGACGCTTGCAACACTCGCAATTGTCCACAGAGGCGAAACATCCAGTTTTGCTACCGAAATCTCATCGCATCACCAAGCTGATACTTGAACACGAACACAGGGTCAACCTGCACCATGGCGTCTCATCACTCTTTGTTATGGTACGGCAAAGATTCTGTATATTTGGCGCAAGGACTGTTTGGCTTGTCACATCACAACAAAGAATGGCTGATCTACCCAGCATTCGAGTCACTCAGGCGCATCCATTTGTAAACACTGGATGTGACTATCCTGGTCCAATCCTTCTTAAGGACAGAAAGGGGAGTAAACCGCGCATTGGTAAGGGCTACATTTGCCTATTTGTTTGCCTTGTCACATCGGCAATCCATCTGGAACTTGCAACGGATCTGAGCACCGACTCATTTTTGGCCGCGCTAAGACGTTTTGTCTCGTTGCGTGGCATGTGCGACAAAATCTTTAGCGACAACGGAACGAACTTCATTGGGGCTAAACGCTCACTTGATGAAATGCAGAAGTTGCTGGCATCTCAACAACACATGGACAAGGTTACGAACGCTCTGGCGAATGATGGCATACAATGGATATTCATTCCGCCACATGCTCCTCATTGGGGAGGAAAATGGGAATCTGCAGTGAGATGCGTAAAGCTGCATATTCGCCGAGTCATTGGGAAATCTACTCTCACCTATGAGCAGATGCGAACTCTACTTGACCAAGTCAGCGCAGTGGTCAACTCACGACCTTTGTGCTACAACTCGGACACAGATGTGAATTACTTGTCGCCAGCACACTTCTTGATCGGCAGACCTGTCACAACCATAACAGAGGCAGACCTAGGCCACATTCCCGTTGGCCGACTTGGGTACTGGCAAGGTATCCAATCTATGATGCAAGGCTTCTGGAAGCAATGGCACCAGGAGTATCTTACCACACTGCAACAGCGTCCAAAGCGGCAAGGATCAATTAGTCCCAGCGGTCAGACTCAAGACCTCTTCAGGAGAAATAACTCGGCCAATCACCAAGGTTGCGGTATTGTCCCGTTAGGAAACTGTGTTTCAGGGCGGGCCGGGATGTTTATGAACGGATTGCATTTATCGATAATATATGTAGTTATAGGAATCGATTAACACACATACATTAGCATTACACACACATATTTGTGCGATGCTGCGTCGGCCCTTTTTCTCTTTTTCTTCAGTAATAAATTGGCACTAAACTGATTCAGTAGCAAAGAATCAAAGGAAAATTAATCATTTAATTTTGCAAAAGATACAGTCCACTGCTAGACCAGATCAGCTGGTGTTCTGTTTGTCGTTAGATGTTTATTCTTATGGTTATATGTGTAAAGGATAGTTTCAAATTTAGATTGTTTGTCTTCTATGCTAGATTCTGCATTAATAATTCTTAGTTTTTCGTTTACGGTTCTGTGGAATCTTTAAACATCTGAAACGCAATTTTTGCTCAACGTTATACTTATATTAACGTTTTCTGATTGTAGCCAATTTTGAAGTGCTATACAAATAAAAGCTGAGTCCTTGTCTGCTTTGATTTCTAAGGGTTTACCCAAATCGTTAAAGATTTTTATGATTACCCTTTTCGTTTCAAGCCAATCTCGACTTTTAACTACAACTAAAGCCGCGTACTTTGAGTAAATATCTATGCAAGATAAAAATCGTTGGTTGTCGATTAAATAGAAATCCATCACGTATTTTTCTCTAGTGTTAAATATCTCTGGGGTGGTTTCATAGGTTAATTTAGTATTTCGATTTTCTAATTTCGATAAATTGCATATATGGCATTCATTAATGAAGTTTTGAATTAGTTTTTGATAGGCTGGATAATAGTACTTCTCTTTAAACCAGTTTTGAGTTTTAGTGATACCTGGATGAAGTAGTGATTTATGGTTCTTTAGTATAATTTCTTTTAATTCTGCATAAGTGGGAATGTCTTTTAATTTGTAAGTGGTTCTTAAAGTTTTTGTTTGGCTGTCCGGAATAATTATTTCAAGATAAGCTTCTTGGAGTGTTTGAATATCTGAGTCGTTTTCGATGTAAAGTGCATTTTTTTATGAGCATAAATATTTTTTCATAATTTCTTTAGCAAACTGATTGGTGATTTCTACATATGATATTTCTATCTTAGTTTTGTGAAAATAGTGAGTAACGTTGATTTTATTTTCATTGCATTTAGTGAATTCTATTTGACGGTTGTAGAAATTTAGAGGTTTTTCTGAAATGGCTATTAGGTTTTCATTATCTTCTTGAGCACTATGTACTGTGGCTCTAGAACTACTTGTTTCTTCACCTAAAAGATTTTCATCTAGTTTTATTCTAGAAAGGGGGCATCTGCTACGTGATTTTCTTTTCCTGGTAAGTAATTTATTTTGTAATCGAATTCGTTCAATTTTATCCTCCATCTCTGTAATTTCATTTTAGGTCCTTTCATATTTTTCAACCAGACAAGGGATTTCAAAATGACTGCCGAAGAGGTATGGTCTAAAATATTTGCTTGCCCTTACGATAGATAGCAGTTCCTTTTCTATGGCTGAATAATTAAGTTCATGTTCATTGAGTGTTCTACTAGCATAAGAAATAGGTCTATGGTCCTGTGAGATGAAGCTATATTGCTAGCATCTGTGGTTCGAAAGTATGGGACGTTCATAAGGAGACTTTAATTTTTCAAGGGATGAAATATAATGTGGGTCGTTTATGTTAATTTTAGCTGCTTTCTTTAATTCAAGATTTAAAGGTTTTGCAATATGAGCAGAGTTTGGTATGAATTTCCGGAAGAATCCGCATAATCCTAGGAATGATTTTATTTCTTTTGGGGTTTTAGGAAATTTTTAATTGCTTTTACTTTATCTGGGTTTTGTTTGATGCCTTCTGTAGTTATGATGTGACCTACAAATTCTGTTTTCTTTTTCCAGAATTCGCATTTATCTAGTTGTAGTTTTAGATTAGCGTTGCGCAATTTTGCAAAGACTCTTTTTAGTGATGCCAAATGTTCTTCTAATGAGGTGGAATAAACAATTATATCGTCTAAGTAGACTAAACAATCTTTATAGATTAGATCTAATAAATTGTTCATACACCTTTGGAACGTGGCTAGTGCATTTTTTAGCCCAAATGGCATTCGTGTGTACTCGTAATGACCATGTTTAGTTAAAAATGCGGTTTTTTCGATTGATTTGGGATCCATTTGGATTTGATGGAATCCTTTGGCGAGGTCAATGGTTGTGAAATATTGACATTTTCCAAGTTTGTCTAATATTTCATCCATTACCGGTATTGGGAACTTGTCATCGACAGTAATCTCATTTAGACTACGATAGTCGATTACTAAACGGAACTTTTGTTCCTTGGATGCGTCCTCTTTTTTGGGTACGATCCAGATTGGAGAACAATAGGGCGATTTCGATTTTCGTATGATTCCTTGTTCTATCATTTCATTAATTTGTTTATTGACTTCTTCGTCAAAGATTTGTGGGTATTTGTATGGGTGTTTGTATATTGGGTCCTCGTGCTTGGTTCTGATGTTATGCTTTATTCTACTAGTAAAGTTTAAATTTTCACCTTTCCTATACTGGATATCGCTAAATTCATGCAATATTTTCTTTAACTTTTCTACTTCTTGTGAATTTAAGTGATCGAGTCTAAATTCGTTATTTTCATCGATACTTTTATTTATTTCTTCTGTGAACGCTTCATATTTGAACTCTGGGGGAGGATAAGGTATTGATTTTTCTTTTTCTTTCTCTTTATTGGTGAATTTGAACTAAAATTTATGATTTGATAATGTTACACTATTTTCTTCATAGTTTATAACGGTTGACATGCTTTGTGATATTTTCTACCTAATAGTATGTCGTATGTTGACGAAAATATATGGCAATAAAATTTTTGATGGTTGGGGCAAAGTTTGCTTGATGCAAAAGATACGCTTTTTTTTATTCCTTTTATTGTTTGGACATTCTAATTTTCTGAGGTTTCTGGAAAATTGAAATAATTTTTGTTGATAATATATATTGAAGATCCTGTTATGATTTTTAGTTGGATATAGGGTTGATCTGTTTGATCTGTTTGGTTCATTGGTTCTGTCTGAGCTGTCTGATCCGAGTGTGATTGATGAAAATTTTCGCACCAGTCCATTCTATTCTGACCACTGGTACTTTCTCTTTGCCTTCTAGTAGGTTGATTTACCACGGGTTTTTGATTCTGGGGTTGATTCTGAATCTGATAATTAAGTGGTTTTCCCTGTCTGCCCTGATTAAGATTTTGTTGAAATTCTTCTCGAAGCTGTTGATTCTTTTGGCGAGTAGGATTTTAATTATTGTATTGGTTGCTTTGTCTATAATAGGTTTGCCCTTAATTATTTTGGTTTGATCTGTTGTTTGAGTTTCCTGAAGTACTTTGATTATTAGTTTTGGATTTCTCGATGGAACTATTTTCATATTGACCTCTCTGAGCTACTTGCTTTAAATTAGACACTGTATCAAACATCGCTAGCATCATATAAAGTTTGTCTGGTAATCTTTTGATGATAACATTCTGTTTGTTGTTCTGTTCTGTCTGGTATTTGCATTTTAATGCCAACTTATTGTCTATAATGAATGACTTATGTTCTCAATCTTCAATAAAAGAAGTCTTGTTTAGCCGTCGTAGTAGTTCTTCCTAAGGTTTTTGTACCTTAAATTAAAATTAAACCTTAAAAAAGGTTTTTGGCTGGCTGTGGGCTTATTATTTAACATTTTTTTTCGAGGGCTTTATTGTTTTGTTGCTTTCAGCTTTTAGCACAAATAGTCTCGATCGCGGGCCAATTTTAGATTTGATATCTGTAACGGTGGCTTGATACAAGTGTCGCACATTTACTTATTATAGTTATTATAATATTATACTTTATATAAAAATACAAAAAAATTCTGGTTAATTAGGCAACCTTAGATTCGATATCCGTAACGGTCGCATATACACATGTTCCACACGCACTAAATATATTTCATTTTATCCTACCGACTATTAACAAAAATAAGGATTGGTGAGACTCAACAAAGGTCTTTATTAAAAAAAACGTATGATTTTTTTTTACGTTCGGTTGCAGTAAATATCCGTTTTGTAGAGTAAATGGGGGTGAAGTTATGTGGGTGAAATAAATGGGAAACTACCGTTGGTAGTTGACCGGTGTACTCACACCATTTTTGATTTTTTTTTTTTAGTGTGGCGGGGTTTAGCACTGGAGGCCGAAAAGTGTGGGACTTGATATTGTCCTTGGTCGGCTTGAAGCGGATGACGCAACGTGCAACATTAATGGTTGAAGCCTCTACACGTTTCATGCTGGTGATTAATACGGCCTCTGTCTTGTGTGCAGCCATAGACGGAGAATTCCTTTACATCGAGGATACAATTGATTGCACGGCGTCGTTAGTCCTGGACTCCGCTTCTCCTAAGTCCTTTGCCACTGTGACTACTGCTATGTCGTCTGAGAATCCGATGATTTGCTTCCTTGGTGGCATGTCCAGACTCAGCACTGCGTCATACATGACGTGTGGGACTCCGCCTGTTATTTTATATTCCTATTGCCCTCTGCCCGTTTCGTACATCAGTATCCGGTTTCCGAACTACGAATCATTGGAACCAGGTATTCTGGTATAGCTAAGCGCTGCAGTGACTGAGTTGAATGTGTTCGGACATCAAGAGTGGTGATAAGGCAGTATTCTTTGCCTCGTCCTTTCCATTGCTGGCCGTATATGGCTTTTTTGGCTATTTCGGTGACGGTATGTATTACGTCGACGGTACTACACTTCTTTCGGAAGCCAAACTGGCGCTTCGAAAGTCCATTCCAAGCGTCGATGTGGGCGATGTGGATCACTTACGGTGAACTTTTGGCAGCTATGCAGTCAATAATACCTGCAAAGTCGCCTTTGTCCACACTTGGGGCTATGTACAGGCTAAAAATGGATATACCATTGGCCAAATTGCTGCGCCCATGTTGTTTTGGCTCCAGGCTGTTGAAGCCTTTAGAAACGTGACCGCTCTCTCAACAGTTGAAACATAGGCTGCACCTTCTTGCACCTGCACCTGTGGTATGCCCAAAGTCGAGACATTTGTAGCATCTCTTTGGCTGTATTTTGGCTCTTACTCTTGCAACGCCTTATGTGTGGCTAGCGTACCGCCGTATAATGCTTTTTCATATTCAAGAGAAGTTCTCCTGCTGCTGTTCGATGCACTCAACAAACTTCTTGCTTGTGTGAGAGCATGGGTCAGTCTGGACTGCCTCCAGTACTTTTCCGTAGTTTACAGGGTGACTGCATTGTACCATCAAAGCATCAGGCCGTATTCTACGCTTGCGTTTTCGTCTTGACCGTTTCCTAATTATGGACGGTAACCCCAACCAGGTAGTTGGCTGACCTCATTCCGCGCTGGGCCGTGTCGCAGCTTTCCGATCCTATGCCCTCTGCCTTGTACCTTCTACATTTGGTGTAGCACTTTTGGCCACAATGGCCGCAAGCGTCAGTAGCCGCATCTCCTGGTTTGGCTTATTGGCCCGCGGTCTGCTTGCAGTTGGGTTTTTACACCATCCAAAACCTTCTTCATTCTTGCCAATTCATCCTTCATGCCATAATTTACGGTCGGATGCTGGCTTGGTGCAGAAATAGCAACCGTTGCAACTATTTGGTCGACAACTGCAACAAACTGTTGCTGGATAGGACTCGAGGTCACCGTTTGTTACATGCACAGATAATTTATCTGATCAACCATGGTTCCAAAAGTTTAAACTGTTTCTGGATAGGACTCGAGGTCACCGTTTGTTCCGAAGCAGAGGGGAGAAATGCAGTATCGTCTGCATATGTGGCATTGAAGAACTGCTCATGTTGTAGCACTGGCAGATCTGCGATGTACAATGTGTAGAAGATGCTCCATAGCGGACGTAGAAGAGCCTGTCGGCGATGTAGGACTATAGAACCATTGTCCCGTCGTGCCACCCACGTTCGAAAGCCTGCTTACGCCCAAGAAGGAAGAAAAAGTTTAATTCATTCCTTATTCACAGCCAAGTCAATTTACCTTCCGGAACATCGTAAGAGTGAATCCCATTCAATCAACTTCAAAGTGGATAATTGCAAGGAAAATAAAAAAAAGAAGCAATTAATGAAAAAGTTATATCACTGATTGTACGAAATCTTGAATCTACTAAACCCTTTAGTAGGCTAATTTATTATAATAAATATATCAATGTCCTTGAGTTTGATTTCTAGAGTTTACTTTATACAAATATATCTTCTATCGGTCAGTAGCTCGTTTGGTGTTGTTGAAAATACAAGTACAAAATTTATTCTTTATATTTTTACTTCGCTAAATTTCTCAGCTATTTTGAATTCGTAACCAGCGGACAAAGTCCTAGCAAAGATTTCTGTCATCAAAGGAGCCATGAACCTTCCCAACAATAAGGACAATGCGTACTTCCAGGAAAGTGGCAAAGGTCCAAGATCCTGTTGAACAAGTTGGCAGGTAGCAGTATCAATGACAGCGGTAAGCACTTGATGGTCACTGCAATGGTGTGGGTGTGGGAGTGTATGTGTGTGAGATCTACCACTATAGATCAAACTTTGTTCAATACGAATGCAAAACAGAACTGATGGTTTAATCCATTATTTCATATTCTCACATTTACATATAGTTAGTTTGTTTTTACAATAAATAGATACTCTGCAAGACAGCCGGTTATGTTGGCATGCACATGTCCCCTTGCAGAAGTCAAGATTCCAATATAAGCATAACCTATATGAAGGCCACAAATTATTGGTATTAGAAATTATTATCCGGATAACAACTCGCCCCACGCCTTTTATTAAAATATTAACGTCTCTTTGGTGATGGTGAAATGGAACATTTCCCCTAAAGAGATGGTATAAGGTGGCACGCGCCAGTGGGACAACAAATATTAAATTTTAATTCAAAATAGTCGCATCATTTGAATAGGTATGTATTTTAAACTGGCAAAATTAATGTGTCCTTTTTGCAATGGAATACAAATTTTATAGAATATCCGAGATCTGGAATTTCGAACAACAATGACAACGGGCAACTCAGCCTTTTGCTAAACCTAGGGAAAAACGCTAACATACAAATCTTTTCATTTGGATTTCAATAATATGTTCGGACTAATTTGGAGCCTCTTTCTTTTATTTTCTCGTTGATGGACAGACGGACATGTTTAATTGACTCGGCTGTTGAATCTGATAAAGGTTATGGGGTCGGAAAATAATTATTTTTCTATCGCACATTACATTTATTTTGTTACCCTATGAGTGCCTGAAAAAAATTTTACACAAACAAATTTTACACAAACAAATTTTACACAAACAAATAGGCCTTATAAATTAAAAATTTATAGTATGCCATAGTCGACTTATATACTCTACTAAATGCACTGAAAAAAAAAATAAATTTAATAATTAAATACTTTATTCACTTTTTCAGGGACTTTGATGAAAATTCTAAGAAATTCACATTGGAGTTAATAATAAATTTAGATTTTCAAGCCTTTTCAGAAGATATACAGGATATATCAAGTGCAGCTTCAATGGAGTTGCAAATTGAAAATAGTATAAAAAATATTGCAACAATTTGGAAAAAGCAAGGTTTTGATATGGCATTTTATCATGACGGCATTTATCGAATTAAAAATGTGGATGATTGTTTTCAACTACTTGAAGATCATATGGTTCAGATCTCTGCCATGAAAGCCACTCGTTTTGTCGAACCATTTATAGATATTGTTGATTATTGGGAAAAAACTTTATCGTATGCCAGTGAAACGTTGGAAAAGGGATTGGCAGTTCAGCATCAATGGCTTTATTTAGAAAATATTTTTCAAGGTTATGATATTCGCAAACAACTTCCGGAAGAAACCAAACGCTTTGCTACCATTACAGATGAACTTCGGATAATATCTTGTAAGATGTTTCAGGCGAAAACGGCAATTAAATCTACTCACCTACGTCCACCTCCATTTCTACTAAATCGCTTTACTCGTATGGACGAACGCTTAGAGTTAATTCAACGAGCATTGGAAATCTATTTGGAATCTAAACGGCAGTTATTTCCACGATTTTACTTTATCTCTAACGATGACATGCTAGAAATTTTGGGCAACGCCAAAAGACCTGACTTAGTGCAAATCCACTTAAAAAAACTTTTTGATAATCTTTACAAACTTGAGCTAAAGCGGGTAGGGAAAACATTAAATAGATGGCAGGCCACTGGTATGTATGCGGATGATGGCGAATATGTTGAATTTTTACAGGTTTTATATATTGACGGTCCTTCTGAACGCTGGTTAAAGCAAATTGAGGAATTTATGTTTTCTGTGATGCGAAAGGTATTAAAACTGACACGAGGATCTTTAAAAAAACTTATTGGCAATCGAGAAAAGTGGATTTCTCTTTGGCCTGGTCAACTTGTGCTTACAACGACACAAATACAGTGGACTACCGAATGTACTCGAAGTCTTATACACTGCAATATGGTAGACCAGAAAAAACCATTACGAAAGCTAAGAAGAAAGCAGATAAAGGTTCTCCTGAGGCTTTCAGAAATGAGTCGAAAAGAATTAACTAAAAAAATGCGTCTAAAAGTTAATACCCTTATTACACTTGAGATTCATGGACGTGATGTTATCGAGCGGATGTATAAAGCAAATTGTAAGGATACAGGCCACTTTGAATGGTTCTCCCAGCTTCGATTTTACTGGCATCGAGAATCAGAGTTATGTGTTATTAGACAGACCAATACTGAGCATTGGTATGGCTATGAATATACAGGAAACTCAGGACGATTGGTGATAACACCACTTACTGATCGGTGTTATATTACTTTAACAACAGCGTTACATCTACATCGTGGGGGAAGTCCCAAAGGTCCGGCAGGAACCGGAAAAACAGAAACTGTTAAAGACCTGGGTAAAGCATTAGGCATGTGGGTTATTGTAACAAATTGCTCTGAAGGTCTGGACTACAAAAGCATAGGTAAAAACTTTTCCGGCTTAGCTCAGAGTGGGTGTTGGGGTTGTTTTGACGAATTTAATAGAATAAACATTGAGGTGTTGTCTGTCGTTGCGCAGCAAATAATGTCCATAATGGCTGCTCTGTCGGCGAAAGCTGATGAATTTATGTTTGAAAGTCAAATAATTAAGTTAAAGCGTACAGTTGGTCTTTTTATAACTATGAATCCTGGATATGCTGGTAGAACTGAGCTTCCTGATAACTTAAAGTCAATGTTTCGACCGATTTCAATGATGATTCCAGATAACATAATAATAGCAGAAAATTTACTTTTCTCAGATGGATTCTCTAACACTCGCAATTTAGCCAGAAAAGTCTTTACGTTATACGAACTAGCCAAACAGCAACTATCTAAGCAATTTCACTATGACTTTGGACTACGATCTATGGTTGCTTTATTGCGGTACGCTGGCCGTAAAAGAAGACAACTACCGAACACGAATGAGGAAGAAATCGTATACCTAGCTATGAAAGACATGAATGTCGCGCGTCTCACATCGAGCGATTTGCCTCTTTTTAATGGCATTATGTCCGATTTATTTCCTGGTGTTATTCTTCCTGATATTGACTATAGCGAGTTTAGTATAGCGATATTAAACGATTTTAAAGATGCGGGACTTCAACCAATTCCAATTGCCTTTAAAAAAGTTATAGAACTTTTTGAAACAAAAAATTCAAGGCATTCAGTAATGATAATAGGAGATACAGGAACTGCAAAATCAGTGACTTGGCGAACATTACAAGGTGCTTATTATCGAATGAATGCTCAAAAACTTCAGTCTTGGGAAGCAGTCAATGTTTATCCTATTAATCCAAAAGCACTAAATCTTGCTGAACTTTATGGGGAGTACAACTTGGCTACAGGTGAATGGCTTGATGGTGTACTAAGCTCTATAATGCGAGTAATTTGTGCGGATGAAGACCCCATTCAAAAATGGCTTTTATTTGATGGACCTGTTGATGCAGTTTGGATAGAAAATATGAATTCGGTAATGGACGATAATAAGCTGCTTACCCTTGTAAACAGTGAAAGAATAACAATGCCAGCGCAGGTGTCCTTGTTATTTGAGGTAGCAGATTTAGCTGTTGCTTCCCCAGCGACAGTATCGCGTTGTGGTATGGTATATAATGACTACAATGATTGGGGATGGAAGCCTTATGTGAATTCATGGTTGCTACGACAAAAAGTAAAACCATATTCTGATTTATTAAGGGGACACTTTGACTACATGCTATCCAAAACGCTCGAGTTTAAGAAATTGCGTTGTAAAGAACCTGTAAAAACAAATGAATTAAATGTTGTGATCTCATTATGCAAACTACTTGACGTATTTGCCACAAAACAAAATGGTATAAATCCGAATAATATGGAAATATTAGAAGAGATGACAAAATTATGGTTTATGTTTGCTCTGGTATGGTCTGTTTGTTCTACCGTTGATGAGGAAAGCCGTTTAAAAATTGACTCATATATACGAGAAATTGAGAGCTGTTTTCCTATTAAAGAGACCGTATATGATTATTATGTAGATTCAAATGAGAAGGCATTTTTACTATGGGATACAAAACTTAGAGATAATTGGAGGTATAGCGAAGGGTAAGTAGCCAATCACTTTCACAATTTTATGAGTTATTTACAAATGCTGCAGTGCAGGTTATTGTAATGTAAAGATCGAAATGAAGTTTCTATAGTAAGAAAAGAGAAAAGGGGAAGAAATTCGTTAAAAGTTCCGTAAAGAACACAAAAAGGTTTGTGTAGGGAACAGTTTTTCAACCATCTACTAATAAAGCTTCTGGTGCGACGTACTGGAACAAAAAAATCTATAGTATCTCAGTTATGACCGAGTACAGCAAGCTTAAGGAACTATGTTTGTGCCGATTCAATACTACCCTGCTTATCATAGTGAGCTTTCACTTTAAGAACCAATATTCCAAAGTAGAGTTAATTAAATAAGTTTATAAAACTGTTGTTACTTAGGGGTCATCCAATGATTTGGCCCTACAATTCAACAAGTCAAGCAGAATAGATGCTCTGTTGAATTGAAGGTATATAAAATTTAGAATCTAAAATTGTGCTCAAATCTGTATTGTACTGTTCACTTAAAGTTACGCGGAATGGGCTCCTAGCGAGCATGTCTATTCTAAAGCGCTCTCATGCAGTTACCATGTGTATTGCGATTACTACTAATCATTCCTTGGGACAGGCCAATTTGCCATTTATGTGATATGCAGTGCATTCCAATACACACGAGCACTACTAAATTTCGTGATTAACTTTCGAAAAAACTCGGTCACTGTACATACAACATGAGTCTACAAAATTCGGTGGCTCTTACTCTAACAGTCTTGAAAGTATACTTATGAACGTATTCTACTAGGCGGTCCAGAAGGCCGGAGTCGGAAGAAGGCTAGTGGCGGCGCGCCGTGTGTTGGTAAGACACACCTTTCTGTACATAGGTTTCTTTTGGTACTACAAACACCACAAGAAGTAAATCAGATTTTCGTTTCCCCCGTTTAGTTAGGCTGGTACCCAAAGCCAGTGTTGGCACGAAGTGTACATGAGTGTGAAAAATATAATTATTATAAATTATCATGCGTAAATAAAAAAGTAGACATTCTTAATATCCTTAAATGTAAAGGGCTTTGATCTTGAATTCTTTATTTATTTTTAAATAATTTTTAGAAAGTTGCATGTTAATAAATTTACTTCTTGTTTGTTAAAATGCACAATAAAAAGAAAAGAGAATGTGTACTTCCTTGTATATGGGCATTTCCGGAAAAAGGTCAACCACATGACCTAAACATAAAGTACCAAAGATTTTGATATTTTTATACCCTTGCAAAATGGGTATATTAATTTTGGTCAGAAGTGTGCAACGCATAGAAGGAAGCATCTCCGACCATATAAAGTATATACATATATTCTTGATCAGCACGACGAGACGAGTTCAAATAGACATGTCCTTCCGTCCGTCCGACCGACCGTCCGTCTGTCCGTACGTCTACAGAGCTGAAATTTTGCATGTAGGCTTGTATATACTAGAGCTGTAAAACTATCGATGGCACTATCGATATATCGAATTTTTATATATTTGCGTCGCTATCGATGGTTATTGTTCACTATCGATAGTGGCATTACCATACATTGCACATCACTTGCTTTGGCGCAACTTTGCAGGTCGGCAGCGATTGTTCAGCAAAGCTGGACAAATTATAACGGAACGAAGAGCTGCCTTAAAAGCTAAGCATGTGGACATGCTTCTTTTTCTTAGTCACAATTCTCGGATCTTGGCAGAAGACTGATCCTTAATTTTAATTTTATTCAAATTTGTTTTGATTTACTATGTCCATGAAGGATCTCATTATGTTAAACATATGAAATGTTTATTAAAATGTTAATTTTTATTGTTAAGTATGCGTTTATTAAGTTTTTGAATTTGAAAATATTTTGGATAGTACTATCGATACTATTGAATATTTGTTGCCAAACCATCGAAACTATTGAATGTTGCAACCATCGATAGTTTTGCAGCTCTAGTATATACTGCAGGGTTTGTATATCTTAGATTCAGCCGGATCGGACCACTATATCATATAGCTCCCATACAAACGTCAAAGTCACGAACAGTGCCTTTTCTCAATAACTTCGTTATTTTCTGAGCTATCGTCATGACATTTAATATTGGTGAGTTTATTGCACCTATAAACAACTGTGCCAAATTTGATCAAGATCGGGTGACTATATCATATACCTCCCATAGGAACGATCGGTCGAAAACAGACTTTTGTCAAGTAACTTCATTACTTTTAATGCGCTTGCTTTCAAATTAAACATTTGATAGTTAAATATAACTGTTAATGACTGTGACGAATTTGGTAAAGATCGGGTAACTATATCATATAGCTCCCATAGAAACGATCGGTGGAAAACAGTGACTTTCATCAAAAAGTTCGTTATATCCTATGCTAGCATTAAGGGCCGTTCTTTCGCAAACATTAAACTTTTTGGATAAAACGTTTTTACACTTTGATGGCTATGGGTAAGGAAAGAATTACCAAAACAGTTGCAAGGGTATACAAACTTCGACGCGGTCGAAGTTAACCCCGGTCCTCTGGTTTATTATATATTATAAGTGAACTAATCGTCAAAAAAATAAGGACAGCCATAAGATTATGAATTTACCCTAATTTTGCTTTTCTGTTAAGTCTTTTTTTTTTTGTCGTGTGAGTGACCCAAAATAATCAAAAAAATTAATTGAAATAATTATTTTAAGTGCAAATTTAAGTTGGCATATTTATTGTTAGCGTTTTTATACCTTTGCAGAGGGTATTATAAAATTGGTCGGATGTTTGAAACGCACAGAAGAAGACGTTTCCGACCCTATAAAGTATATACATTCTTGATCAGCATGAGAAGCTGAGTCGATATAGCCATGTCCATCTGTCTGTCCGTCCGTCCATTCGTCCGACTGTGCATCTTAAGAGCTATCGGAATGAAATTTGATATTTGAGCTACTTCTAAACCGGAGATGATAAAGTATGAAAATTGTCAGGATCGGACTACTATGTATATCATAAGCTCTAAAAAAATTATTTTTGCAAAAATTGGAGTATTCCCATGAAATTTACCAATATGATAGTATTTTATATAAAATCTCAGATCCCAAAATTTGAATCTGATCGGATAATAGAACACAAGTTACAGTCAATACAAATCGGTTCAATCAATTAATATACATATATACACATGTCGAGGATATACAATTGGAAAATAAATTCATATATGGTTTCTATTACATCAAATGAATAGAGTTGTTGAGTTTGGCGCTAAGGTTCGATGTTTTAGCAGGCTAACAAAAAACACTTCACTTTACACGTAATATTTCATTTATTTCTTCCACGTGTATTTCTTATGCTAATGTAAGGTGCAAGGTGTGTGTGTGTGTATGCGAGAGTTTTGGCCGGTCGCTATAAATTAATCGCCCTTACTCTCGGTTGTAACCAAACTGTTTTGGCTGTTAGTAACAAAGCGCAAGATCCAACGGCTAATTTCCCAGCACATAGGCTGGCGCTTAAATATAAGTATGAAAACGAAAGAGAATGAGTGATATGGGTTAACCCATTGGTGGCTAATACAGCTATTTTAGCCACGGGCCGTTGAAGAGTCCCGTTGGCGGTTCTAATGATCACTCGACGTACCTGGTTGTCTTTGGCCAGGATTGTTTGCTCGACTATACCTTTTGGCCATTTATTTCGGGGCAGAGTCTCGTCCAATATTACAACGACGTCTCCAGCTGCTATTGGTGGTCTCTTCGTAAACCGTTTTCCTCGTCTGGCTAGATCTGGAACTTATTCACGTACCCATCGTCGCCAGAATTGATCGGCGAATTCTTGTACAGCTTGCCACATGTGCCGTACGAGAACTGGTTTATAGCCGCTTGCTGATCCTAGTAGTAGAAGGTTAGGGGTAATAGCCTCATCGTCTTTGCTGTCCAGAGAGACAAACGTAAGGGGCATGGAATTCGGGATAAATTCCACTTCCCAGAGTGCGCTTTATAGGCCCTCGCTGGTGAATTTTCTTGCGGGGCAGATTGCGTAGAGTACAGTCTTGACGGAACGAACAAGTCGCTCCACGCACCACGCTCCCCCCATATGAGGAGCGGCTGGTGGATTAAATTTCCCTTTGACGTCATCAAACCCCGGTTGCACGGCGTTGAAGTTGATCGTCTGCGCTTTGTCGCAGATAATCTTTTCGGCGGCTTTGAAGTTAGTGCCATTGTCGCTGTAAATTTCTTCGAATGCACATTATGCACGATGCAGTGTCCAAAGAGCACGCCAGTTCTATATGCACTGCCCGTATGGTTAGGCAGGTGAAAATAACGTCCCATCTTTTTTCGCTTCGCCGTCGTACAGTAACCAGGAAGGGCCCGAAGTAGTCAATACCGACGTAGGTGAAGGGACGTTGGTAGGCAGCCAAACTGGCGACGGGCAAGGGAGCCATTTGCGGTGGAACAGGCATGGCGCTCTGATTTTTACAGCGTTAACAAGACTTCCGCATGCCTTTGTATAAGACTCGTAGGCGTGGAATGTAAAACATGCCTCGAATCCTGTTGATACACGTCTCATGGGATGTGTGGTTCATTTCCTGATGATATCAGTTTACTATGAGCCGAGTAATATGGTGCCCATATGGGAGCAGTATTTGGCCCTGGCCGTTTAGGTTTTCTGCTCGCCCTCGGGTACTCAGGAGCTGGTTTTCGTCTAGGAAGACGATAATTTCCATAGGCGACTTAATACTAACCATCGATACTTTAAATACTGACTTACTACTAACAATCGATACTACAATACTAACTTACTACTAACAATCGATACTACAATAGTGGTTTCGATATATGTATGAGCATTTAACAGAATTCGTAAATAATTGGAATCTTACAACTCGGCCGTCCTGACGAGGAATCGACCTCGATTCCAATTGCTGACAAAAAAGGTGTGGGGTAAATAAGAACCTTAAGTGGCTAGTGTCGCCTTTGTTTGGACATCAGAAGTGCAATCTCGATCAGGGGCAGCCCATAGCTTTAATTTGGAGGCTTCTAGGACCCCATCATACGGTAGTTGGGTGATCTAGGAGCCCTCTACATCCAGGATAACATATCGGTCATTCGGAAGTTTTTTTATGTTACCGTCTGATAAGCTTTTTGTTTGTACCTGCCGAAGTATCCACATACTTAATAACCACAAAATCCCCCTACTCAAAACTAACGGCAGGGGGGTCATGCTTCGCATAATACTCCGCAATATATTCTTGGGACTTGACAATGTTACGGAAGGCTACTCTCCGGACGTCTACCTCTGAGCCATCGACCTCCGCCGTTCTCTTACCCAACCGTTCGGTTAGTTCATCCACTACCACACCTCGTTGTTCAACCCCGAATAGGAGTACGGAAGTGGCAAATTTTGTTGTGGAGTGGACGGACCCAATCCTCGTGGGTAAACCCAGGCGCAAAACACGGTTAACCCGCTCGACTTGGCCGTTGGCCCGGGGTGAGTTAGTGGCATTTAGCACATGAATTATAATATTGGCCCTGAGAAATTCTCCAAATTAGGAGGAAAAATACTGAGATTTTAACGTCTGACATAATTCACGTGAATTAGTAGTGGCCGCAGGGTATAGCTTCACAAATTTGGTGAAATCGTCTATGATAACCAGAAGATACTTTCTCTTAGAGCGTATGGACGGAAGGGGACCCAGATGGTCAATATGAATGGTATCAAACGGAAGGGGCACTTTCGGGATACTATGTAGCGTGACACGATTGTCCGGAGCGGACGCGGAGTAGGCAATTTTTAATGTAATTGTTCCCATAAGACTTCATACACGGGAACCAGTAAAATCGCCCAGCGAGCAATTTTGGCGGAATGTCCACCGTTTCTCAGTGTTAGCGCCAGGGAATTACAATCCGTCACGATTTTGAACGGGATGAACTTAAGGTACGTCTCAAAACGTTTTAAGGAATACACGATAGCTAACGTCTCTAGTTCACAACTGTGTAGTTTCGATTCGGCGGCGGCGGGTATCTTAGAGAAGTAGGACACGAGGTGTAATTTACCGCCTGTTTGTTTCTGAAGTAGCACTACTCCGAAACCAATTGAGCTAGCATCGCAGTGTAACTCTGTTTCAAACTTCGGGTTGTAAATAGATAACACGGGGGATTCGATCAGTTTCGACTTCAGTGTTCGGTAAGCTTCGAGGCATTCCTCGGAGACGACATAAGGGGTATATTTTCTTAACAATCGGGACATCGGATACGCAACCAGGTACAAATCGGCGGAAGTACGAGAATAATCCTAAGCGGCGCTCTAATTCCTTGCTATTCTTTGGGATGGGCAAATCCCGTATCGCCTGAACATGAGCTGGTTTAGGCGTGATACCGGCGGAATTGGCTAAGTAACCCAAGTACTCTAGTTCCCTATACGCAAAACGGCATTTAGCCAGCTTCAGGCATATCCCGTTCACTCTTTACGTATACAATATTTCCTTCAGCACCTCAAGATGGGTTTCAAAGTCATGCGACGCGACAAGGATATCGTCCATATATATCACCGGTTGACCTCGGTTTATAAATTACTTAAGGACAAAATAAACGAATCTAGCGAACACGGAGGGGCCATTACAAAGTCCGAAGGGCATGCGTACATATTCAAACTGACCAACAGCAGAGCCCAGCGAGCAATTTTGGCGGAATGTCCACCGTTTCTCAGTGTCAATACAATCCGACACGATTTTGAACGGGATGAACTTAAGGTTTGTCTCAAAACGTTTTAAGGAATACACGATAGCTAACGTCTCTAGTTCATAACTGTGTAGTTTCGATTCAGCGGCGGAGAGAAGTAGGAAACTGGGTGTAATTTACCGTCTGTTTGTTTCTGGAGGAGCACTGCTCCGAAATCAATTGAACTAGCATCGCAGTGTAACTCTGTTTCAAACTTTGGGTTGTAAATAGATAGCACGGGATTTTCGATCAGTTTCAACATCAGTGTTCGGAAAGCTTCGAGGTTTATTCGGCAGTTCGGTTGCTTTGTTCGTTAAGACTTCAAAAGTATATATTGTCTCTGTACTGCAGAGGTGAACCCTACACT
This sequence comes from Drosophila paulistorum, assembly GCA_018152135.1. Lineage (NCBI taxonomy): Eukaryota > Metazoa > Arthropoda > Insecta > Diptera > Drosophilidae > Drosophila > Drosophila paulistorum. The sequence continues at coordinate 1,723,480 of JAECXG010000134.1, forward strand.
GGACTTGGCCCAATGACCGAAGTTGGCTATTTCCCAAACCACGGCAGTTCAATCTACTGGGGCTAAAACGGCAGTTGGAGGCTTCAGATTGACGGATGAAACTCTTCGGACTGCCCGAATCGAGAAGGGAAAACATATTTATAAATTTCCCATCTTGCACTTCATCACAAACAAAAGCAACACTCACCAGTTGTAGATGGTTTAGTCGATCTCCTACATCATCAGCAGCGGCGGCAGCAGTGCTGGCGGTGGCAGTTCCCATCCGAGCCGGTTAGTTTTTATAGATGTGGCCCGCTATGCCACACTTGAAACAGGAATTCGGCGATCTGATCGGTTTCGGGCATTGGTTTTTGTAATGCCCCCATCCCGAGGAGTTAAAGCATCTGGTCTCACTTGTGGCCGTGCCTGACGATTTATTCCCAAACGACGCGGCAGTTGTTGTTGGCTGCGCCTTTACACTAACGCTTTGCTTGGAGACAGCCGCCTGGATACGGAGGCGCTCGTAGCGTTCCAGTAGGGGCTTCAGTTCAGGCGCCGTGCGAGCTGAGTACGCCGACTCGAGTAGAGTTGTCCCGCAGTCCATCGATGATCAGGTCGACCAACTCGTTCTCCGGAATCGGAGCATTCATGGCAATCTCCTTGCGAATCTCAAGAATCCTTCACCTGCCCTGATGCGCCGGCTACGCAGAGCGTGGTACAGCTCCTCGATACTACGCGAGCGTCCAAACTCTCCAGGAGGATTGCTTTCAGTTCTCCGTAGCTATGCACCGATACCGTGAGCAACAGCACCGCCGCCGTCCCCTCCAGCATTCGACGGCATGCAACCAAACGAAGGCGGTCATTTAACTGCAGGATTTCAAACGCGTCCTCCAGATCGTTCAACCATTTCTTCACATCATATGCAGTATCAGCTGAAAATCGAGCCACCATGTTCTCAATCACAATCAAGTCACTGACTTGCTGCCTCGGTGCTCGGAATTCGTCCATACCCTGCTGCAGTTTGAGGATCTGCTGCTGCAGGTGTAGCAACTCATGTTGTTTCCGTAGCATCGTCAGTTGCTCGTCCAGGCTGGGGGAGGCGGAAGCAGCCGGTGTGATGGCGGCAGCGGAAGACGGCACGGAGGGCACTAAGGCGGGCATCTCTTCCCATGGGTCCGAGTCGGGGTCAGTGACGGGTGCGGCAATCGAGGCAGCAGCCTGCAGAGATGACATGTAAGCGGCGGACACCGCAGCGGTGGGCACAGCAGAGGCGTGTTCGGTAGCAGCGGGCACAGCAGCAACGGGTACTGCAGCGTGGTTGGCACGGCTGCAGCGGCAGGCACAGCAGTGGGTACGGAGGCGGGGGGTACAGCGGCGGTTGGCACGGCTGCAGCGGCAGGCACAGCAGTGGGTATGGCCGCAGCGGGTGCAGCGGTGCTGGGCGCAGCAGACTCGGCAATGGAGTCAGTGGCAGCGGCGGGCGTGTAGGCGGCCAACCTGCCGTGTACCGAAATATGTATCCTTTCGGGTTGTCATCCCATTTTGAGCTGTAATCTCCTATTTATTGTAGAAAAATGATAGTGATTAGTGTTGATGACAAAGATTTAATTTTCTGTTTCTCAGCTCGTGCGTCTGGTCGGTGTCGTTGCCGGAAAAAGAAGAAAGCCGCTTTTCAGTGTGGCCTTAGGCCACATATCGATAATTTCCATAGGCGACTTAATACTAACCATCGATACTTTAAATACTGACTTACTACTAACAATCGATACTACAATACTAAATTACTACTAACAATCGATACTACAATACTGGTTTCGATAGATGTATGAGCATTTAACAGAATTCGTAAATAACTGGAATCTTACACATTCGAAGCCATTTGAGAACAGTCTTTAAGTCGGACCAATAACAACTCGAATTAATTGATAATCTTGGATTGCTTTGGATTCGGTTACTTAGCTTTGCTCCGATAACTGCGGCCTGCTGTTCCATCCTTGGTATAGATCACTATCTACGGTGCCACTTTCGCCTTGGAGGCCACGAAGCTGAGGTAGGTGATATGGGTTAACCCATTGCTGGCTGCGTCGGGTCTGCTGGGCAGTTAGCGGATTTCGGCGGCAACAAGAGTGTTTTTTATACGTCAACACCTCATGAACATTCTTATTATTATTTTAACTAAAATTAACCACAATTTTATTATTAAATGCAATGAAAACTGTACTGGAAGTGAAGTAAGTCGTCTCGACGACTTGGGTATACCATACAACAGTAAAACAAATATTTCAAATTTTGTAATAACAAAAATGTCGTGTGAGTGATGTCGTGTGAATGACTGAGACGAATCATTTTTAAAACCACAGGGCCGAGGCTAACTTCGAATGCGTCAATACCATTGCAACTTTTTTGGTAACTTTTTCCTTACCACCAAAGTGAAAAAAGTTTTATCTAAATAGGGTAATGTTTGAGAATGCATAATGTTTAGCTATAACTAACGTAAAGGACACTAACGTTACTAAAATTTAATGGCCCATAAAAACCGGTCTTGCGGCCCCAAATAAATCACTTAAAGTCAAACCTTGCCTTCGCATACTTCAGTGTCGATAACTTGTCTATCTTCGGCATTGCAATGTGTGCCTCAAGTTTCTACATTTCCAGCTAAGGATGGAGCGAAGAGAACCAAAGAGCGATTTTTTCTGCATAACGAATTGCAAAATGCATCTAGTCTGGAATCGAAAACGGAGGAAGTACTTATCGGGTTGTGTCCCAAATGGGCAGAGAGTCATAACCTAGTAGACTTTCGTCCCTTTCGAGAAATGAGCATAAAGCATAGAAAGGAGTTCGTGCGTCAAAAGAGAGGCTCTGCTATTGTTGTTTTAATCAGCATGATCTGCAAGCACCACTCGTTGATCCACGAGACATCAGACTACAAGGAAAGCAAATCGCAGTGGCAGATTAATGAGGATGATAAACCAGTTGATTCACCCATTTTTTTCCATGGAGATATTGTTAAATCTCTTGATGATTAATGAAACACTGTTTATAATATCTCATAATATCTCTCTTATGGAACTACGTAGGACACATATCAAATTTCAGAAAACTTATAAAAATACATAAACAAAGGCATAGTAAGATGTACAAGATCATTCATGAGACTTATGCTTGAAAGCGTAAACTAATTGTTGTATATTTTGAATATATTACACGCACATTTAATCAAGCGTTTGCAGCTCAAGAACCGTGCCGAATTTTTTTGTATATTTAGGAAACAAATAATTACAAAACTCAAAAAACTTTTTTGAATTTGTAATCCCTCGACGAGAACTGTGCGCATTTTTCATTGCCCACGGCCCTAAACCTGTTGCTATAAAAAATTACTTAGAAACAAAAAAACAAAAAAATGTTATCCTCAACCCTCCAGCATTGAAGTGACAGATATTGGTGTTAAAGTTAAAGTTAAAGACCATATATAAAGTATATATATTCTTGATCAGAGACGAGTGCAAATAGGCATGTCCGTCCGTGAAGTTTCATATTGCTGAGTTTATTACACCTTTAAACGAGTGACTATATAATATCACAAGCAATCACGCGATTGCTTTCAAATTTAACATTTGCTTGTTAATGAATGAGCCGAATTTGATAAAGATCGGGTGACTATATATCATATAGCTCCATAGGAACTATCGGTGGAAAACAGTGACTTTGATCAAAAACTTCGTTATTTCCTATGCTAAGATGGCTGTTCTTTCGCAAACATTTTTAGATAAAACGTTTTTCCACTTTGATGGATATGGGTAAGGAAAGAGCTGCCAAAAGAGTTGCAAGGGTATAAAAACTTTGACTCGGTCGAAGTTAGCCCCGGCCCGTTGGTTTAAAATTCTGTTCACCATCCAACTTGGCTTTGTAGTTCGATTTTGATTAAATTTGGTTTGTGGCTTGATATGAGTGTGCCAAATCTGATTGCACAAGGTAATCGAGTTTTTCTAAATTACGCGGGCGGAAAGGGGCGTGGCAAATTTTTTTACACAAATGTGCAATTACTAAGCAAATTTGGTGTCTTTAGTTAGCACAGGTTTAAGAAAATCGTTTTTTTAATTTGCGGGGGCAGTAGGGGGCGTGGCAAACAAAATGTACGCATTTACTAAGCAAATGTAGGTACCAAATATGGTGTCTCTAGCTAGAATAGTTTTTCAGATAAACGGTTTTTTAATTTGAAACAGTACAGGTAGAAGAGGCGAAATTAATGAATTTAAAACAAAATGGAAAGAACGCTAGTTTATATACGTCAGAAATAGAAAATCTCGCGTTCATAACACAACGTAAACCCTGACACAGCAAAGAACTATGCAACTCAGATAGCAGTGAAGTCAATTATAAAGAACTGCTGCAATGAAAAGGCCAGAACAATAATAGAAGCAGGCAATTTCACTGAAATGAATGATGTTGTAGCTAAATTTGTAAATACATCTACAAATATGGAAACAACTACACGAATAGAAACTCGTATAATAATAATAGAAATTATAGTAATAATGATTATCAAAATAGAAACCCGAATGGTAATACTAACTACATATATCAATACTAGGAACTACAACAACCATAGTGATAATTATAATCGAAAAAATTATGGCAATAATAATACAAGAACTAATTACCCTACTAAAACACAACAAAATAATAATGTTAGACAAAAACATAGAAGAAAATTCGTAAAACTCCGAAAGTGCTATGATGTAAAGAATCGAACAAATAAAATATATAGTTTATAAATCCCAACCTTAATAGTTACATAGCCTTCTACAGTTTACATCTTTTGTAATCCAAGGTTTTAAGAAACAAAAGCAAACTGATGTTATATTCCGATTTCAGTAAGGCTTTCGATTCAGTAAACCATGCCTTACTATTACATAAGCTGAATTTAGTTGGCTTTCCGGATGCTCTGCTTGCTTGGATTTCACAATATCTAAGCAATAGGAGGCAGAGGGTTCTTTTTAAGTCGTCTCTTTCTAAGATCATTTATGTTGAATCGGGAGTCCCACTGGGCAGTCACCTTGGCCCATTACTATTCACCATATTTATTAATGATCTCCCCACCGTTCTTTTAAATTCTAGAGTTCTTATGTATGCCGGTGATGTAAAAATCGCTAATCGCATCGTAGACTCTCTCTCATGTCATACCTTGCAAGCTGACCTGAATGCTTTTCAGGGTTGGTGTAGGGCTAACTTGTTATCGCTAAACTGTTCTAAGTGCAAAATTATGCCTTTTTATAGAGGTTCTCCCCAATTAACGAGTTACTTTTTAAATAATTTCCCGTTAGAAAGAATTAATAATACTTCTTTGGTTATAAAAGATTTGGGGTCTTAATAGACCACAAACTTAGTTTTAATCAGCATATATCGACTACTGTTAGTAGGGCTAAAAGTGTTCTTGGCTTTATAAAGCGCTGGTCCAATTTGGAGCCAATTGAAAATCTCAATTTTGTATGGATTTTTATGGTCTCTCTGCTTGGCGTCAATTTTCGCCACTAATTCATACTAAAGTATAGCTACACTTGAACTACGATCGATAGTGAATTAAATATTCTGTCGAATGAGATATTGATCATCAAAATCGGATGAAAAAAATTTATACTCCGTTGCCCTGCAAAAACAGGTATTATTTAGCAAAGGGGCCGAACTATTTCCATCTCTTTCTTTCTATGGATAAACCGCTGCTTAGGTAAAAAGGGACGAACAGGTATAAGTACAAACGATCAATTCGGGTAAGCATTCTTGCTACAACAATCAAGGTTGCGACTTGTTCGAGAAACTAATATTATAGCAATTGATTCAAACCAATTGGTTGTGACACCCTGAATGATTTTTTCGTTTTAAGTGAGTGAGCGGAGTAAACATGTTTTAACATAGGTGTAGAACGCAATGATTTGATTTTTTGAAGTTTGATTGATCCTTCTTAATCATACTCGTTGCAGTTCTCTGAGGCTGAACATGATTGAGGTCTCAGCTCTCTCTTCCAATAAGAAGGAAGTACTTCAGGCTATCCCAAGAGAGCACCTACTGCGAGAGGGCTTTCTCGAGTTGGAAGACGCGAGCACTGCGAAAACCTTGGGAATTCCCTGGCAAGCCGACGAGGACGTCTTCTTCACCGTAGCGGAGCCACCATTGAAGGAGTCGATCTCCAAAAGGCAAGTTCTGTCCCATATCGCTACGCTCTTCGACCCCGCCGGCTAGCCTCATTTGTTATTCGAGCGAAGATATTCATGCAGCCTCTCCTTCTGCATCAATGGCACGAATACCTGCAGGATTATCTAGGCCTCAGTCAACTGCTCATCCCCTGTTGGCTAAATACCAGCGATACTCTCTCGTAGGAGCTTCTGTGACGCGTCCCAGAGAGCGTTCGGAGCAGCCCTATATGTGCGGGTTAGTTATCGCGATCAAGTAAGCGCCCGTCTATTAACGGCTAAGACCCGTGTAACCCCGGTCAAAACAGTCTCGCTGCCGCCATGAACTTCCAATCCAACCTTCAACCTCCCAGTTTTGGACCGACTCTTCCATTGTTTTGGCTTGGCTTAATAAGTGCCTGTGCGTTTGATCCACTTTTGTGGCCAACCGAGTAACTAGCATGTCCAAATGCACCAGTGCCCAGCGCTGGTCACATGTGAGTTCCGAGGACAACCATGCTGATCTAGCAAGCCGTGGAGTCTCCGCGACCGTGTTATCGGCCAATAGCCTCTGGTGGCATAGGCCGGACTGGCTTCGGTGGGATCTCGAGTGCTGGCGAACTCTCAGTAGTAAACTTCCTGACACTCAACTGAAGCAACGAGTGCAATGCCACACCACCGCTATCACTCGCTCGACGACGTTAGCGAACGGTTCTCGGACTATGGAAGGGCATTACGAGTCACCGCATACATCCTACGCTTCGCTGCCAAAAGGATTTTGAAGCCTTCAACGGTCCACCTCACCAATAAGGAATTGCTCTCCGTCGAGCGGGCCTTGATTCGGATCTACCAGCGTCGAGACTACGTCGCTGAGATACGGGCCCTTGGCAAAGGGCGATCAATCCCACCATCCATCATTTTACTCAATTTGAACATATGTGGCGCTTAGGACGAATTGAGCTTACTCTTCCCGGGGCTGATGGTCTCGTCCGAGTGGCTGATGTCAAAACAGCGAGTGGGTCTATTGGAAGACCCGTTGCGAAGCTCATCCTGTTGTCCTGTCCTCATCGTTCACCTCAATCGACTAATCCACTTTCCCCTCCGAATTTGTATAGTACGCAATTCCGCGGAGCACGACAGCGGAGACGAAAACGAAGGCAGCGAAAACGAGACGTCAGCAGAACTAATTGGCGCGCGAATCCAGCGTCGTGAACCAGGGTTGGTAAATCAACTCTCGGAAGAAGTGTTGGAAAGCGGTTTTTCGTCGGTTGCAAAATTCCAATTACAAATGCATATGCTTCTAGTGTCCAAGCAAAAAAGACAGGCTCATGAGTGGCTACATGCCAATGGTACGCGCATTCTGGAACCCATTGACAACATCTGTGGGCAGCTTGTCGAGGAGTTCGGAAAAACGATGTCTCAAGCAGATGCCTATTCGAGTCTCGCATATGGAGCGCCAATGAGAAGTTCGTCAGCTACATCGATGAGAAGGCCAGGTTGTCAGACGCTAGCTGCATCAGTGAAGAAGAACGAGTAGAAAAAGCCATTGAAGGGATTCCTGTGGAATCCACTTCCACATCCAAGCGCAGATTCAAGGGTTCAAGTGCATTGCAGAATTACGCCGTGCATTTTCAGGCATTCATCTACCGGTACAGCAGTCGGCAAGAGAAGCTACACAGGTGGCTGCTACTAGCAGACGTTTCAAAGAAGATTTCCGTTGCTACAAATGCAACTCAAGAAAGAAACCCGACAGAGTGCCAGGGTCCTGCTTCGGATGCGGTGTCTTGGATCACTGGGTGGCTGTGTCCACTTAATAAAGAGAAGCTGGCTAAGAATTGCGACGACGTAAGATATGTCAAAATACAGCATGCTTCATAGACTCAGGCAGTGATGTATTAAAATCTCGTGTGTACAAGAAAAGATACAGTTAATTTCACTTAATCATAAATATTACGGATTGAATAAGAGTCCACTCTTCTCATATGGTTACACTTAAAATGAAAGAATCCGCAAATGAACTCGGAGAGCGGTCGAAGTTTGAGTCCTTGTCATGCTGTACAGATTTGCAAATAGCTAGTAATGTAAATGTTGAGGGAACAGTGGATAAGGTAGTTAAAGAAAAGAATTATGAGAATAGAAGAGTCACGAAAGAATGTACCACTAAACGTGAGGAAAAGAAAATTGTTAGCGAAATAGGTAAGGAAAATGAGAGCGAAATTGTTAGTGAAATGGTGAAGGAAAGTGATAGCAAGATTGTTAGTGAAATAGAGAATGAAGGTAAGAGCAAAAAGGTTATGAAAAGTCGGAATGAATGTTAGTGAGTTAGTTAATCAAAGATCTACAAAGTTTGAAGAAAGAAGAGAAATTGCAGATGTCCAATCTCTAACCGAATTAGAATTTGAGTTATTAAATATCAAGTGTTTTAAAGTTCGGAAAAAGTTTGAGCAGTTTTTCGAGAGTGCAAATTTGGCAGCACAAAGGCCCGAATTGCCTGATGTAAATGTGAAATGACGCTTAACTTGGAGGGGTCGAAGGCATTCAGCTGTGCACCTAGAAGATTGTCATATGCCGAAAAAGGAAAATTGCAGGCGATGTTAGACGGATACTTGGAGAAGAAGATCATTCGCCCTAGTGAGTCGGAGTATGCATCACCCATTGTGTTAGTGCATAAGAAAGCTGGCGAGTTAAAGTTGTGCATTGACTTTAGGAGATTGAACAAAGTTTTGGTTAAAGATAACTACCCTATACCTCTAATAGATGATTTATTAGACAGGCTTGGAGACAAAAGATTTTTTTTCAAAATTGGATCTAAAAGATGAGTATTTTCACGTGTTCATGAAGGAAAACTCAGTTAAATATACATCATTCGTCACTCAGTTAGGCCAGTTTGAGTTCCTCAGGATACCAATGGGTCTAAAAAATTCCTCATTAGTGTTTCAAAGATTTGTGAACAAAATTTTTACAGATATGAGTAGAAATAGTAAGGTAATACTGTATCAAGACGAAATCATGGTAGCTAGTAGAACTGCAGAAGAGCACCTGGATACACTGGAAGAAGTTTTTAGAAGGATAATCAGAAACAAGCTGGAACTGCGTACAGATAAGTGTGAGTTCTATCAGTCAAGCATTAAATACTTAGGATTTCTTATATCGGAAGAGGGCATTAGAGCCGATGATAAGGGCATAGAGGCGGTTAAGAATTTTCCCATACCTAGAAACGTTGACACAGTAAGAAGTTTCTTGGGTTGGCTTCTTATTTTCGTCGTTTTATTAAAAACTTTTTATTAACCACTCCATTGAAGAAAGAAAGTGTTTAAATTTGGAAAGGTAGAACTGGATTGTTTTTCGTTCCTCAAAGATAAATTAGTAGAGGCGCCGGTGTTGGCAATATATAACCACAAGGACGTAGTTAAGCTGCATTGTAATGCGAGCGCATTAGGCTTTTGGGGCAATGTTAATGCAAAGGAAATAGGATAAAAAGTTGCACCCTTTTTTTTATTTCTCAAAATGGATATAGATGTACGAACAATAGATACAAATAGTTTTGAAGACAATCTTATTATATGCCAGCACAGGGACGAAAAATTGCAGGAAATGAAAAGAAAATTAGAATCTGCTGAGGATAAGTTATTTGAAATGAGAAACGGAATAGTTTACAGGAAAACCAATCAATTGCAATGGCGGAAGGTTGTTGTTTTGTGTTCCGAGTGAAATGGAGGAGTCAATCCTCTTTAAATATCATAACGACTAGGTCTTATCGGCAAAAATAAAGTAATGGATGCCATATCGAAAACGTATTGGTTTCCTAACATCAAGGAGAAAGTTGTGAAACACATTAGCAATTGTTTAAAGTGGAAAAGGGGACGGAATGTTGCAGAGTATCCCTAAAGGGAATAGACCCTTTGAACTAATTCACATTGATCATTGTGGTCCTATAGCATCAGGCAGATGCCAGAAGCACTTGTTTGTTATTATTGATCGTTTAACCAAATTCATCAGACTGTATCCAACAAAAGTGACGAAAATTAAAGAAGCGGTTCCAGCTCGTTAGGACTATTTATCGACGTACAGTCGACCCTTTTCCATAGTTTCAGATAGAGGAAGCTGTTTCACATCATCAGATTTTGAGACATTTGTAAATCAGAATAACACTAAGCACATTAAGATTGCCACAGGGTCCCCTCAAGCTAATGGTCAAATTGAGAGGGTGAATCGTACCTTGGGACCTATGCTTGCTAAATTATCGGAGCCAGAGAAGGGTATATATTGGGATTTGGTAGTGAAGAATGTTGAACATTGTTTAAATAACACACTTCATAGGAGCATTAAACAGTTACCAAGCAAAATGCTCTTCGTTGTAGAGCAAAAAGGCAAAGTCGGAGATAAGTTAAGAGAAGGACTAGAGCAATAGGAATAGTGAATGATGAACAAAATTTGGATACAATTAGAAAGGATGGGGAAATACATCAAAGGAAAATCCAGAATTACAATGAGCAGCAGTATAATAGCAGAAGGGTAAATTCCACAGGATATAAAGCAGGGCATTATATTATGGTGAAGAATTTTGATTCAACTATAGGAGCGTCAAAAAAGCTAATCATAAAGCACAAAGGGCCTTATGTAATAGACAAGGTTCTCAAAAATGACCGGATTGTAATTAAAGATGTGGAAGGCTTAGTCGTAACCCTTATCAATGTGTATGGAGTAGCCAAAAACATAAAGCATTGGATAGGTTAAAGAAAAAGCGACTAAAAGTTATTCTTAAGCAGATGAAAATAATGATAACTGTAATAGACTTTTGTGTAATGTACCTAACTAACTTGTAGTCATAAGATTTCACCTTATTGTAACGTTAATGATGTAAGTATGAGGAGATCTTACGGTTAGGACGGCCGAGTTGTAGCAGGAAAGACGGTCACATTCGCTCTCTTGCTACTCTTCTCTCTCGGTTTTTAAGCACTCTCTGAGAGAGAAGTAAGTTTGGCGTGTCGGGCGTAAGAGGCAGTTGGGTGTAGAGTTAATGGAAATAAGACAGAAAATGAAGAATAATTACTCGGTGAACACATTAAGAATAACCATAAGTACAGTTACTCAAATAAAATAAAAACTATTATAACTCTAAACAAACAATAACCTGAAACTCTTATTGAGTCATTTAATTTGTCTACCGCCCACAATATATTCTTGATCAGCACGACGAGACGAATTCAAATAGCCATGTCCGTCCGTACGTCTGGATCAACGCGAACTCCTACTAGACCGTAAGAGCTACAGAGCTGTAGGCTTGTATATACTGCAGGGGTTGTATATCTCGGATTCACCCGGATCGGACTACTAAATCATATAGCTTCCATACAAACGGCAAAGTCAAGAACAGTGACTTTTCGGGTGACTATATCATATAGCTCCCATACGAACGATCGGTACAAAACTGTGACTTTGGTCAATTGAATTTTGCTCAATAACTTCGTTATTTTCTATGTAAAGATTGTGGGCCGTTCTTTCGCAAAAATTAGCCTTTTTAGATAAAACTGTTTTCACTTTGATGGCTATAAGTGAGGAAAGACTACCAAACAACTTGCAAGGGCATACAAACGTCGGCGCGGTCGAAGTTAGGCCCGGCCCTCTGGTTTTTTTTAATTGTTTTTGCCTTTAACGTGCCACGCGTATCTTCCTCATCGCAAGAGACTCGACGACGGGCAACGCGATGCCGAAATCGTGCCTTTTATCAGCTTAGCACGGCTGAAATACATAATCGACACGCTCAATATATGGCTAATGTCCGTCAAGCTAATATTGAAGAGCAGGAAATTTAACAACAGCTCGACGCTCAGAATCATTCCATAAGGCGTCGCAGCATGCGAGTTAGGCTGGCACAACGCCTTCAAATAACGGAAACGCGTCGGCAATTCCGACTCCATCCAGACTACAATGCCGCAGAATAACAGCCACTTGACTTGTCAAGCTTTATTGGATCCGACTTAACAAGAGCGGAATACAGCTGAGTAATCTTGTTGCAAGAGCCAGAGAACAAATAGCAAACACCTTAAGGAGAGAAACTCGTCGGGAAATGTCAGCTGAGCGCCTTATTATTTTCAGAGGAAATTCAGAAATTCGATTGAATGCATCTAGAAGGAAATCACAAAGGAAGAAGAACGGGAGGAAGCCAGAGAAAGGGAACGCCAGCGAAGAAGGGAATCCGCAACTACGGTATACAAGAGGAAAATCAAGGAAGGACCAACGGAATGCTGCATATGCTGTGGAGGGACGTGGTTCCCAGACAAGGTACGTGGTTGGCACAAATTGTCTATCTTAAGTTTAAAAATTTTGATGTAGGCAACGCATTTTTCTGTCAGTTAAGTTCCCTTGTCCGTCCGAAAAATATTCATATTGCTTAACATGTCACAAAGCCGTTTCCGTCGGCAAAAACTCCCGCCATTTCTCTTGATAGTAGTTTTGAGTCTTCTGATATTCCTCAATGCCTCCAAGATCAAATATGCGCTGAAGAGCGCTTTGTTTCGCCAAGAATTCCTTTTATGCGAATAATGTCCCTAGGCTATGAGAGGCATCAGAGGTGCTGTGATAAATATTTTTATATCCATATATATAGCTCTTCCACCCATATCTGACAATAACCATACTATCCAAGACCATTTAAAACGCAAGCTCGAGTATAACCACAATTTTATTTCAGAAAAAATCCGTCCGGCCGAAATTTGGCATGGCATTACCGTGTCTTAAGACTGGCTGCCTCAATTTAACAATGTCGAGGAAGTAGCCGATAGGTCAGTTGTCAATCAACTTCTTGGTCAACATAATTTCCTCTTAGGTAATCCAAATCTAGATGAAGCCGAAATTCTAAATCCGGGTGGTCAAGAGATTTTGTTGTACAACAATTCACTAGAGCAGAACGCAATCACCAGTCGTATTGCATTGGCTCCCGGTGAAGGCCTCCGTCCAGTGGACTTAACATTGGACGAAGACGCAGAAGAACTGTCCTTTCCTAGAATTTGAAGTGGTGAGATTTTCAAATCCAAATTCCCAATTCTCCGCTATTACGATCGTTCTTTATATGTACAAGTTCTTTATATGTACAAGCGATACGAGCTCGAGCGAATTAAGAATTCGATATCCATTTGTCTACGACAATAAATCAGGTCTAAATATGTGGATAGTTTGGTTCATCATGACGATGGATATCGAATTCTTAAAGGTTTGCGCTCAGCTCCAGGTCATTGGGAAACTGAAAAAAAGAAAGTTCTTGCCATGATTAGACAATTTGGGTTGCCTACATTTTGTATAACATTATCTGCTGCTGAAACCAAATAGACTGACCTATTGGTTATTCTTTTAAAACTTTTCGATAACAATATTATTAGTGAAGCGGAAGCGACAAAACTTTTGAGTTCTGAAAAATCTCGTTTAATTCGATCCGATACGAATTCAACCGCCACCGCGTGCAGACGTGTTTTTTAATGCACTCCGCAAAATTTAGTGTAAAAAATAAAAAGACCGCGTTTGCAAAAATTGTGTAGAGCTCTAAGTCGCCTCAGAGACGCCTATTTACAATCATATTGCTATTAGTTTGTTCTAATAGCAATAAATACTAAGTTGCAACAACAAAGTGAGCACTTTTTTTGGAAAAGCCATGTCCACCAATTCGGGCCCAAGCTCTCTCGATCCCCACCAGCAACAGCTACAAGAACTATTTGTACAACAACAACATGAGCGTCGTTGTAGCAGGAAAGACGGTCACATTCGCTCTCTTGCTACTCTTCTCTCTCGGTTTTTAAGCACTCTCTGAGAGAGAAGTAAGTTTGGCGTGTCGGGCGTAAGAGGCAGTTGGGTGTAGAGTTAATGGAAATAAGACAGAAAATGAAGAATAATTACTCGGTGAACACATTAAGAATAACCATAAGTACAGTTACTCAAATAAAATAAAAACTATTATAACTCTAAACAAACAATAACCTGAAACTCTTATTGAGTCATTTAATTTGTCTACCGCCCACAATATATTCTTGATCAGCACGACGAGACGAATTCAAATAGCCATGTCCGTCCGTACGTCTGGATCAACGCGAACTCCTACTAGACCGTAAGAGCTACAGAGCTGTAGGCTTGTATATACTGCAGGGGTTGTATATCTCGGATTCACCCGGATCGGACTACTAAATCATATAGCTTCCATACAAACGGCAAAGTCAAGAACAGTGACTTTTCGGGTGACTATATCATATAGCTCCCATACGAACGATCGGTACAAAACTGTGACTTTGGTCAATTGAATTTTGCTCAATAACTTCGTTATTTTCTATGTAAAGATTGTGGGCCGTTCTTTCGCAAAAATTAGCCTTTTTAGATAAAACTGTTTTCACTTTGATGGCTATAAGTGAGGAAAGACTACCAAACAACTTGCAAGGGCATACAAACGTCGGCGCGGTCGAAGTTAGGCCCGGCCCTCTGGTTTTTTTTTAATTGTTTTTGCCTTTAACGTGCCACGCGTATCTTCCTCATCGCAAGAGACTCGACGACGGGCAACGCGATGCCGAAATCGTGCCTTTTATCAGCTTAGCACGGCTGAAATACATAATCGACACGCTCAATATATGGCTAATGTCCGTCAAGCTAATATTGAAGAGCAGGAAATTTAACAACAGCTCGACGCTCAGAATCATTCCATAAGGCGTCGCAGCATGCGAGTTAGGCTGGCACAACGCCTTCAAATAACGGAAACGCGTCGGCAATTCCGACTCCATCCAGACTACAATGCCGCAGAATAACAGCCACTTGACTTGTCGGGCTTTATTGGATCCGACTTAACAAGAGCGGAATACAGCTGAGTAATCTTGTTGCAAGAGCCAGAGAACAAATAGCAAACACCTTAAGGAGAGAAACTCGTCGGGAAATGTCAGCTGAGCGCCTTATTATTTTCAGAGGAAATTCAGAAATTCGATTGAATGCATCTAGAAGGAAATCACAAAGGAAGAAGAACGGGAGGAAGCCAGAGAAAGGGAACGCCAGCGAAGAAGGGAATCCGCAACTACGGTATACAAGAGGAAAATCAAGGAAGGACCAACGGAATGCTGCATATGCTGTGGAGGGACGTGGTTCCCAGACAAGGTACGTGGTTGGCACAAATTGTCTATCTTAAGTTTAAAAATTTTGATGTAGGCAACGCATTTTTCTGTCAGTTAAGTTCCCTTGTCCGTCCGAAAAATATTCATATTGCTTAACATGTCACAAAGCCGTTTCCGTCGGCAAAAACTCCCGCCATTTCTCTTGATAGTAGTTTTGAGTCTTCTGATATTCCTCAATGCCTCCAAGATCAAATATGCGCTGAAGAGCGCTTTGTTTCGCCAAGAATTCCTTTTATGCGAATAATGTCCCTAGGCTATGAGAGGCATCAGAGGTGCTGTGATAAATATTTTTATATCCATATATATAGCTCTTCCACCCATATCTGACAATAACCATACTATCCAAGACCATTTAAAACGCAAGCTCGAGTATAACCACAATTTTATTTCAGAAAAAATCCGTCCGGCCGAAATTTGGCATGGCATTACCGTGTCTTAAGACTGGCTGCCTCAATTTAACAATGTCGAGGAAGTAGCCGATAGGTCAGTTGTCAATCAACTTCTTGGTCAACATAATTTCCTCTTAGGTAATCCAAATCTAGATGAAGCCGAAATTCTAAATCCGGGTGGTCAAGAGATTTTGTTGTACAACAATTCACTAGAGCAGAACGCAATCACCAGTCGTATTGCATTGGCTCCCGGTGAAGGCCTCCGTCCAGTGGACTTAACATTGGACGAAGACGCAGAAGAACTGTCCTTTCCTAGAATTTGAAGTGGTGAGATTTTCAAATCCAAATTCCCAATTCTCCGCTATTACGATCGTTCTTTATATGTACAAGTTCTTTATATGTACAAGCGATACGAGCTCGAGCGAATTAAGAATTCGATATCCATTTGTCTACGACAATAAATCAGGTCTAAATATGTGGATAGTTTGGTTCATCATGACGATGGATATCGAATTCTTAAAGGTTTGCGCTCAGCTCCAGGTCATTGGGAAACTGAAAAAAAGAAAGTTCTTGCAATGATTAGACAATTTGGGTTGCCTACATTTTGTATAACATTATCTGCTGCTGAAACCAAATAGACTGACCTATTGGTTATTCTTTTAAAACTTTTCGATAACAATATTATTAGTGAAGCGGAAGCGACAAAACTTTTGAGTTCTGAAAAATCTCGTTTAATTCGATCCGATACGAATTCAACCGCCACCGCGTGCAGACGTGTTTTTTAATGCACTCCGCAAAATTTAGTGTAAAAAATAAAAAGACCGCGTGTAGAGCTCTAAGTCGCCTCAGAGACGCCTATTTACAATCAAATTGCTATTAGTTTGTTCTAATAGCAATAAATACTAAGTTGCAACAACAAAGTGAGCACTTTTTTTGGAAAAGCCATGTCCACCAATTCGGGCCCAAGCTCTCTCGATCCCCACCAGCAACAGCTACAAGAACTACTTGTACAACAACAACATGAGCGTCGTCTCTCGGTCCAACGCAACATCGCGTACTTTTCGGTGGTGTCGCCGACACCGATGAATGCTACCGTAAGCAATAACACCAAAAGTGCAAGCCACTCAGCAACAGCAAGCCACAACAGCAATTTACCGTGGAGAGAGCATTGTGCTTCTCCATCAATATCGATAACTGGGTCACCGATTGCACCGACCAGCACCGTCAGCTCGTTGACAGCAACTACTGCAACGTCTGCAGAAGGATTGACCTGCCTCAAGCCGTCATCGACAAGTCGCCCAGAGTCAGCCACGACAAGAAACCCAACGCTTTCTGTCCAAACTGGAATGGATAGATATATTAAAATAACTAAGCGGAAGCTAAGCCCGCAAAAGAAAAAAAGTGGCAATACGCCGAAAATAACCAAAACAAATGAACGAGCAGCACTTCTAAGCGGAAATCGTTTTAATCGTTTTGCCGATCAGCAAGACGATCAAGCCGGCGCTGTGGATAAAGTTAAATCGGCTAGACCACCCCCTCTATACATCCGTGGAGCCAACTGCAGCGCCCTGATTTCGAAGCTAGTAGAAACAGTAGGGGCAAATAACTTTGTTGTAACCCCTCTCAACAGGGGTAACATAAAAGAAATTAAATGTCAAACCCAAACTGAGGACAATTTCCGCATCATCGAAAAGTACCTTCGTAATGCTAACATAAACTTCTATACCTACCAACTAAAAAGCAGTAAAGGGCTCCAGGTTGTGTTAAAGGGGATTGAGCCATCGGTCCCACCTCAAGAAATAGCAGACGCATTGGCCGAAAAAGGGTTTGCGGTTAAGTCCGTTGTCAACATCATCAACAGGAATAAAGTCGCACAGCCGCTCTTTAAAATCGAGCTCCAACCAGATGCAAAGCGGTCGAAGCCAAATGAAGTGCATCCAATCTACAACCTTCAGCTCCTATTGCACAGAAGAATCACCGTAGAGGAGCCCCATAAGAGATACCAAGGACAGAAACAACGTCGCACTAAGACTATGCAGTAACTGTGGAGGGAACCACACAGCCAACTACAGGGGATGTCCTGTCTTCAAGGATCTTAAATCGCACCTAATCGGGCGTAAACCCCCAGCTGGACCAAAAATCACCTTCAACGCCTCCAAAACTACACCGGAGGTATTCTTCGCCAAGGCTGTTAGATCATCTAACATGCCTGCTACAACCAATCCTAGTGTATCCTTCGCTAGTGTACTCCGAACTGGACAGACGGAGCCCGCGAGAGAGATCCCGTCACTCCACCATCTACAGAATCCGCAACCTAGCGCACCAGAACTTAGCCAGCAAACTCCAAGTGGTTTAGAGGCCCTATTGATCTCACTTAATCAAAACATAACCGCTTTTATGACATTCATGCAAAACTGTATGCAGGAACTGATGCGGAATCAAAACCTGCTTATTCAGAAGCTTCGACGATGTCATGCTGATATCGAAAACACATTTAACATCAAAAAATAATTTTCAATAACAAAATATACCTTCTACGCAACAAACCATCCAGACGGAAAAGCGGGACTGGTATCCTAATCAAAAACCTTATAAATCACTCGTTCCTCAACAGATTCGAAACACAGCACCTACAAGCAACTGCTATAACCGTCCAAACCAGCTGCGGCATGACTACACTGGTTGCCCTGTACTGCCCACCATGCTTCTCAATCTCTGAAAAGGAATTTGCCGATTTCTTTAACACACTCGGAGATCGCTTCATTGCAGCAGGGGACTATAACGCCAAACATACGCACTGGGGATCTCTGGTAAATCCTAAAGGCAAGCAGTTGTACAACACAATAGTAAACCCAGTCAATAAGATGGATTGCGTCTCACCGGGTAGGCCTACTTATTGGCCCACAGATCCACAGAAAATGCCTGACTTGATTGATTTGCAGTAACCAAGGGAATTCCGCGTAATCGGATCACTACGAAAACACTGCTAGAGTTAACCTCCGATCACGATCCAGTGCTATTCACACTGTTAACAAGGCCTCAAATACTTGATCGCCCATATATGCTTACAAACAACAAAACAAATTGGCTTAAATTTAAAATGTACATACATAAGTGCCCACATTGACTGTTCGCCTCAAGCCGTCATCGACAAGTCGCCCAGAGTCAGCCACGACAAAAAACCCAACGCCTTCTGTCCAAACTGGAATGGATAGATATATTAAAATAACTAAGCGGAAGCTAAGCTCGCAAAAGAAAAAAAGTGGCAATACGCCGAAAATAACCAAAACAAATGAACGAGCAGCACTTCTAAGCGGAAATCGTTTTAATCGTTTTGCCGATCAGCAAGACGATCAAGCCGGCGCTGTGGATAAAGTTAAATCGGCTAGACCACCCCCTCTATACATCCGTGGAGCCAACTGCAGCGCCCTGATTTCGAAGCTAGTAGAAACAGTAGGGGCAAATAACTTTGTTGTAACCCCTCTCAACAGGGGTAACATAAAAGAAATTAAATGTCAAACCCAAACTGAGGACAATTTCCGCATCATCGAAAAGTATCTTCGTAATGCTAACATAAACTTCTATACCTACCAACTAAAAAGCAGTAGAGGGCACCAGGTTGTGTTAAAGGGGATTGAGCCATCGGTCCCACCTCAAGAAATAGCAGACGCATTGGCCGAAAAAGGGTTTGCGGTTAAGTCCGTTGTCAACATCATCAACAGGAATAAAGTCGCACAGCCGCTCTTTAAAATTGAGCTCCAACCAGATGCAAAGCGGTCGAAGCCAAATGAAGTGCATCCAATCTACAACCTTCAGCTCCTATTGCACAGAAGAATCACCGTAGAGGAGCCCCATAAGAGATACCAACCACCTCAGTGTAAATACTGCCAGGAATACAACCACACCTCTAACAATTGCAATCTTAGGTCAGTGTGTGTTGGCTGCGGCGAACATCATAAAGATGGCATTTGCACCAAGGACAGAAACAACGTCGCACTAAGACTATGCAGTAACTGTGGAGGGAACCACACAGCCAACTACAGGGGATGTCCTGTCTTCAAGGATGTTAAATCGCACCTAAACGGGCGTAAACCCCCAGCTGGACCAAAAATCACCTTCAACGCCTCCAAAACTACACCGGAGGTATTCTTCGCCAAGGCTGTTAGATCATCTAACATGCCTGCTACAACCAATCCTAGTGTATCCTTCGCTAGTGTACTCCGAACTGGACAGACGGAGCCCGCGAAAGAGACCCCGTCACTATACCATCTACAGAATCCGCAACCTAGCGCACCAGAACTTGGCCAGCAAACTCCAAGTGGTTTAAAGGCCCTATTGATCTCACTTAATCAAAACATGACCGCTTTTATGACATTCATGCAAAACTGTATGCAGGAACTGATGCGGAATCAAAACCTGCTTATCCAGAAGCTTATCGAGAATAAATAATGGCTTCCCTACGTCTATGTCTCTGGAATACTAACGGCATCTCCAAGCACAAAAATGAACTGCAACTATTCCTAGACTCAAGTGAAATCGACGTCATGCTGATATCGGAAACACATTTAACATCAAAAAATAATTTTCAAATACCAAAATATACCTTCTACGCAACAAACCATCCAGACGGAAAAGCTCATGGCGGGACTGGTATCCTAATCAAAAACCGTATAAAACACTCGTTCCTCAACAGATTCGAAACACAGCACCTACAAGCAACTGCTTTAACCGTCCAAACCAGCTGCGGCATGACTACACTGGTTGCCCTGTACTGCCCACCACGCTTACCGATTTCTTTAATACACTCGGATATCGCTTCATTGCACTATAACGGTAGACATACGCACTGGGGATCTCGAATGGTAAATCCTAAAGGCAAGCAGTTGTACAACACAATAGTCGACCCACTCAATAAGATGGATTGCGTCTCACCGGGTAGGCCTACTTATTGGCCCACAGATAGACAGAAAGTGCCTCACTGGATTTTAATTTCGCAGTAACCAAGAGGATTCCGATCACTCTTCAGTGCTATTCACACTATTAACAAGACCTCAAGTACTTGATCGCCCATATAGGCTTACTAACAACAAAACAAATTGGCTTAAATTTAAAATGCCCACATACTCTGTTCGCCGAAACTTTACGCTGCAGAGGACATTGACATATGCGTCTCTGCACTTGAGTCGATACTGGGAGCTGCAGCAAGAGTATCTACTCCACATGCCTCTACTTACGCTAAACCTGTTGACAGGCCTACGAACCGTCGGATAGAACAATTAGTAACGGAAAAACGACGTCTAAGAAGAGAATGGCAGATTACTCGATCACCAGCAGCAAAACTTCGCCTAAGGCATGCCAGCCGCAACCTCTCCAAGGAGTTAAGGCAAGAGGAAATCTGGGCTCAAAGGAAACACATAGAAAAGCTCACTCCATCCAGCACTAAACATCATCTGTGGAAAGCCCACCCAACTTTAAGCGCTCCTACAGAGACAGTTTCACCAATAAGGGGTCCAACCGGTGGATGGGCCCGCAGTGACAAAGAGAGGGCAACCGTATTTGCCACACACCTTAAAATGTTTTTCCAGCCAAAGCCAACATCAAACTAACGGATAGTGAGTACTCGGAACTCCAATCGGATGAGATCACTGCAGTTATTAAAAACTACAAAAAGCCGAACAAAGCCCCTGGCCATGACCTAACTACACCGAAAAATGTTCAACGCTATAATAAGAATTGGGTCCTTCCCAAGAGCATGGTAAAGGTCCACTATCATCATGATTCCTAAAGTGGGAAAGGACAAAACCTAACCATCATCCTATAGGCCAATTAGTTTGCTGCCATGTCTTTCGAAGCTTTTTGAAATGGTCCTGCAGATTCGTCTAAACTCATTTCTGGCATCGGAGAACACAATCCCTTCACACCAGTTGGGCTTCCACGAAAAACATGGGACAATTGAACAAGTCAATCGTATAACATCCGAAATAAGAACAGCATTCGAACTAAAAGAATACTGTACGGCCGTCTTTCTCGACGTTGCCCAGGCTTTCGACAGAGTCTGGCTGGAGGGTCTAATGTTCAAAATCCGGCAGAAACTCCCACAGTACACCCACAAACTCATGGAATCTTACCTTTACAATAGGAAATTCGCTGTAAGATGTAATGGCTCCGTCTCGGCTGACTTTGAAATCGAAGCTGGTGTACCGCAAGGTACACTGCAGACTTACTAACGAGTCTAGGACTTACAACGTCCACTTTTGCCGATGACACGGCAATCCTCAGCAGATCCATATGTCCGATACCAGCCTCTGCAAAATTAGAGGAACACCTCGAGGTGGTAGAGGAATGGCTAGCAACCTGGCGTATCCGGGTCAACGAGCAGAAATGCAAATATGTTACATTTACGCATAACAGAAAAAACTGTCCAACTCGAATGCTAAACAACGTACGAATTTTTCAAGCCATGGATGTCACTTACCTTTGGATCCACCTAGACAGCAGACTACGCTTAACAAAAGAAACTGTCCAGCTCTAATGCTAAACAACATACGAATTTCTCAAGCCGTGGATGCCACTTACCTTTGCATTCACCTAGACAGAAGACTAACTTGGCGCAAGCACATCGAGGCAAAAAAGTCATAGCTTAAACTGAAAGCGAGTAGCTTACATTGGAACATCAATGCTTGGTCCCCTCTACATCTGGAGTACAAAGTCCTCCTATACAACTCCGTACTGAAACCCATCTGGACTTACGGTGCCGTACTATGGGGAAATGCAAGTAATGTCGACATTATACAAAGGGCGCGGTCAAAGATTTTAAGATCAATCACAGGGGCTCCGTGGTACATACGAAACGACAACATTCAAAATGAAGTAAGTAAGTCGTCTCGCCGACTTAGGTATACCATACACCAGTAAAACAAATATTTCAAATTTATAATCACAAATGCATTTACGTTTTTTTTTTCAAAAATTCTGATTACATGCTTTTTAGAAGCATATCTCAGTATCTCGGTCACGCAAGCTTACAAGCACCTTAGCGCCCCCACCAGCCAACGGCCAACTGAAAAAATGTTTATATGCATAACTTCGCTATTTTTAGTCCGATTTTGATCAAATTTTATATATTGCTGGGTATTAGTATTAAATTTAAGTGTTCAATAGGTAGAAAATTACGTGAGATAATCGAGTTTTCCCAAATTACGGCGGCGGAAAGGGGCGTGGCAAAATCTTTGAATATACAATATATGCGCATTTATTAATATTATCAAATTTGGTGTCTCTAGCTATTATAGTCTTTAAGAAAATCAAATTTGTTTAAATTTTGTGGGTGAGGGGGGCGTGGCAAAAATTTGAAATAAACTTGACCACCGTAGGTAATACACGAGTCTACGTACCAAATTTGGTGACTCTAGCTCTTATAGTCTCTGAGATCTACGTGTTCATACGGACAGACGGACGGACGGACGGACGGAGTACTTTATTAAGAAAAATATCTCAAACTTGTTGTTAGGCTCTAATGTAAGAGTAGATTCAACAAATATATATTAAAAGTTAAAAAAAAAAAAGTTATCAAATATACTTTTTATTCACTTTATATTACAGAGACTTTTTATTCACTTTTAATTACATAAACGTTTCATACACTTTATATTACATACACTTTTTATTCACTTTGATGGGCAACATTTGTTGTTACAAGTATTTAAGCAGGGTAATACGTTTCATATGCAATTTTGCGCAACAGGTAATTTTTGGAATAAAGGACCTAACTTTGGCAATGCGAAAGTTTTAATACCCTTGCAGTCCTTGGAAATAATATTTTTTCATTTTAAAATTTTTTTCCCTGCAACTCAATTCAATACACAAAGAAAACATTTAAATTATTTTTCTTTTTAATACAATTTTCTCTTCTTTTTCCATCATTCCCGGACGCATACACATACAGTTGATTTGATGATGACGTAGTAGGCAGCGCTTGAGCCGATTTGTATTGACTGTAATTTGTGTTCTATTTATCCGCTCAGATATAAATTTTTGGATCTGAGATTTTATCTCCAATACTATCATATTGCTATGCTATTTCATAGGGATACTCCAATTTTCGCAAACATTTTTGTTCCAGAGCTATATGATATAGTAGTCCGATCCAGACAATTTTCATACTTTATCATCTCCGGGCTAAAAGTGGCTTAACTATCAATTTCATTCCGATAGCTTTTAAGATGCCAGCGTGAAGTTGAATTGCACAGACGGACGGACGGACGGACAGACGGACATGGCTATATCGACTCAGCTTCTCATGCTGATCAAGGTCGGAGACGTCTCCTTCTGTGCGTTACAAACATCTGACCAATTTTATAATACCCTCTGCAAGGGTATAAAAATGTAAATTTCAAACAAATTTTTAACTTCGATTTTCCAGCTAAATCCGAGATATACAACTCCTGCAGTACAACAAGGCTCTAGGAGAAGTTTGCGCTGATCCAGACGGACGGACAGACGGTCATTTGGCTTTTTAAACGATTATCACCAAGTTAAGTTTGTATCACCAAGCTATGTTTTGACACTTCTGTTCAAAATCGGATAAATATTCTTTTGCGGAAATTTGAATTTACTATACCCTCCCTTTTTCTTTGAGGGTAAATAACCTATGGACCTATTGTGAATTGGTTTATCATTTTTTTTAGTACCTATAAATCAGAAATGGGTATTAGTGCTTCTAGTGGTTGGCATACGCAGTCGAGACAAATTTATATTAAATGATCAAGAATTTAGTTTACCAAATACTTGACCCTTTTCAAAACGGGGTTAAAACATTCATTTAATTCAGGTAACGGTATACTTAGGCAATATTATGATGGTAAATGAGAACTAATATACGTTTAAATGTATCTGTTTTCAAAAAAATTTTCTATTGTGGAAAGTGCATTTGATTGGTTATTATTTTAGTACCTATAAATCGTTGGAATACCTATAGTCGACACAAAATTGTGTCCCATTTTTATAAACGGGTTTAAAAGGTGATTCAATTCAGGTAACGCTCAACTTTAATAACAATACTTTCGAATAATAGGTCAGCATTTATGCAAAAAATGATCTATTGCGCAAATTTCGGTACCAAAACTAGGTAAAAGGAATTAAATGTATTACCCTGTTTAGAAGACAATTATATATAATCATTGCATATTTTATGTTGCGGATTAGTCAATCTTAAAAAATTGAGAGTGCAAACTGGATCAAATAGTGAACAAGGTTCTTCTAATATAAAGTGAATAACAAATAATATTAATATAAAGTCAATATAATGTGAATGAAACGTATATGTAATTAAAAGTGAATAAAAAGTCTATGTAATGTAAATTGAATAAAGTGAATAAAAAGTATATTTGATAAGTGCATTCAAGAGTTTATTAAAAAGTGAAAAAAGTATTGATAACAAAACTTCAAAAAGTTAGTTTAAAGTTGTATAAAGAAATTGTCAAAGTTAAGTCGAAATTTTGTGTGATCAAATCAATCTACAATAGGTAAGCAAATAATCAAAAAATTGATATTTTGAAGGACTCTAATTAGACATCATAAAATTATATTATTTTATCATTATTTTATCATTTTATCAGCTTAACACGACTGAAATTAATAATCGCCATGCTCAATATATGTATGGCTAATGTATGTCAAGCTTATATTGATATATATAATTCAGCTCTCTCGAACAAGAGCGGAACGCAGCTGGACGTCGTCGAGCCCGCTTGGATCCGGACTACAGCGCAGCACAGGAACACAGGAGCACACAAAGGAATATTGTAGGACGAGCCGATGAAACAGAAGAAGAACGGGAGGAAGCCAGAGAAAGGGAACGCCAGCGAAGAAGGGATTCCGCAACTACGGTATACAAGAGAAAAATCAAGGAAGGACCAACGGAATGCTGCATATGCTGTGGAGTTACGTGGTTCCCAGACAAGGTGCTATGTGTTTGGCACAAATTATCTATCTCTCTTAAGTTTCCAAATTTTGATGTAGGCAACGCATTTTTTTGTCAGTTAAGTTCCATAGTCCCTCCGAAGAATATTCATATTGCTTAACATATCACAAAGCCGTTTCTGCCGGCAAAATTCACGCCATTTTTCTTGGTAGTGGTTTTGAGTTTTCCGATATCCCACAATGCCTCCAAGATCTAAAATGCGCTGAAGAGCGCTTTGTTTCGCCAAGAATTCTTTTATGCGAATAATGTCCCTAGGCTATGAGAGGCATCAGAGGTGCTGTGATAAATATTTTTATTTCCATTATCATCCATATCCCGATATTGATATAGCTCTTCCACCCATATCTGACAATAACCATACTATCCAAGACCATTTAAAACGCAAGCTCGAGTATAACCACAATTTTTTTTCAGAAAAAATCCGTCCGGCCCAAATTTGACATGGCATTATCGTGTCTTAAGACTGGCTGCCTTTAACAATGTCGAGGAAGTCTTTTATGTTGCAGACTTAACCGATAGGTCAGTTGTCAATCAACTTCTTGGTCAACATAATTTCCTCTTAGGTAATCCAAATCTAGATGAAGCCGAAATTCTAAATCCGGGTGGTCAAGAGATTTTGTTGTACAACAATTCACTAGAGCAGAACGCAATCACCAGTCGTATTGCATTGGCTCCCGGTGAAGGCCTCGGTCCAGTGGACTAATCATTAGACGAAGACGCAGAAGAACTGTCCTTTCCTAGAATTTGAAGTGGTCAGATTTTCAAATCCAAATTCCCAATTCTCCGCTATTACGATCGTCGTTGTGCTATGGTCCCCAATGTTCTTTATATATACAAGCGATACGAGCTCGAGCGAATTAAGAATTCGATATCCATTTGTCTACGACAATAAATCAGGTCTAAATATGTGGATAGTTTGGTTCATCATGACGATGGATATCGAATTCTTAAAGGTTTGCGCTCAGCTCCAGGTCATTGGGAAACTGAAAAAAAGAAAGTTCTTGCCATGATTAGACACAGAGGGTCACCCCACTCCCATGGTTTACTAGAGCTCAAAAGTTTAACAATGGTGATTCCACCATATTGAACAGATTGTGTATTGTATCGATAGATTTATCACCACTAATGGAGATGATCCTGAGCTACAAGAAGTGATCCGGTACCAGTGCCACAGACACAGCGCACCATGTCTAAGGGAACTTCGGGGACAAGAATTTTGTCGGTTTGACATGCATTACCAATGCCTCAAACTGAAATATTGTTTCCATTAGAAGATGAAGAGGAGATGATCAATATAAAAAAAAATTATATTCAAAAAAATTAAGGAATACCTAAAGTTTAGCACAGAGAAAGAAGCTATTAGATTTAATAATTTTGAGAAGCCGCAAGTTTTTCTCCGCCGAAGATATTCTGAAATTGAAACACCACCTGAACCATTGAGCGGCTTACTTATCGGCACGGATCCAGATTCTAACGTGTTCCAGAAGTCAATTCGAAGATTCAATTCATGCTTTCAAATCACATCGTTCGGAGCAGCAGAAATATTTCGAAATACTAATACAAATGTTCAGCATAAGAAAATTAAATTCTACCGCTGAGTTGGAGCGGCATAACTCCCAGCGTGGTGGCAAGAGGAAATACTTGTCCTACGAGGGAAATTGCCGCCAATGACACGCTGCCGAGGCAATGATAAGGAGAACGCCGCCACCTCATCGGCAACACGTGGCAGGAACTAGTGTTCCCGCCTTACTTATCGGCATGGATGCAGATTCTAACGTGTTCCTGAAATCAATTCGAAGATTCAATTCATGCTTCAATGGGCTCACTGCTGCCAATGCCAAACAAAACACAAAAATTCTTACAAGTCTACTTTATGGGCGGCAAGGATTCCGGAAGCGCACTTGCCAATTGCGTGAATGCACGTTGTGACCTTGACCGATTTTTAAAAAAGTTTTTGTGTTTATCCGGTATCTATGTGAATCGGCCAACATCTATTTTGTATGTCGAAATCATACTGGCGAGCGCGAATAAAATAAGATTTACAACGGCTTTCCGTGTATCGATCGTAGCAGGCGGGTCATTCATTAAATACAAATTCTCCTGTTTCAGTTACAAACGAAATAATGCCTCCTAGAAAAGCGAATTTGTGTCGTCGTACACTCAGCGCAGAAATTTCTTCTGATTATGTTTCGAATAGGTCTGAAGAATGTATTTTTACGGGAGACGCAGCGGCTTCGCTCGCATTATATATAATATTTAATATATCAAATATTTAATAATCTTTAACTAGTAAGCTCTCTTTTATACTACTAGTTTTAGTCCCTCTCATTGAATAGTTAATTTGTTTGGGTTCAATTGTTTCTCAATTCTGAAAACTTTTGAATTTCGAAATGTTGCGTTATACCAGACAAGCAGTTAAAATCCGTCTGTATATACTTTATTAATATTCTGACCGCCGCCGTGTGCAGACGTGTTTTTTAATGCACTCCGCAAAATTTAGTGGGTTCTATTGTTTTTTAATTCTGAAAAATTTTGAATTTCGAAATGTTGCGTTATACCAGACAAGCAGTTAAAATTCGTCTGTATATATTTTATTGATATTCTGACCGCCGCCGTGTGCAGACGTGTTTTTTAATGCACTCCGCAAAATTTAGTGTAAAAATAAAAAAGACCGCGTTTGCAAAAATTGTGTAGGGCTTTCAGTCGCCTCAAAGATGCCTATTTACAATCATATTGCTATTAGTTTGTTCTAATAGCAATAAATACTAAGTTGCAACAACAAAGTGAGCACTTTTTTTGGAAAAGCCATGTCCACCAATTCGGGCCCAAGCTCTCTCGATCCCCACCAGCAACAGCTACAAGAACTACTTGTACAACAACAACATGAGCGTCGTCTCTCGGTCCAACGCAACATCGCGTACTTTTCGGTGGTGTCGCCGACCCCTCTGAATGCTACCGTAAGCAATAACACCGAAAGTGCAAGCCACTCAGCAACAGCAAGCCACAACAGCAATTTACCGTGGAGAGAGCAGTGTGCTTCTCCAACAATATCGATAACTGGGTCACCGATTGCACCGACCAGCACCGTCAGCTCGTTGACAGCAACTACTGCAACGTCTGCAAAAGTATTGACCTGCCTCAAGCCGTCATCGACAAGTCGCCCAGAGTCAGCCACGACAAAAAACCCAACGCCTTCTGTCCAAACTGGAATGGATAGATATATTAAAATAACTAAGCGGAAGCTAAGCTCGCAAAAGAAAAAAAGTGGCAATACGCCGAAAATAACCAAAACAAATGAACGAGCAGCACTTCTAAGCGGAAATCGTTTTAATCGTTTTGCCGATCAGCAAGACGATCAAGCCGGCGCTGTGGATAAAGTTAAATCGGCTAGACCACCACCTCTATACATCCGTGGAGCCAACTGCAGCGCCCTGATTTCGAAGCTAGTAGAAACAGTAGGGGCAAATAACTTTGTTGTAACCCCTCTCAACAGGGGTAACATAAAAGAAATTAAATGTCAAACCCAAACTAAGGACAATTTCCGCATCATCGAAAAGTATCTTCGTAATGCTAACATAAACTTCTATACCTACCAACTAAAAAGCAGTAAAGGGCTCCAGGTTGTGTTAAAGGGGATTGAGCCATCGGTCCCACCTCAAGAAATAGCAGACGCATTGGCCGAAAAAGGGTTTGCGGTTAAGTCCGTTGTCAACATCATCAACAGGAATAAAGTCGCACAGCCGCTCTTTAAAATCGAGCTCCAACCAGATGCAAAGCGGTCGAAGCCAAATGAAGTGCATCCAATCTACAACCTTCAGCTCCTATTGCACAGAAGAATCACCGTAGAGGAGCCCCATAAGAGATACCAACCACCTCAGTGTAAATACTGCCAGGAATAAAACCACACCTCTAACAATTGCAATCTTAGGTCAGTGTGTGTTGGCTGCGGCGAACATCATAAAGATGGCATTTGCACCAAGGACAGAAACAACGTCGCACTAAGACTATGCAGTAACTGTGGAGGGAACCACACAGCCAACTACAGGGGATGTCCTGTCTTCAAGGATGTTAAATAGCACCTAAACGGGCGTAAACCCCCAGCTGGACCAAAAATCACCTTCAACGCCTCCAAAACTACACCGGAGGTATTCTTCGCCAAGGCTGTTAGATCATCTAACATGCCTGCTACAACCAATCCTAGTGTATCCTTCGCTAGTGTACTCCGAACTGGACAGACGGAGCCCGCGAAAGAGACCCCGTCACTATACCATCTACAGAATCCGCAACCTAGCGCACCAGAACTTGGCCAGCAAACTCCAAGTGGTTTAAAGGCCCTATTGATCTCACTTAATCAAAACATGACCGCTTTTATGACATTTATGCAAAACTGTATGCAGGAACTGATGCGGAATCAAAACCTGCTTATCCAGAAGCTTATCGAGAATAAATAATGGCTTCCCTACGTCTATGTCTCTGGAATACTAACGGCATCTCCAAGCACAAAAATGAACTGCAACTATTCCTAGACTCAAGTGAAATGACGTCATGCTGATATCGGAAACACATTTAACATCAAAAAATAATTTTCAAATACCAAAATATACCTTCTACGCAACAAACCATCCAGACGGAAAAGCTCATGGCGGGACTGGTATCCTAATCAAAAACCGTATAAAACACTCGTTCCTCAACAGATTCGAAACACAGCACCTACAAGCAACTGCTTTAACCGTCCAAACCAGCTGCGGCATGACTACACTGGTTGCCCTGTACTGCCCACCACGCTTACCGATTTCTTTAATACACTCGGATATCGCTTCATTGCACTATAACGGTAGACATACGCACTGGGGATCTCGAATGGTAAATCCTAAAGGCAAGCAGTTGTACAACACAATAGTCGACCCACTCAATAAGATGGATTGCGTCTCACCGGGTAGGCCTACTTATTGGCCCACAGATAGACAGAAAGTGCCTCACTGGATTTTAATTTCGCAGTAACCAAGAGGATTCCGATCACTCTTCAGTGCTATTCACACTATTAACAAGACCTCAAGTACTTGATCGCCCATATAGGCTTACTAACAATAAAACAAATTGGCTTAAATTTAAAATGCCCACATACTCTGTTCGCCGAAACTTTACGCTGCAGAGGACATTGACATATGCGTCTCTGCACTTGAGTCGATACTGGGAGCTGCAGCAAGAGTATCTACTCCACATGCCTCTACTTACGCTAAACCTGTTGACAGGCCTACGAACCGTCGGATAGAACAATTAGTAACGGAAAAACGACGTCTAAGAAGAGAATGGCAGATTACTCGATCACCAGCAGCAAAACTTCGCCTAAGGCATGCCAGCCGCAACCTCTCCAAGGAGTTAAGGCAAAAAGAAATCTGGGCTCAAAGGAAACACATAGAAAAGCTCACTCCATCCAGCACTAAACATCATCTGTGGAAAGCCCACCCAACTTTAAGCGCTCCTACAGAGACAGTTTCACCAATAAGGGGTCCAACCGGTGGATGGGCCCGCAGTGACAAAGAGAGGGCATCCGTATTTGCCACACACCTTAAAATGTTTTTCCAGCCAAATCCAATTTTGAAATGGTCCTGCAGATTCGTCTAAACTCATTTCTGGCATCGGAGAACACAATCCCTTCACACCAGTTGGGCTTCCACGAAAAACATGGGGCAATTGAACAAGTCAATCGTATAACATCCGAAATAAGAACAGCATTCGAACTAAAAGAATACCGTACGGCTGTCTTTCTCGACGTTGCCTAGGCTTTCGACAGAGTCTGGCTGGAGGGTCTAATGTTCAAAATCCGGCAGAAACTCCCACAGTACACCCACAAACTCATGGAATCTTACCTTTACAATAGGAAATTCGCTGTAAGATGTAATGGCGTCTCGGCTGACTTTGAAATCGAAGCTGGTGTACCGCAAGGTACACTGCAGACTTACCAACGAGTCTAGGACTTACAACGTCCACTTTTGCCGATGACACGGCAATCCTCAGCAGATCCATATGTCCGATACCAGCCTCTGCAAAATTAGAGGAACACCTCGAGGTGGTAGAGGAATGGCTAGCAACCTGGCGTATCCGGGTCAACGAGCAGAAATGCAAATATGTTACATTTACGCATAACAGAAGAAACTGTCCAACTCTAATGCTAAACAACGTACGAATTTTTCAAGCCATGGATGTCACTTACCTTTGGATCCACCTAGACAGCAGACTACGCTTAACAAAAGAAACTGTCCAGCTCTAATGCTAAACAACATACGAATTTCTCAAGCCGTGGATGCCACTTACCTTTGCATTCACCTAGACAGAAGACTAACTTGGCGCAAGCACATCGAGGCAAAAAAGTCATAGCTTAAACTGAAAGCGAGTAGCTTACATTGGAACATCAATGCTCGGTCCCCTCTACATATGGATTATAAAGTCCTCCTATACAACTCCGTACTGAAACCCATCTGGACTTACGGTGCCGTACTATGGGGAAATGCAAGTACCAGCAATGTCGACATTATACAAAGGGCGCGGTCAAAGATTTTAAGATCAATCACATGGGCTCCGTGGTACATACGAAACGACAACATTCAAAATGAAGTAAGTAAGTCGTCTCGCCGACTTAGGTATACCATACACCAGTAAAACAAATATTTCAAATTTATAATCACAAATGCATTTACGTTTTTTTTTTTTCAAAAATTCTGATTACATGCTTTTTAGAAGCATATCCCAGTATCTCGGTCACGCAAGCTTACAAGCACCTTAGCGCCCCACCAGCCAACGGCCAACTGAAAAAATGTTTATATGCATAACTTCGCTATTTTTAGTCCGATTTTGATTAATTTTATATATTGCTGGGTATTAGTATTAAATTCAAGTGTTCAAAAGGTAGAAAATTACGTGAGATAATCGAGTTTTCCCAAATTACGGCGGCGGAAAGGGGCGTGGCAAAATCTTTGCATATACAATATATGCGCATTTATTAATATTATCAAATTTGGTGTCTCTAGCTATTATAGTCTTTAAGAAAATCAAAGTTGTTTAAATTTTGTGGGTGAGGGGGGCGTGGCAAAAATTTGAAATAAACTTGACCACCGTAGGTAATACACGAGTCTACGTACCAAATTTGGTGACTCTAGCTCTTATAGTCTCTGAGATCTACGTGTTCATACGGACAGACGGACGGACGGACGGACATGTCTATATCGACTCGGCTGTTGATCCCGATCAAGAATATATATACTTTATGGGGTCGGAAAAGCTTCCTTCTCCCTGTTACATACATTTTGGCGACTTTAATATACCATTTCACCCTATGGGTGTATGGTATAATGATCTAAATATACCTAGCGTAAAATCTGAAATAGGTAGTCAACAACTAAAGTATTCTGCGAAACTGGATGGCCGCAATAATGTTCTTGCCAATTCCCTTACGCGAACTAATAATACAACACGTTTTAAAAGAAATGACAGACCAACCCATTAATAAGTGATTAGGTCCGCCTGCAATATCCCCAGGATTTATCTTAAGTACTATATTAAGAAAAATATCTCAAACTTGGTATGCTCTAATTTAAGAGTAGATTCAACAAATATATTTCAAACGTTAAAAAATATGTCGAATATTTTATTAAAATTTAATATATAAGAAAAGAAAGAGCAAGAGCTATGAAAACAAAGGATATCAATCTGCTGCAATTCACCTACCGCCTTCTTTCGGTTATCGGTCGATTTATCGTCGATTTATGGCGCCCAAACATGAGGCCGGATACGAAGGTTGTATAAAATTTATGGCGCCAAACTGTGGGGCAGGATAAAAGCATACTCAACTCCTTGACAATATTATATACTGACAAGAAGTTTATTTAAGTTACGGCAAGTGGTTATTTCGACGGCATACCACATTAGCAGTATGTAGTTCTACCCTACGTGATATAAAGTTTTGAGTTCAAGTATATCAGGAAATTCTTAAGATAAAAACTTGAGGTGTCAAGTTCTTGTCGATTTTGTTGGAACTATATTATGAACCCGTTTGCAAAAATGCTAAGTCTATTAAAGTCGATTAAATTGTTTTATAGTAAGCTTTGGTTGATTAAATGTTCAGGTGAATGGATCTTGGTAATACAGATGTTATATCCTTGCCGATAAAAGACTAGAAGAAATAAATTTGTAGATGCCATAGCCAAAAAAAAAAATAATAATAAAGTTACCAATATTCTTTAGGTTCATTTGGCTAGTTACGATATAAAACCACGTACCCAGTCATGTCACTTTTAGGAAAATAATTAATTGAAAAAAAAAATTTCTCTAGTTCAACATAGTTCACCAAGTAAGTACACTTCAGCAGAAAATATATGCAAAATTTGTTCCTTGGTTTTGGACAACTGTTTCTGTACTCCCTGTAAACACATTTTCCATAAATCCTTATCGTCGCTGTGATAGGAAGATTACATAAAATTTATGGCGCAGAAACGTGAGGCCGGGTAAGAAGCTTACAAGCAAGCGAGACAAAACAAATGCGTACTTTATTTCACCACCGAAATTTAAAGAGAAGAGACGAACATAGTAACAGAAAAGACGTAAGGATGGAAAAGACGAGCAACATCCCAAAGACGAAGAATTTGTTCAGACAGAAACAAAATATGAAGAGAAACAAAAGACGAAAAGACGACAAAGAGTGATTCCAAAGAAGATATTTCAAGTTCTGCTGAGGAAATAAAATAACACAATTATGTTTTGGAAAATATTTAATTAAATTAAATTTTTTTTTAAATAAAAATACGAATTACAAATTTTTAAAATAGTAAAAGATTATTTAAATGATTTTTGAAAAAAGAGAACAGATGAATTACAATTTTTGAAATAAGAAAAGATCTACTAACATCTAATTTAAACATTATTTTAAATTTTTTTTAAATCAATATTTATACACTTGCAAAAAGGGTATATTAATTTTGGTCAGAAGTGTGCAACGCATAACAGGAAGCATCTCCGACCATATAAAGTATATATATTCTTGATCAGAACGACGAGACGAGTTCATATAGCCATGTCCGTCCGTCCGTCCTATAAACGATTGTGCTAAATTTGGTCAAGATCGGGTGACTATATCATATAGTTCTCATAGCAACGATCGGTGGAAAACAGTGACTTTTATCAATACCATCGTTTTTCCTGTGTTAAGGTTGTTGGCCGTTCTTTCGCAAACTTTACTATATTTTGATAAAACGTTTTTCCACTTTGACGGCTTTATAGCCTCACTTATGTGAGGAAAGAGTAGCAAACAACTTGCAAGGGTATACAAAGTTCGGCCCGATCGAAGGGAAAGGGTACTAAACAACTTGCAAGGGTATACAAACTTTGGCGCGGTCGAAGTTAGCCCCGGCCGTTTGGTTTTACATATGTTGTTGACAGTTTTATGGGAGCAACAAAAAGGATGTAATAAGAATGGCTTTAAGATGTTGAGGTACTGCTGTAACAGTACAATAATATGATCTTCAGAAATATATTTATGGTTTACAGCTGTTTTCAGGAGCGGCTAAGTTGTTCTTAAACAGTCAAGATGGTGTTACAAGTTGGAGTAGTAGTTAAATAGTTGTCGAAAGAAGTTCACAAGCTATTAGAGAGTAGAAAGAAGAAATTCAACGAGAGTCTAGTTGAGTATTTTTATCTAACAAAGAGGTAGCTTGAGGGTATCCCCGACTCCAAAATTAACAGAAGCTTTTTTTACAATAGATTTAAAATAGTAGAAATAAAAACGACGATTTGAAAGGTGCAATCGAGAAGTACTTCAGAGGTTTTCAGATGCTTTAGATTACATTTAAATTAAATGGACCACAAAGCTAATCAGTGTGAGACGAAGAATACAAAGGATACAACGAAGACAAATACGAATAATCAACAGATGACTCTAAGGCTTAATCGTCCTTTTAAGGGTGTTCCAATGGGTAAGGAGTATTATATGATCTGTTTGATTTGGGCAGTGATATTTCTACTATTAGCGAGAGTGCCTATAAGGAAATATACCCTGTTAACTTTAAGAGTGATCGCATGGAGCTAATTGGCGTAGGACGGAAAAAGATTTGCACAGTTTGATTTGTTAACAATACACAGTTAGATGGTAACGTCGTATTCATACGTATTTATAGGCTATTTAGCCTTTCATGTTGTTCGAGATAAAGATACTTTGTGCAAAGGAATAATCGGAAATGATGTTTTGGAAAATTTAAATGCTACCATTGGTAAAAGCGAAATTGTTTTCCACAAAGACGGGAAATCGAGACAAATGAGCGGGTCCAGTGCCCAGAAATGAAGACTATAGTAGCAGACGGGATCCCAATTTATCAGAGGCAAGTCGCTTACCATATCAGGATCAGACGATAGTAGATCAGCGAATAAGGATGGATGGAGGTTGGAATAGTTCGTCAAAGCTTTTCCAAGCATTTATCTCCTGTGGTGCTAGTTTCGAAGAAAGATGGCAAGAAAATAGTATGCTCTGATAATAGAAAGCCAGATCTCAAGATAATACGACGCCACATTCAACACTATGATTTTGAGATCAAACATCGATGAAACAACCAGATGTTTCGAACAAGAATCCTTGTTTAATGCCTGAAAACACTCTAAAAGACAAAATGAGAACAAATAAAATAAAATAAGGGGGTCATAAGGCGAATCAGTGTAGCACACAGGGAAAAGAGTTCAAAAAAGATAGTAATAAAGTGCAACAACTTACTTAGAAATTGAGAAATCGTGTTTTTAAAAATATTTAAGTTCGCAATGCGGTTATATCAGCATTTTTTTATACAGGTAGTGATGTCTCGACTATAGGTGAAAGTGCATACAAATGAGTTTAGTCCCCTTGAGTTCAGATATCAAAGAGTTATTTGGAATAGGAAGCAAAAAAATGTACACTAAATGATCTTTTAAAATAGACACGGCTTAAATTGGAGTTCCTATTAAGATGTGTTTCCATGTAGTGAGAGATAGAGATACAGTATATGATGGTGTATTCGGAAATGAGGTATTTGAGGTTGTAAATGCTACAATGGAAAAAAAGGGATTAGTGTTTTACAGGAATGAACCTGCAGCGGAGCAAAATCAAGTTATGGCTCGTTATAGTAATTCACAAAATCTACTCTCAGTACGCGAGAAAAGTCTAATA
Source organism: Drosophila paulistorum (assembly GCA_018152135.1). Classification (NCBI taxonomy): domain Eukaryota; kingdom Metazoa; phylum Arthropoda; class Insecta; order Diptera; family Drosophilidae; genus Drosophila; species Drosophila paulistorum. The sequence goes on from JAECXG010000134.1 coordinate 1,760,319, forward strand.
GATAAAAAGATGAAGCAAGTCGACGCATTAAGTGGAGTATGTGGTTTACTGTCAGGAGATTCTTTGCGGAGTAAGATAGAATTTACGCAGAGAATGGATAAGCTCCATTCTGAAAGACTTAGAGAAAAGAGCGATTGTCGATTATTACATGCAGTCCAGAATATTATGTAAATATCCGTTCAAGAAAGTTTTTGTAATACCTGCTAGCCTAGAACAAGAGATAATATTGGTTGCTCATCGACAAGTGCACTTTGGAGCTAAGAAGACTATTGATCTAGTGGAGAAAGAGTATTATATCCTCAGTTTGCCAAGCAAAGTGGAGAGTGTGGTGAGGTCCTGCAAAGAATGTATTGTGAGTAATGCGAAAGAGAACCTGACCAAGACGCGGGAGGAACACTGGAAATCGTTAAATAGAGGTGGAAAATCTGCAGGATAAAATAACCCTTATCGGGTTGTTCGGAAAAGGACGCATGCTCGCTATGCGGTTGAGATAGTTGGAGACGAAGAAGGACCCAAATGTACTACCACCGTGGCAGAATATTTGGTGAATGTGGAGATCGGATGGCCGAATCTAGGATCGCGTTATGGGCAGTAGCAGAGGTGACTTCATGTAAGAATCGGTATCGATAGAATATCGATAGAATATACGATGCATGTGGAATAAAGAGTCTAGCAGACAGTCTGTAAAGGAGATTCTAGGAGTAGAGTGCGTCTAGAAATTTGCGTCTAGAGAAAGAGTTAGTACAGTCCGAAGAACAAAGAGAAACATTGAGACGTTTTGAATTGATTTTGTTAATTAACTAATAAGACTAACATAATACAATAAAGTAATAATATCGAACCAGTGTGTATATTAAATTTCCACAACTTTGGGACTCGTTGGGGATATATCGTCTAGAAAATATCGTTCTGAAAAGGTTGAACTTTCTACTTTTAAAGTGGCGCAATTTCGCCGCTTACTGCAAAAGATGCTGCATAGGTATTCGTTTTTTTTGTTATTGGTATTTTTGTTTCATTTGTTGCTTGTACTTTCCTGTTTGTGGGCGCTGCTGTTGTTGTTCGTGCTCTACTGCTGGTGTTGTCTTCGTTGCTGGTGTTGTTGCCGCTGCTTTTACTTTTGTTGCTCCTCTTCTAATTTAAATATTTTCTGCCAGATTCGGGCGTTCGTGTGCAGGCCAACATTACTGACCGTCTAGCAAAGAATATCTTAATGGCCTATATGGTGTACCGCACCATACAGTGAAGGCTTAATCATAAGAACACTATATATTAGCCCAGCAAACATTCGAAAGCAAGAAACTTGATAGCAGCAGAACACAGCAAAAATCCGAAAGCGAGAACCCGACAGCAACAGCAATAGCAAATAACCGAAACAAATTGCGCTCATGGCAACAGCTAAATCATACATTTTAGAGCTGGGAACTGTTCCGACTGTTATTATCGGCCAGGTTTGGAAATCGACGAAAGCAGCAAAAAATAGTCGCAGCAGAACTGTTTAATTTTAGTAGTTTGCTTCAGCCTATACATGCATAAAAAAGAATGCACACATTCTTAATACTCTTTCCTTAAATGTACAAGGCTTTGATATTGAAGTTTGAAGTTTGCGTGTGTGTTTGGTTTTAAGCAATAATTGTCATATGAATTTTATGACTTACGTTTGTTTATGTTTCGATTTGTATATTTCTTAGGTCAATCTGATTTGGTGAAGCCATTTCAGCTGATGTTTAATCTTAATCTTAAACATTCTGCAAAGGGCCGCCAAATGCGACGTTTTGGATTTTATTTTTATAGTTAGTTATCTTATGCAAATTATTAATATTATCATAAGTAAGATAACTATTGTTAAAGAAGCATGACCAGTTACATAATGGACGTTCAACCTAGTCAATCTAATGTTCCTTTACGATTGTCACTGACTTCTCTTCTTTTTGTAATATTTGGCATATTACCTAACGTTTCTGTTTCGGGATATCTACCCATTCCTGATGTGCATTACCGTGCTGACTTCTAGCCTTTTTATATGGTGGAGAATTTAAAAAATAACTACCTTTACTTTTTGACTTGTCCCAATGTGATTTTTGCTCCACTATTTTGAAATATCGCTGATTGTTGAAATTTGAGTGGTTATTCTGTTTATTATTAAATTTTGTTCTTTTATAATTATTTTGCCATATCTGCCTTTTGGGAACTATAGTTTCGGACAATTTGTTACCGGAATCTATTTTGAAATTATTTTTTAGATAATCATTATCTAATTGACCCATTGCCTTCTGAATATTCTCATTTTGTACTGGCTCTTTTTTCTTCCCCAATTTTCACTTTACCTCCAATGTGAGGTCCTGCCGGGGGCCATAAATTTGTTTCTTGATCTTTCCTGTTGTATTTCTCTGGAGTTGTGTTGTTTTTATTTTGAAATTTACCTTTCCCCTCCTCGCAACGTTGTTTAAAATCTGTGACATCTATTGTTGCTGCCACTACAGATATATTCTGATTTAATTTGGTGCATCCCGAGACGATCCAACCAAATTGAGTATTTTGACCTAGTAGGACATCAATCTTTGTAATTCCCCTTTTTAAGATTTGGGTATATACGTTTACCCCCATTATTATATCAACCCTACCAGGTGTATTAAAGGCTGGATCAGCTAGCACGTAAGTTTAATATTTTGACATATATACGTCTACTATTTTTAATGGAAGAGCTTTCATTAACTTAGGCACCACAATTGCCTCAACCTTAAGATGTCCTTTCCAATGATTTTTCGTCTTGCCATGTAATTTTACCTTATATATTGATTTATTGGATTTTATTGAGGACCCGCCACTTATTTCTGTATATTGTTTAATTTTAGGTAGTTTTAATATTTGAGCGGCCTCTTCAGACAAAATGGTGCTCTGTGAACCACAATCAATAAGGGCTCTTAGAGTCTTATATCCGCCATTTGCATTTCTTACTTGTATTACAGCTGTGGCCAACAGTGTTGGTTGTGCGGTTACACAAGTATTAACTCTCTCCTGTTTTTCTTCAAAATGGAGTAAGGTTTGGTGTTCCTTACTGCACAATGAACAGACCATTTTATTAGTGCACACCTTATTGTTTGAATGGGTCAAGCATCTTATGCATAGCTACACTTTTTTGGCTATTTAATACATTTCAGTAGGTGTCAATCCTTTAAACTTATAGCATTTATATGCTTTGTGCCCGGCAATTTTGCAAATCGGACATTAATCTTCGACTTCCGCATAATTTAAAACAGTTTGTAGCGGTTTTTTCTCTTTTTTGCTCATGGCACTTAGCGAGCATATAATTGTATGCTCGTAGAGTAGAGTCTCTCTGTCAAATTTCCTTAGTAGGAGCTGTGCGAATATTACGTCAACTTCATCGGACAAAATTGCTTTTATTTTAATTAAGTAATCTGACTCATTAATTATGTCAATCACTCCTTTTACACTTTTTGCGGATTCATTGTTGATCATCGGTATCTCAACGATCCGACTTAATTGTTCAGAAAATACCCTCCGATTATTTTCATATCGCTTGTTTAATAGTTCCCAAGCGGCACTATAGTTGTCAGCTGAACCTGACAATAGATGGGCTACCATGCTCTTTGCTTCGCCATTTAACGCGGATTTTAAATAATTAAATTTAAGAGTAGGACTTAGATCCCCTCTTTTTTCAATCAGTTCCACGAATAATTCTACAAACAGGTCCCATTCTCTAGGTTCACCAGAAAATGTGGGTACCTGTTTTTTCGGCAACACCGGTAGTTCGCCTCTTACGGTAACATTCTCAGCTTTCAAATTATTGTGATCGTTTATTTTCTCATGGTTTTGTTAAGTGTCAACACCTATTTATTATGTGGAAAATCGAGCCACCATGTTCTCAATTACACTCAAGTCACTGACTTGCTGCCTCGGTGCTCTGAATTCGTCCATCCCCTGCTGCAGTTTGAGGATTTGTTGCTGTAGCTGTAGCAACTCATGTTGTTTCTGCAGCGTCGCCAGTTGCTCATCCAGGCTGGGGAAGGCGGAAGGGGCCGGTGCAATGGCGGCCGCGGCAGACGACACGGAGGGCACTAAAGCGGGCATCTCTTCCCATGGGTCCGCGTCGGGACCAGTACGGGTGCGGCCATCGCGGCAGCAGACTGCAGAGGTGGCCTGAAAGCGGCGGACACCGCAGCGGTGGGCTCAGCGGGGGCGGGTACGGCGGCAGCGACGGTTACAGCAGGGGCGAATATAGCAGCGGCGGGCCCGACAGGGGCGAGTATGGCAGCAGTTGGCCCAGCAGGGGCGAATGCGGCAGCATTCGGCACAGCAGGGGCGGGTGTGGCAGCAGTCGGCCCCGCAGTGGCGAGTATGGCAGCAGTTGGCCCAGCAGGGGCGTGTATAGCAGCGGCGGGCCGGCAGGGGCGAGTATGGCAGCAGTTGGCCCAGCAGGGGCGAGTATGGCCGCAGTTGGCCAAGCAGGGGCGGTCCCGGCAGGGGCGAGTATGGCAGCAGTTGGCCCAGCAGGGGCGGGTGCGGCAGCAGTCGGCCCAGCAGGGGCGAGTATGGCAGCGGCGGGCCCGGCAGGGGCGAGTATGGCAGCAGTTGGCCCAGCAGGGGCGGATGCGGCAGCAGTTGGCCCAGCAGGGGCGGATGCGGCAGCAGTCGGCAGCAGTTGGCGCAGCAGGTGCGAGTATGGCAGCCGTTGGCCCAGCAGGGGCGGGTGCGGCAGCAGTCGGCACAGCGGTACTCGGTACTGCAGCGGCGGCTCCAGTGGCAGCCGGTACTGCAGCGGCAGTCACAGCAGTGGGTGCATCAGCAGCGGCGGGCGTGGAGGCGGCCGTCCTAGATGTGGAGCGTGTGGCCTGCCGTGTCCCGAATTATGTATCCTTTCGGGTAGTCATCCCACTACTGAGTTGTAAACAGTTATTTATTATGTGGAAAATATAAGGATTAGTTTGGATGTCACAGATTTAATTTTCTAATTCGCAGCTAGTGCGTCTTGTTTGTTGCATTGCCGCAAAAGAAGAGAGCAGCTTTTCAGTGTGGCCACATATCGATAATTTCCCTTGGTGACTTATGACTAACAATCGATACTTATTACTAACAATCGATACTTATTACTAACAATCGATACTTATTACTAATCGATACTACAATACTGGTTTCGGTATATGCGTGAGCATTACTTTGTAAATAATTGGAATCTTACAACTCGGCCGTCTTGACGAGGAATCGACCTCGATTTGTGCCCGCCGAAGTATCCACATTCTTAATAACTACAAAATCCCCCTCCTCAAAACTAATGGCAGGGGGGTGATGCTTTGCATAATACTCCGAATTATATTCTTGGGACTTGACAATGTTACGGAAGGCTACTCCCCGGACGTCTACCTCTGAGGCATCGACATCCATCGTTCTCTCACCCAACCGTTCGGTTAGTTCATCCACTACCACACCTCGTTGTTCAACCCCGAATAGGAGTACGGAAGCGCCAAATTTGGGTGTGGAGTGGACGAAGTTATTCAATGCAAACTCTATGTTCGGCAGTTGTTGGACCCAATCTGCGTGGTCCACGGGTTCCGACAGTTTACCCAACATGGGGCCCAAAACACGGTTAACCCGCTCGACTTGGCCGTTGGCCCGGGGTGAGGCAGTGGCATTTAGCACATGAATTATATTATTGGCCTTCAGAAATTATTCAAATTCGGAGGAAGTAAAGCACGTACCTCGATCGCTGACAATTCGGTTGGGTCTACTGTAATTTGTGAAATACTGAGATTTTAACGTCTGACATACTTCACGTGAATTAGTAGTGGCCGCAGGATACAGCTTCACAAATTTGGTGAAAGCGTCAATGACAACCAGAAGATACTTTTTCTTAGAGCGTTTGGACGGAAAGTGACCCAGATGGTTAATATGAATGGTATCAAACGTAAGGGGTTCTTTCGGAATACTATGTAGCGTAACACGGTTGTCCGAGGCGGACGCGGAGTAGTAGATCCACTTGAGGCAATTTTCAATGTAATTATTAACATAAGACTTCATACACGGGAACCAGTAATGCTTCTTGATTTGTGTACAACATTTCTCTGGGGCCATGTGGTCAAGCTTCTCGTGCACTACTCGTATGACATGATTTATCATTTCGGAAGGGACATAAAGTTGAGGTACGCTCGTCGAGGACAGGCGGTACACTACTCTGTCTCGCAGTTCGAAATCCGCTATCTCATATTTCTCTAACTCATCTCGGAACTCCGAGACAATCTCAGGGTCCCGGTTCTGGGTTAACTGCAGTTGGAAGTCGAGGTTTAGATCGTCAACGTATGCGGCAGTTTCTATTCTGCTTAGAGCATCAGCATGGGGCATACCAACCCCCGAGCGGTGTACAATCGTGTAGTTATAGTTTTCCAACAGCAGGGCCCAGCGAGCAATTTTGGCGGAATGTCCACCGTTTCTCAGTGTCAATACAATCCGAACCGATTTTGAACGGGATGAACTTAAGGTTTGTCTCAAAACGTTTTAAGGAATACACGATAGCTAACGTCTCTAGTTCATAACTGTGTAGTTTCGATTCAGCGGCGGAGAGAAGTAGGAAACTGGGTGTAATTTACCGTCTGTTTGTTTCTGGAGGAGCACTGCTCCGAAACCAATTGAACTAGCATCGCAGTGTAACTCTGTTTCAAACTTTGGGTTGTAAATAGATAGCACGGGAGATTCGATCAGTTTCAACATCAGTGTTCGGAAAGCTTCGAGGCATTCCTCGGAGACGACATAAGGGGTATCTTTTCTTAACAGTCGGGACAGCGGATTCGCAATCTTAGCGAAACCCGGTACAAATCGGCGGAAGTATGAGAATAAGCCTAAGCAACGCTCTAATTCCTTGCTATTCCTTGGGATGGGCAAATCCCGTATCGCCTGAACATGACCTGGCTTAGGCGTGATACTGGCGGAATTGGCTAAGTAACCCAAGTACTCTAGTTCCCTATACGCAAAACGGCATTTAGTCAGCTTTAGGCATAGCCCGTTCACTCTTAACGTATACAATATTTCCTTCAGAATCTCAATGTGGGTTTCAAAGTCATGCGATGCGACTAGGATATCGTCCATATATATCACCGAAGGGTCCGAAGGGCATGCGTACATATTCAAACTGGCCATCAGGGGTTACAAAGGCAGTTGATTGAGTCTGGGTACATTTTCACATGGTGAAAACCGTTCTTCAAGTCCAAGATAGTGAAGAGTGATTTACCACCCAGATGTTCGATGTAATCATCTAACAGAGGAATCGGAAAATAATCTCGAACTGTAATTTTGTTCAACGGCCGGTAATCTACACATTTCCTCATGGTGTTGTCCTTTTTACGGACAGGGACAATCGCGGCAGCGTAAGGAGAACTACTGTGGCGAATAATGCCAGCTTTCAAGAGATCGTCAGAAATCTCACGCACCTCAATGCGTTCGTGGTGCGACAGACGGCAGGGGCGGCAGAAAATCGGAGTTTGACTAGTCAGCTCTATTTTCATTTCATAGTTCATGGGCTTGACTAGATCTGGGTCAACCTGTACATACGCAGTGGAAATAATAGACTTTAAGTCTGCGGTTTGCTCTTCCCGTAACGTGGGCTCTATATCAAACTCTGGCTCACTGACATCAGGGACTTCAATGGCGTTTATAGCCACAAGAACATCCTTCAGTGCTTCCGGAGGTGCCGCAGAAGTTTTTGGAAGGGGAGAATCAGACAACAATTCGGCAGACACAATCTCATTCCTATCGTGCGGTAGTACCGCTATATCTTTCCTACATATATTAAAAGACTTCAGAACAGCAGTGAGTTTTGTATTTATACATTCAGTCGGTTTATTCGGCAGTTCGGTTGCTTTGTTCGTTCAGACTTCAAAAGTATATATTGTCTCTGTACTGCGGAGGTGAACCCTACACTGGACTTGGCCCAATGACCGAAGTTGGCTATTTCCCAAACCACGGCAGTTCAATCTACTGGGGCTAAAACGGCAGTTGGAGGGGACTTCAGATTGACGGATAAAACTCTTCGGACTGCCCGAATCGAGAAGGGAAAACATATTTATAAATTTCCCATCTTGCACTTCATCACAAACAAAAGCAACACTCACCAGTTGTAGATGGTTTAGTCGATCTCCTACATCATCAGCAGCGGCGGCAGCAGTGGTGGACGGGCAGTTGTTATAGATGTGGCCCACTATGCCACACTTGAAACAATCGCGGCAGCGTAAGGAGTACTGCTGTGGCGAATGAGACCAGCTTCCAAGAGATCGTCACAAATCTCACGCACCTCAATGCGTTCTTGGTGCGACAGACGGCGGGGGCGGCAGAATATCGGAGTTTGGCTAGTCAATTATATTTTCATTTCATAGTTCAAGGGCTTGATTAAATCTGGGTCAACCTGTACATACGCAGTGGAAATAATAGACTTTAAGTCTGCGGTTTGCTCTTCCCATAACGTGGGCTCTATATCAAACTCTGGCTGTATGTATTGTCGGTGTGTTGCGGAGGTGAACACTACACTGGACCTGGCCTAATGACAGAAGTCGTCTATTCCCTAGACCACGCCAGTTCAATCTACTGGGGCTAAGACGGCAGTTTGGGGGGACTTCAGGTTGACGGATAAAACTCTTTGCACTGCCCGAATCGAGAAGGGAAAACATATTTATAAATTTCCTATCTTGCACTTCATCACAAACAAAAGCAACACTCACCAGTTGTAGATAGTTTAGTCGATCTCCTACGTCATCAGCAGCAGTGTTAGTGGTGGCAGTTCCAATCCGAGACGGGCAGTTTTTATAGATGTGGCCCACTATGCCACACTTGAAACATGAATTCGGAGGTCTGATTGGTTTCGGGCATTGATTCTTGTAATGCCCGCCCCCACCCTGAGCAGTTGAAGCATCTGGTCTCACTTGTGGTGATGCCTGGTGATTTGTTTCCAGACGACGCGGCAGTTGTTGGCTGCGCCTTCACGCTAGTGCTTTGTCTAGAGACTCATAGACGCTCGTAGCGTTCCAGTAGGGGCTTCAGTTCAGCCACCGTACGAGCTGAGTACAGCATGCCGACTCGAGTAGAGTTGTCCCGCAATCCATCGATGATCAGGTCGACCAGCTCAATCTCCGTAATCGGAGCATTCATGGCAATCTCCTGCATCTCGATTGCGAATCTCAAGCATCCTTCGCCTGCCCTGATGCGCCGGCTACGCAGAGCGTGGTACACCTCCTCGATACTACGCGAGCGTCCAAACTCTCGCAGGAGGATTGCTTTCAGTTCTCCGCAGCTGTGCACCGATACCGTATGCAGCAGCACCGCCGCCGTCCCCTCCAGCATGCGACGGCATGCAACCAAACGTAGGCGGTCATTTAACTGCAGGATTTCAAACGCGTCCTCCAGATCGTTCAGCCATTTCTTCACATCGTATGCGGTATCCGCTGAAAATCGAGCCAACATGTTCTCAATTACACTCAAGTCACTGACTTGCTGCCTCGGTGCTCTGAATTCGTCCATCCCCTGCTGCAGTTTGAGGATTTGTTGCTGTAGCTGTAGCAACTCATGTTGTTTCTGCAGCGTCGCCAGTTGCTCATCCAGGCTGGGGAAGGCGGAAGCGGCCGGAGCGATGGCGGCCGCGGCAGACGACACGGAGGGCACTAAAGCGGGGCGAATATAGCAGCGGCGGGACCGGCAGGGGCGAGTATGGCAGCAGTTGGCCCACAGCAGTGGCGGGTGTGGCAGCAGTCGGCCCCGCAGAGGCAAGTATGGCAGCAGTTGGCCAAGCAGGGGCGAGTATAGTAGCGGCGGGCCCGGCAGGGGCGAGTATGGCAGCAGTTGGCCCAGCAGGGGCGGGTGCGGCAGCAGTCGGCCCATCAGGGGCGAGTATGGCAGAAGTTGGCCCAGCAGGGGCGAGTATAGCAGCGGCGGGCCCGGCAGGGGCGAGTATGGCAGCAGTTGGCCCAGCAGGGGCGGATGCGGCAGCAGTCGGCAGCAGTTGGCGCAGCAGGTGCGAGTATGGCAGCCGTTGGCCAAGCAGGGGCGGGTGCGGCAGCAGTCGGCAGCAGTACCGAGTCTGCAGCGGCAGCTCCAGTGGCAGCCGGTACTGCAGCGGCAGTCACAGCAGTGGGTGCATCAGCAGCGGCGGGCGTGGAGGCGGCCGTCCTAGATGTGGAGCGTGTGGCCTGCCGTGTTCCGAAATATGTATCCTTTCGGGTAGTCATCCCACTTCTGAGTTGTAAATAGTGATTCATTATGTGGAAAATATAAGGATTAGTTTGGATGTCACAGATTTAATTTTCTAATTCACAGCTAGTGCGTCTTGTTTGTTGCATTGCCGGAAAAGAGAGCGGGCTTTCAGTGTGGCCACATATCGACAATTTCCCTGGGTGACTTATGACTAACAATCGATACTTATTACTAACAATCGATACTACAATACTGGTTTCGGTATATGCGTGAGCATTTAAATATGTTTGACAATAAATTGATTTTTTTTTTATTTTCTTTTTATGTATTTACTTATATGAATGTATTTTTATACCCTTGCAAAAAGGGTATATTAATTTTGGTCCGACCTTATAAAGTATATATATTCTTGATCAGCATGACGAGACGAGTTCAAATAACCATGTCCGTCCGTCCGTCCGTCAGTCCGTCCGTCCGTCAGTCCGTCCGGCCGTCCGTCCGTCCGTCTGTCTGTCCGTCCGTCTGGATCGATGCGAACTCCTCCTAGACCGTAAGAGCTACAGAGCTGAAATTTTGCACGTAGGCTTGTATATACTGCAGGGTTTGTATATCTCGGATTCAGTCGGATCGGACCACTATATCATTTAGCTCCCATACAAAGACACGAAAAGTGAGTTTTCTCAATAACTTTGTTACTTTTTAAGCTATTGTCGTGAAATTTAATATAAGTAAGATTATTGTAACTATAAACCACTGATACAAACTGGCCCTCTCGTTTGTATATATTTTTATATTGTTATTGACCCTTCAACGGGCAACTTGCTTATAAATATTATGGATTTTTTTTTTTTAATCAATTTTATATATTTTTTACTTTCCCTACTCGATCATCGTTTGTTTTATACTCTGTCTCTTACCACTGGTGGGGAAGAACAGAGTTATTTTATTTTTGATACCTTTAGCTGATCTTAGCATTTACACTTGCATAAGAATTCAGACTTAAAGGCACTGATTCACCCTCTGAGTCTCTTACCACTGGTGGGGGAAAACTGCACAGTTCCTTTTTTCGAAGGACCAAAATAAATCCGGCTCGAAGGACCAAAATGAATCCGGCTCGAATAGGGATTCCCGGAGAGAAGGCAAATAACCCAGTCTTTATTCGTTGAATTCAAAATATGAACTGATTTTATTGGAAAAATTGTTGTATATATAAATGAACTCTTAGAACTCTCGATACTCGAGGCGACAAATGTTCTTAATAAAATGCTTATTCTAATGCCCCACGTCTTTGGGGTTGAAAATTTGTTTATATTTCATGCTCAGCGTTTGGCGACTTGATAATTCGTCGTTGTGGTCTTAAGTTTAAGTGTCGCCAGACTGCGGATGCATGTGTGTTTGGTTTTAAGCAATAATTGTCATATGAATTTTATGACTTACTTTTGTTTATGTTTCGATTTGTATATTTCTTTTGGTCAATCTGATTTGGTGAAGCCATTTCAGCTGACCACGATGTTTAATCTCAAACATTAATTTTGGTCAGAAGTGTGCAACGCATAGAAGCAAGCAGAGAACTTCAATGAGTAATAAATTTTACGGTGCACTCAATCATTGAGTACACGAACGCTCACAAAAGTATTGCTAGTAGTTCATTCTGTATGACCGCATATTTTCCTACAACTTAATTGAGCGGAACGAATCTTTTGCTTAGGCAAATGGGAGTGACAGATGATTTTTGGTTTGTTTGAAGGATTTATCGCCTGTTTGCTGCTCCCAATCACACTTTTCGATTGTGTGTGATTGAGTGGCCATATGAAATATTTATCGAATTTTTGTCATTTTCGGATAAAAATAATTCAAAATTCATAACAGAATGGATCCTTTACCTTGTCTATCAAACGCAAAGGACGCAGTCGCAGTTTGGTCGATTTTGTGTTAAAACATAAAATTTCGTATTTTGCGGCACATAGTTAAACTTCTTGTTCCATATAGCCTTAATAATTGTAATTATTAAATAATGTAAATTATGTAAATACGAACAGTGACTTTTCTGAATAACTCTTCGCTATTTTCTGAGCTATCGTCATGAAATTTAATATTGGTGAGTTTATTGCAGCTATAAACAACTGTGCCAAATTTGATAAAGACCGGGTGACTATATCATATACCTCCCATAGGAACGATCGGTCGAAAACAGTGACTTTTGTCAATAACTTTGTTAATTTTAATTTGATTGCTTTTAAATTAAACATTTAATAGTTAAATATAACTGTTAATGACTGTGCCGAATTTGGTAAAGATCGGGTAATTATATCATATAGCTCCCAGGATTGGATGATTGGATTTTTTCCAGTTCTCTGAAAGCAAGCATCTTCAACCATATAAGATAATAATAATAATATAAGAAGTCAAAAATTTGTTTGAAATTTACCTTTTTTCACCCCCCGTAGATCCGCTACTGGCCATAGGAACGATCGGTGGAAAACACTGAATTTGATCAGTAACTTCGGTATTTACTATGCTAAGATTGTAGGCCGTTCTTTCGCAAACATTAGACGATTTAGATAAAACGTTTTTCCACTTTGATAGCTATGGGTAAGGAAAGAGTTACAAAAAAACTTGCAAGGGTATACAAATATTTAAATTAGTTGAAAAAAAAATGTTATGTGCCAAGCCATCTGGCAACGCAATTTTCTGGCATCTCCCAATAAGCAGTTAGTCCAGCCATATCTATTGCATAGGACATTCTCAATATTAACTTTGCCATAACATAACTTTGTATCTATTATTATCTAAACTGTTATAATAAAATAATCCAATTACATATTCTAAACTGGTGACGGGGATTTGATGCTAATGATCATCCGGAATTAAACTTGGAATTATTGACGGCAAAACATCAAATGAAGTAAGTAAGTCGTCTCGCCGACTTAGGTATACCATACACCAGTAACACAAATATTTCAAATTTGTAATAACAAATGCGTTTGCCTATTTAAAAAAATTTCTGTTCACATGCTTTTTACAAGCATATCTTAGTATCTCACTCACTCATGCATACCGCACCCTAGCGCCCGCTCCCACCAACAACGACCAACTCCGTCCTTATGGAAAAACGTTTATATGCATAACTTAACTATTTTTTGTCCGATTTTGATCAAATTTTATATATTGCTGGGTATTAGTGTCAAATTTAAGTGTGCCAAATTGGATGACGATTTGATGATGGAATTTTTCAAATTTCGGGGGCGGAAAGAGGCGTGGCAAAATCTTTATACATACAAAATCTTTATACATACAAAATGTGCGCATTTACTAAGCAAATATACAAACCAAATATAGTGTCTCTAGCTGCAATAGTTTTTGAGATAAACGTTTTTTTTAATTGCGGGGACGGAAAGGGGCGTGGCAAAAATTTGAAATAAACTTGATCACTTTACATACTACATGAGCCTACATACCAAATTTGGTGGGTCTATCTCTTATAGTCTCCGAGATCTACGCGTTCATGCGGACGGACGGACGGACAGACGGACATGGCTAGATCGACTCGGCTGTTGATACTGATTAATAATATATATACTTTATGGGGTCGGAAAAGCTTCCTTATGCCTGTTACATATATTTTGCCGACTTTTATATACCATTTCACCCTATGGGTGTATGGTATAAAAATTGTCACGCATAAAAGCATACATATACGTTTACATATACATGTACATGCTGTGGTGAAATTTTTGCAAACGTTACACATACACTTCGTTTGCTGGTGAATTTGGGGAGAATCGTGATGCCGTGTCACGGGCCGGAAAGGCCATCTTAAGCGTGTCTGCCGGAATAAAGATTCGTCGAACGCTCTTCGTCCAGTTAAGAGGAAATTTCCACGCAGGAAATCGGTAAACCTCATATCTAATCTGGTGAGCCTGAAGAAACGTATCACGGTTCAGATTAAAGGTCAATCTTGTACTTTTGAAGTGGATTCTGGATCCGACTATGATGACGTTGCGCACTTTTGATCGTATCTGGCCAACAACCAAGCCAAAGGTTTATAACTACGATCCGGGGTTTAGTGACTACCAACACAACCCAATCTAGATACTATCAGTTTTTGATGTATAAATTCATTACGACGGTCGTAAAATTGGTAATCTACCAGTCATCGTCACTAAAAGCGGTTGTAGCGACCTTCTGGGTTACAACGGGTTTGACCCACTAGTCATCAGTACAAGGGCATTCATTCAGTAGGCAGTGACGTACAAATCGCAAGCATTCTGGATAAGTACACACATTTATTCTCAACAGAATTGGTTGTTACACTGGTCCGCCAGTCACCATAAACATTGATGCATCATACATATATTGTCACTCATCGAAGTCAATCGTGTTTTTTTTTGCGCTCTCGCTTTATTACTGTCCATCGTTCTTTCGTGAAGTTAATTTATAATATTCAATTTAAATTGTTTTTTTTTTATCAATTTTTAATAATTCGCTATACTCATCGCGAAGTTTGTGTTAAATTTATTAACATTTATATTTATTAATATCAAAACTTTAACAAACGCAAATATAATTTTGTTGTTGCGCTGCTTAGTTTTTGATTTCGTACTATTTTTTGCTCCCACCCGCGCTCTCGAATTACAGTTCATAGTTTCTTTTTGCTTGTGTTGTGTTGGTGCTCTCAATTCTTTTGTTTTCTTTTTTGATCGCGCTCTTACCACTGGTGGGGGAGAACAGAGTTATTTTATTTTTGCTACCTTTAGCTGATCTTAGCATTTACACTTGCATAAGAATTCAGACTTAAAGGCACTGATTCACCCTCTGAGTCTCTTACCACTGGTGGGGGAAAACTTCACAGTGCCTTTTTTCGAAGGAGAAAAATGAATCCGGCTCGAAGGACCAAAATGAATCCGGCTCGAAGGACCAAAATGAATAGGGATTCCCGGAGAGAAGGAAAACAACCCAGTCTTTATTCGTTGAATTCAAAATATGAACTGATTTTATTGGAAAAATTGTTGTGTATATAAATGAACTCTTAGAACTCTCGATACTCGAGGCGACAAATGTTCTTAATAAAATGCTTATTCTAATGCCCCACGTCTTTGGGGTTGAAAATTTGTTTATATTTCATGCTCAGCGTTTGGCGACTTGATAATTCGTCGTTGTGGTCTTAAGTTTAAGTGTCGCCAGACTGCGGATGCATGTGTGTTTGGTTTTAAGCAATAATTGTCATATGAATTTTATGACTTACTTTTGTTTATGTTTCGATTTGTATATTTCTTTGGTCAATCTGATTTGGTGAAGCCATTTCAGCTGACCACGATGTTTAATCTCAAACATTAATTTTGGTCAGAAGTGTGCAACGCATAGAAGCAAGCAGAGAACTTCAATGAGTAATAAATTTTACGGTGCACTCAATCATTGAGTACACGAACGCTCACAAAAGTATTGCTAGTAGTTCATTCTGTATGACCGCATATTTTCCTACAACTTAATTGAGCGGAACGAATCTTTTGCTTAGGCAAATGGGAGTGACAGATGATTTTTGGTTTGTTTGAAGGATTTATCGCCTGTTTGCTGCTCCCAATCACACTTTTCGATTGTGTGTGATTGAGTGGCCATATGAATTATTTATCGAATTTTTGTCATTTTCGGATAAAAATAATTCAAAATTCATAACAGAATGGATCCTTTACCTTGTCTATCAAACGCAAAGGACGCAGTCGCAGTTTGGTCGATTTTGTGTTAAAACATAAAATTTCGTATTTTGCGGCACATAGTTAAACTTCTTGTTCCATATAGCCTTAATAATTGTAATTATTAAATAATGTAAATTATGTAAATACGAACAGTGACTTTTCTGAATAACTCTTCGCTATTTTCTGAGCTATCGTCATGAAATTTAATATTGGTGAGTTTATTGCAGCTATAAACAACTGTGCCAAATTTGATAAAGACCGGGTGACTATATCATATACCTCCCATAGGAACGATCGGTCGAAAACAGTGACTTTTGTCAATAACTTTGTTAATTTTAATTTGATTGCTTTTAAATTAAACATTTAATAGTTAAATATAACTGTTAATGACTGTGCCGAATTTGGTAAAGATCGGGTAATTATATCATATAGCTCCCAGGATTGGATGATTGGATTTTTTCCAGTTCTCTGAAAGCAAGCATCTTCAACCATATAAGATAATAATAATAATATAAGAAGTCAAAAATTTGTTTGAAATTTATCTTTTTTCACCCCCCGTAGATCCGCTACTGGCCATAGGAACGATCGGTGGAAAACACTGAATTTGATCAGTAACTTCGGTATTTCCTATGCTAAGATTGTAGGCCGTTCTTTCGCAAACATTAGACGATTTAGATAAAACGTTTTTCCACTTTGATAGCTATGGGTAAGGAAAGAGTTACAAAAAAACTTGCAAGGGTATACAAATATTTAAATTAGTTGAAAAAAAATGTTATGTGCCAAGCCATCTGGCAACGCAATTTTCTGGCATCTCCCAATAAGCAGTTAGTCCAGCCATATCTATTGCATAGGACATTCTCAATATTAACTTTGCCATAACATAACTTTGTATCTATTATTATCTAAACTGTTATAATAAAATAATCCAATTACATATTCTAAACTGGTGACGGGGATTTGATGCTAATGATCATCCGGAATTAAACTTGGAATTATTGACGGCAAAACATCAAATGAAGTAAGTAAGTCGTCTCGCCGACTTAGGTATACCATACACCAGTAACACAAATATTTCAAATTTGTAATAACAAATGCGTTTGCCTATTTAAAAAATTTCTGTTCACATGCTTTTTACAAGCATATCTTAGTATCTCACTCACTCATGCATACCGCACCCTAGCGCCCGCTCCCACCAACAACGACCAACTCCGTCCTTATGGAAAAACGTTTATATGCATAACTTAACTATTTTTTGTCCGATTTTGATCAAATTTTATATATTGCTGGGTATTAGTGTCAAATTTAAGTGTGCCAAATTGGATGACGATTTGATGATGGAATTTTTCAAATTTCGGGGGCGGAAAGAGGCGTGGCAAAATCTTTATACATACAAAATCTTTATACATACAAAATGTGCGCATTTACTAAGCAAATATACAAACCAAATATAGTGTCTCTAGCTGCAATAGTTTTTGAGATAAACGTTTTTTTTAATTGCGGGGGCGGAAAGGGGCGTGGCAAAAATTTGAAATAAACTTGATCACTTTACATACTACATGAGCCTACATACCAAATTTGGTGGGTCTATCTCTTATAGTCTCCGAGATCTACGCGTTCATGCGGACGGACGGACGGACAGACGGACATGGCTAGATCGACTCGGCTGTTGATACTGATTAATAATATATATACTTTATGGGGTCGGAAAAGCTTCCTTATGCCTGTTACATATATTTTGCCGACTTTTATATACCATTTCACCCTATGGGTGTATGGTATAAAAATTGTCACGCATAAAAGCATACATATACGTTTACATATACATGTACATGCTGTGGTGAAATTTTTGCAAACGTTACACATACACTTCGCTTGCTGGTGAATTTGGGGAGAATCGTGATGCCGTATGTCACGGGCCGGAAAGGCCATCTTAAGCGTGTCTGCCGGAATAAAGATTCGTCGAACGCTCTTCGTCCAGTTAAGAGGAAATTTCCACGCAGGAAATCGGTAAACCTCATATCTAATCTGGTGAGCCTGAAGAAACGTATCACGGTTCAGATTAAAGGTCAATCTTGTACTTTTGAAGTGGATTCTGGATCCGACTATGATGACGTTGCGCACTTTTGATCGTATCTGGCCAACAACCAAGCCAAAGGTTTATAACTACGATCCGGGGTTTAGTGACTACCAACACAACCCAATCCAGATACTATCAGTTTTTGATGTATAAATTCATTACGACGGTCGTAAAATTGGTAATCTACCAGTCATCGTCACTATGCAACATACATATATTGTCACTCATCGAAGTCAATCGTGTTTTTTTTGCGCTCTCGCTTTATTACTGTCCATCGTTCTTTCGTGAAGTTAATTTATAATATTCAATTTAAATTGTTTTTTTTATCAATTTTTAATAATTCACTATACTCATCGCGAAGTTTGTGTTAAATTTATTAACATTTGTATTTATTAATATCAAAACTTTAACAAACGCAAATATAATTTTGTTGTTGCGCTGCTTAGTTTTTGATTTCGTACTATTTTTTGCTCCCACCCGCGCTCTCGAATTACAGTTCATAGTTTCTTTTTGCTTGTGTTGTGTTGGTGCTCTCAATTCTTTTGCTTTCTTTTTTGATCGCGCTCGCGGATGTTAACTTCGCGCTTTTGAAAAGATTTTGTTGTTGTGTGTTTTAATACAGAAAAAAAAAAAAATATTCCGTTTTTTTTTTTTTTGTTTTCTTTTCCTAATTTTCATATTGCAGTTAGCTTTTGCCTTGGTTTGTATACGTCTCTCTTAACATATATATACATTTTTCCCTTTTTATTTGCATATTGATTTATAATTTGTTTTTGATAAATCAATTATTTAATAATGTCTGTCTGTTGCAAATATAATTGCAATAATCACAGCAAGACAAGTGAAGACTTTATTTACTGTTGGGTGTGTGACAATGTAATGCTTTTTAAATATGCTGGTTACACAGTCAAGGTGCGGGATAGTATTGCACAGGGTGGCGGCCTTAACTGGGGCTGTGATTCGTGTCGTGGCTTGAAGCTCGAGATGCGAAGTTATATGAAACGGACTGGGGATGCGTTTAAAACCCTGTCAGCTGGCGTTCATAAGCTCCTAGAAGAGCTTTTGGTGATGGAGTTTCAATTCAGTTCTAAATTTTTGATTGAATCTCCTACGCGAAAGAGGGCCCAGTTTCAGGGCGCATCCCTCAGGCCGTCGGCACATCGTTCTCTACCAGTTCCGGCTTCCGACAATGACCCTATGTCGCAGCTGATATCGTTTAGGAGTCCGGCTTTGGCAGGTGTGTGGAGTCTCTTCCCATTTCCCCTGGAGACAGTATCCCACATACTAACGCGATATCGGTTGTAGTTTCCGAACCGTCCCGGCAAACATCCGTTTCCAGGAATATTGCCAATAAACGAGTTACAAGAGGAGCTAGTTAAGAGCTGGCTGCTGCTGCGTCTGCTGTAGCCGCTACTGCTGCGCCTAGTACTTCTAGTTCCTTTCGTGTAGTTCCACCCAAAAAGCAAATTTTTATTTCGAGGCTTGATTCCAATACTACTTCCACATTGCTGTAGAAAAGTTCCTTTGTTCATATGCTCGGGACATTTCGTCATTTAAAATAAATGTCACCCCAGATATTTGGACAAATATGTCATAAAGATTTTTGGACGGAGCACCTTGTTGTAAAAGAGTATACAATAAAAAAGATTAGCTTGCTACATGACTCTGTGAATAACGTTCCTTCCGGCTCATCTGCACCTGTTGGCGAGTCGAAAAACTAATTTCGTCCCTAACTCTATCATCAGAACGTACGGGGACTAAAGTCTAAACTCTCTAGACTCCATGTAGAGCTTTTGACTTTCATATTCTTGCCTTTACTGAGACTTGGCTGAAGCCTGATATTACCGATGCTTCTATTATCCCCTCAAAATATTTAATATATAGACATGATGGACTATCCGCAATGGTGGTGGTGTTTTGATCGTTGTTGACTCGGCGTTCTTGTCTGAAATTGTCCAGTCTTCCAATCAGGAGATTGAATTTGTTTGTGTTAAAATTTCGTTCAATTCTTTTTCTGCTCATATTACTTGTACGTACAGTGCTAATCATAATGATGAGACACTTAGTTTTTCACACATATTTTCTAATTTTGTTGTTTCGCTGCACCAACATCACACAAACAAAAACAAACTATGAACTGTAAATTGAGAGCGCAGGTGGGAGCAAAAAATTATAATATTTGATCTTTCACTGTTCACTGTTTAGCAAGAAAAACAAAACAAATTTTTAATGTGTCGTATCATTGTGTTAAGACTACATAATAAAACAAATAATATTATTTGTTCGTATATTCCACCACAGTCCGACTTGGCATTATATATTCACCATTTGGTAGCTGTTTCTGTAGGGGGGTTGAATTTCCTTGTTAGGCAGCTAAATGAATTTCCTTTTAAATGTCTTCCCTCCAAGAAATTGGCGAATGCACCAAACTCAATTCACTTGTGTTTTATTCACTTGTAAGTTTTAGACTAAACCTAGCTTAACCCCGCTTGGCGCGAAGTGTGGGGAGTTCTTTTGTGGGGAGAGCGATGGGCATCATCGGGAGAGCGGCGCGAGGTGAAAGCTCCCGCCCCCCTTAACCCTTGTGTTGCCCGTTTGGGCATAAACATGCTTTCCCCCTTGCAGGAGTGCAAGACCCAGGCAGTCTAATGGCACGCTCCGGACAGGGTCCAGCCAAAGATTGTGCGCATCGTAATTGGCCGCCCGCCAACTCCGGGTAGACTCCCCTTTAACATGACCTCTGTCATCACGTCCGCGCCCAGGACCAAAGACACCGACGACGGTCGCTAAAAGTATCATCCGCCAGGACGATGCCATCGAACTTTTTGGAGATTTGCGGGTCCACCGGAGAGCTTGGAGTGCGGCAGCACAAGCCATCGACCACCTTGTAGAACAGAGTTTTAAAACTCTTAACTCCAGCCTCCCACAACCCTCCCATGTGTGGTGCTCCGGGAGGGATGAAATGCCAGGACAGATTCTGATGGCTGTAGTGGGATAAGATTTTCTGCTGGGTAGACCTTAGGAAATCTTTTTCAAGCACTCTGGATGCACCTACGAAGTTTTTTCCGTTGCCGGACTGCACTTGCTGGGGACACCCTCGCCTCGATACAAAGCGAGCGAATGCTGCCAGAAATGCTTCGGTACTTAAATCCGAAGTTGCCTCAAGGTTAATGGCTTTGGTGGGCTTAAAAACTGCATGGTGTGGCAAATAAAAAAAGTTATTACTGCCGTCAAATAGCACCTGACGCATGTGGCCCAAGTCCAAATATTCCTGGATGACGGCGTCATACTCAGTTTTTGCCGGAATATTTTTAAGGAGTCGGCCTTTTTTTTATGAACTGAGCCAATGCCCCTGGTCTGGAATGACCAAGGTTGATGTTGGTTGGATCTCGAAACGGAAGTGAGACCGTATATCTCCCCGAAACATCTCTTCTTGTGGTCTTCTGGAAATGAACCTCGCAAACAGAATCAGAATCTTCTACCGGTTTGCCCAGTAGATCCTCCACCTCCCAAAACCTTGTGAGAAGAGTTTCAAGTGCCTCCTCTCTGCTAACACCGACCCTCGTGGTGAACGCGGCACACGAACTAACGGGGACCCCTTGCAACCGGCCTGAAATGACCCAACCGAATCTCGTCTCTTGAGCCATTAAAGATCCGCACACTTCGGTCTGGACATCAATGCCAAGAAGTAGATCGATCTTTGCCTTTAATCTGAAGGAGGGGTCGGCTAGAGGAATATTGGGCATTCCTTCCAGTGTGGCTTGGGCTATCGTACATGACGGCAAATCATCAGCAACTTGGGACTAGACAAAAGCTTCTATCTGTATCTGGACTGGAGGTCCATGCGATGACCGAATGCTTATGTGACAGACCTTTAAGGTTCTATTGACCTTTCCGTTAATGCCTGTCACTTCGGCCCTGACAGTTTGGAATGGTAACTTCATGAGCCGGAACATTCTTTCGGATATAAAATTGTCTTCCGAAGCCGGGTCTAATAGTGCCCGTGAAGCATAAGTAGTGCCCTTGTGCCAAAAGTCCACGATGGATGTACCTAGCAACTTATCTCGTGAGGACCTTGCCTCAGAGGTAAAGTAGGTCCGGACAATATTGTGAGAACTGTGCTGAGCTGGGACCGGCGTTGGACTATTCTCCGGTCTGGCATCCTTGTGCAAGAGCGTATTGTGACGCCCCTTGCACGTAAAGCAATTGTGCTGACTCGGACAATCTTTTACTTGATGTCCTCTTGCGAAACAGTTCAGACAAAGGGACTTTTTCTTTATGTATGCCACCCTCTCTGGCACCGGCATCTGAAGGAAGCGGGGACATCGACGCACCGTGTGATTCTCCTTCATACAGAGATCACAGGATTTTGGTTTGGTTTTCACCTTCGCTTTAAATGTATTAGCCTTTCGGGTGGCTGGAAGCGGATTTCGCGAAGGTTTTGATGTGGGAACCGAAATAGCCATTGCAGTTGTATTTTCAACAGCTTCGAGCTTACGGGACCGCTCATCATCATCCATCATTTGCCACTCTGGAATGGCTGTCTTGTCTCCCACAGTGAAAGGGTATTCGTTGGCAATTTGATGGAACAGAAAAATACGAACATGCCTCCCCAAGTGGTTACTGGCAGGCCACAGTGCTCAAAAGCGCGAATGGATGCCTGCAGAGCATTCTGATGATCCTGTAATGCTCTTCCGGACTCATGGGAAATTTGAGGCAGGTCAAGAAGTGCTCGGAATTGGGTGTTCACGATAAGTAGCTTATTTTCGAAACGCTGTTTCAGTGCATTCCATGCCGTTTCAAAACCATAATTTGTAAGCGGGAATTTTGCTACAATGAAGTTGGCTTCACCCTTCGTTTTCGCTCGGAGACGGTACCGCTTTTCAACGGGGGAAATTCGCGAATCGCTTATGTAGATGGCGTAAACAAGTCACGGAACGTATACCATTTTAAGTAATCTCCCGTAAAGACTTCTGTGTCAATGGGTGGCAATCGACAGCCTCGTTCTGCTGGAGCAGAGGTAGACCCATGACGGTTCGGAGGTGTAGGAGCAGACGCTTCGTGGATAAGCTCGTTTAATCGAGCCGTGCATCGCTCGAAAACTTTATAGCATTTGTCATATCTTCAGAGTTATCGTCTTTACCATATGGGAGTGCCCCGCATTTCTCATATTCCTTCTCGACCTGCTCCCACAACGCTTGAACTCGATCACAACAGTCTTTGAGCGTAAATACGCCGACCTCGGACAGTGAAGTGACGTGGGTGTCGACTTCAAACTGAATTTGTTTATCGCTAATGGAGACAAACTTCTTCAAAGCCATGCTGGAAGCAGGTAAAACCCTTTTGGTTTCGGACCGAGTGACTCTTGGTTATAAAATAGTAAGCTGGTTTGGCACGGCTTGAAAATTAGCGAAAAAGACAAACTGGAAGACTACCAAACCACTTAAAGAACGGCTTTGAAACGCCTTGAAATGGATTAAAAAATCCAGAAAACGAGCGGTACGTTTGGGATGACTTGGAACACTGTCAAAAAACCCTAGGAACGGCTTGGAACGCCTTGAAATTGAGATATAATTCCCAAGGATACCACTTGGGACACTTGGAACACCTTGGAATTCAAATATATGACCAAAGATATGACTTGAAACGAGTGGAAACACATTGGAATTGAAATATAACCAAGGATACGACTTGTAACGGAAACGAGTGGAAACACATTGGAATTGAAATATAACCCCAAAGATACGACTTGGAAATCGTGGAAACACTTTGGAATTGAAATATACCTCAAAATTACGACTTGGAACGCGTGGAAACATTTTGGAATTGAAATATAACACCAAAGATACGACTTGGAAACGATTTGGAATCAGAATAAACAAAAGCGCGGACACAAATTTTTAATAATTCAATATTATTCGATGTTTCCCTCAACGAGACCCTTCAACATATATACCCCACAAAGTGCCTGCCAACCTAGGGTATACAGCACAGCTACTTTTGGTCGTTTGCTTTGTGCCGGTCTTTGGCACATGAGCTTGCAGCTGTGCTGGTATACTGCAGTTAAGCGGGACTTATGTGTGCACGTATGTATGTACATATATAAGCTGCAAGCGGTAGCGGGATTTTGTTCGCGGTGATGAATAAATATATTTGTGTGCGAAAAAATTAAGAATTTTTGTGGAATATATGTATGTATGGATAGTATGTACATATATGTATATGGATATGAATATCAATATGGAAAAATATGTATATATGTATATGTATGTGTATGGATATGTAAAATGTTGGAGTATATATAAATATATATGTATTAAAATTTTTTTTTTTTTTTTTTTTAAATATGAAAATATGGAATGGCAATATGCAGAGGTGTAAATGGATCGGATTTCTTTACACAAATTAATAATAATTTTTTTTTTTTTGGTTTTTTATATATTCTCTCGCTGTGTCTAACCGATATGCCCCAACTTTATAGGGTGTCGCGGGACACCAGAAATGTCTAAGTGTGGCCTAAGTGTGGTTCACTTTCTTTTTTTTGTTTAAAAAATCTTTATTAATTTTTATTGAAAATTATCTTCTTCGTTGGAACCACATTTCACTTCGCGCACACTTTTTCCAGGAGTGGACTGTATTTGCACAAAACTTTTATTTTTATATTTAATGTAGCACTGGATAAATTTTGTGATTTTTTGTCACATTCACACACTCTGCTTGCATATATATATTTGTACGTAGGAGATCACTTTGAATTTCGTAGGTTTGTTTTACTGCATACATACATACATATGTGTTAATATTTTTTTTTGGAAATTGCGAAAAAATATATATTGGAAATAGGCAAATAAATATGGCGCCTTATATTTTTGGCCTATATATGCCAAAGTGCGAGAAAAAAATCTTTAAATCTCTTGAGCCATTAAAGATCCGCACACTTCGGTCTGGACATCAATGCCAAGAAGTAGATCGATCTTTGCCTTTAATCTGAAGGAGGGGTCGGCTAGAGGAATATTGGGCATTCCTTCCAGTGTGGCTTGGGCTATCGTACATGACGGCAAATCATTAGCAACTTGGGACTAGACAAAAGCTTCTATCTGTATCTGGACTGGAGGTCCATGCGATGACCGAATGCCTATGTAACAGACCTTTAAGGTTCTATTGACCTTTCCGTTAATGCCTGTCACTTCGGCCCTGACAGTTTGGAATGGTAACTTCATGAGCCGGAACATTCTTTCGGATATAAAATTGTCTTCCGAAGCCGGGTCTAATAGTGCCCGTGAAGCATAAGTAGTGCCCTTGTGCCAAAAGTCCACGATGGATGTACCTAGCAACTTATCTCGTGAGGACCTTGCCTCAGAGGTAAAGTAGGTCCGGACAATATTGTGAGAACTGTGCTGAGCTGGGACCGGCGTTGGACTATTCTCCGGTCTGGCATCCTTGTACAAGAGCGTATTGTGACGCCCCTTGCACGTAAAGCAATTGTGCTGACTCGGACAATCTTTTACTTGATGTCCTCTTGCGAAACAGTTCAGACAAAGGGACTTTTTCCTTATGTATGCCACCCTCTCTGGCACCGGCATCTGAAGGAAACGGGGACATCGACGCACCGGGTGATTCTCCTTCATACAGAGATCACAGGATTTTGGTTTGGTTTTCACCTTCGCTTTAAATGTATTAGCCTTTCGGGTGGCTGGAAGCGGATTTCGCGAAGGTTTTGATGTGGGAACCGAAATAGCCATTGCAGTTGTATTTTCAACAGCTTCGAGCTTACGGGACCGCTCATCATCATCCATCATTTGCCACTCTGGAATGGCTGTCTTGTCTCCCACAGTGAAAGGGTATTCGTTGGCAATTTGATGGAACAGAAAAATACGAACATGCCTCCCCAAGTGGTTACTGGCAGGCCACAGTGCTCAAAAGCGCGAATGGATGCCTGCAGAGCATTCTGATGATCCTGTAATGCTCTTCCGGACTCATGGGAAATTTGAGGCAGGTCAAGAAGTGCTCGGAATTGGGTGTTCACGATAAGTAGCTTATTTTCGAAACGCTGTTTCAGTGCATTCCATGCCGTTTCAAAACCATAATTTGTAAGCGGGAATTTTGCTACAATGAAGTTGGCTTCACCCTTCGTTTTCGCTCGGAGACGGTACCGCTTTTCAACGGGGGGAAATTCGCGAATCGCTTATGTAGATGGCGTAAACAAGTCACGGAACGTATACCATTTTAAGTAATCTCCCGTAAAGACTTCTGTGTCAATGGGTGGCAATCGACAGCCTCGTTCTGCTGGAGCAGAGGTAGACCCATGACGGTTCGGAGGTGTAGGAGCAGACGCTTCGTGGATAAGCTCGTTTAATCGAGCCATGCATCGCTCGAAAACTTTATAGCATTTGTCATATTTAGCTTAGATGGCTAAATCTTCAGAGTTATCGTCTTTACCATATGGGAGTGCCCCGCATTTCTCATATTCCTTCTCGACCTGCTCCCACAACGCTTGAACTCGATCACAACAGTCTTTGAGCGTAAATACGCCGACCTCGGACAGTGAAGTGACGTGGGTGTCGACTTCAAACTGAATTTGTTTATCGCTAATGGAGACAAACTTCTTCAAAGCCATGCTGGAAGCAGGTAAAACCCTTTTGGTTTCGGACCGAGTGACTCTTGGTTATAAAATAGTAAGCTGGTTTGGCACGGCTTGAAAATTAGCGAAAAAGACAAACTGGAAGACTACCAAACCACTTAAAGAACGGCTTTGAAACGCCTTGAAATGGATTAAAAAATCCAGAAAACGAGCGGTACGTTTGGGATGACTTGGAACACTGTCAAAAAACCCTAGGAACGGCTTGGAACGCCTTGGAATTGAGATATAATTCCCAAGGATACCACTTGGGACACTTGGAACACCTTGGAATTCAAATATATGACCAAAGATATGACTTGAAACGAGTGGAAACACATTGGAATTGAAATATAACCAAGGATACGACTTGTAACGCGTGGAAACTTTCTGGAATTGAAATATAACCAAAGATACGACTTGGAACGCGTGAAAACTTTCTGGAATTGAAATATAACCAAAGATACGACTTGGAACGCGTGGAAACACTTTGTAATTGGAATCTAACTCCAAAGATACGACTTGGAACGCGTGGAAACACTTTGGAATTGAAATATAACCCCAAAGATACGACTTGGAAATCGTGGAAACACTTTGGAATTGAAATATACCTCAAAATTACGACTTGGAACGCGTGGAAACATTTTGGAATTGAAATATAACACCAAAGATACGACTTGGAAACGATTTGGAATCAGAATAAACAAAAGCGCGGACACAAATTTTTAATAATTCAATATTATTCGATGTTTCCCTCAACGAGACTCTTCAACATATATACCCCACAAAGTGCCTGCCAACCTAGGGTATACAGCACAGCTACTTTTGGTCGTTTGCTTTGTGCCGGTCTTTGGCACATGAGCTTGCAGCTGTGCTGGTATACTGCAGTTAAGCGGGACTTATGTATGCACGTATGTATGTACATATATAGGCTGCAAGCGGTAGCGGGATTTTGTTCGCGGTGATGAATAAATATATTTGTGTGCGAAAAAATTAAGAATTTTTGTGGAATATATGTATGTATGGATAGTATGTACATATATGTATATGGATATGAATATCAATATGGAGAAATATGTATATATGTATATGTATGTGTATGGATATGTAAAATGTTGGAGTATATATAAATATATATGTATTAAAATTTTTTTTTTTATTTTTTTTAAATATGAAAATATGGAATGGCAATATGCAGAGGTGTAAATGGATCGGATTTCTTTACACAAATTAATAATAATTTTTTTTTTTTTGGTTTTTTATATATTCTCTCGCTGTGTCTAACCGATATGCCCCAACTTTATAGGGTGTCGCGGGACACCAGAAATGTCAAATGTGTGGCCTAAGTGTGGTTCACTTTCTTTTTTTTGTTTAAAAAATCTTTATTAATTTTTATTGAAAATTTTCTTCTTCGTTGGAACCACATTTCACTTCGCGCACACTTTTTCCAGGAGTGGACTGTATTTGCACAAAACTTTTATTTTTATATTTAATGTAGCACTGGATAAATTTTGTGATTTTTTGTCACATTCACACACTCTGCTTGTATATATATATTTGTACGTAGGAGATCACTTTGAATTTCGTAGGTTTGTTTTACTGCATACATACATACAAAAGCTTCTGCTCTCTGACGTGACGGTCGTGTTTTTGCTTAGCTCCTGAGTTTTATTAATATATATTGTTTTTTCCCAATTTTTAATTGTGCCTAGTTTGTTTTCGTTTTCGCTGGTGTCATTTGCTTGAAACCCTTGTGTTTTATTTGCATAATTCGCCAAATTAAACAGTTTGTTTTTTTTTTTTGTGATTAGTGTTTGGTGCATCTAAATTGTTTTTATTTTTTTCTTATTGTTCTCTCCCGTCATTGCTTCTGCAGTTGCTCCCCTCATCGCCCCCATCATACCATCAGTGCTAGTGGTTTTGTTGTTCTCTCTGCTTTGTGCTTGTGCTCAGCTTCCCTCCCGCGTAATTACTTTTCTAAGGCCGCCTCTCAAAGCTCGTCTTATAACTGTTCTTGCACTCTCTCTTGTGCTCTGTACTCTAGCTGTCTCTTTGTTTTATTTGTAATTATTGATTTTTATCGATAATTATCTTTGTGCTGTTTATTTAAATTTTTATATATATTTTTTTTGTTTTTTTTGCCTTGTGTTTATTTTGGCTTTTCAATGGCTTGTTGTCTGCAATTGCAAGCATTCTGATCGTTTTGACGATCAGTATGAAACAATATCGTGTTGGCTTTGCGACAATCTTATTCACTTAAAATGTGCTGGCCTCAACGGCCGTGATTACGACAAATTTTCTGGTTTGTCTGTGTCTAAGCCTGAGCTTGGCTTAATGCGCTGGACTTGCCCATCTTGTGCCAGCCAGCAGCTTGATTTTAGCCGAATGTACAGGGATCTTCGTTTAAAGTTTCTTTCTCTAAATAAAATGGCCAAACAGCTGTCTAATGAGTGTGACTCTAGCATAAATTTATTGTCGCAATTCAAGTTTGATCCACCTTCTAAGGAATTGCCCAAGAAATGTACCCTTGAGTTGCCTCATAAGCAGTCGCCCGCACTTTCTATTACATCTTCTCCCATTTTACTTTCGCCTACACCATCTTCTTGTCCCTCTTTATGCTCTTCTTTTCAGATTGATGTACCCACTACAAGCCCTGGTGTACCTCAATCTATCCCTCACGGGAACTCTGATCAATTACTGGATCATGCTGGCTTTCAATCACTTGCGGATCCCAATGCTCCTCCGCCTCCACTAACTGTAGTGCCTCATCGTAAACAATTATTTATCTCTAGGCTTGCTCCAGATACTTCTGAATCGTCTGTGGCAGCTTACATTGGTAATATATGCCCTGCTAAGGTTTTAATTCAAAAGTTTAAGTTTTCTAGGCCTCATGAAATCTCCTCTTTTAAAATTACTGTACCAAATGAGTATTTCTCAGCTATGGTTGACCCTAACTTTTGGCCAGAGGGCCTAGTTGTACACGAATTTGCGCCCAATAAGCGCTCCCGCCCTTTGCCTGTCCACCTTCCTAATGTATCTTCTGCTTCAAAAAACTAATAACGTCTAGTCTTTGCATTCACTATCAAAATGTAAGAGGACTTCTTACCAAGCTCTCGAAACTATTCTGCGATAGCCAAACCTTTTCGGCTGACATATTAGCTTTCTCTGAAACTTGGCTTAACTCCTCTGTTCTGGATAATGAAATTCTTTCTAATAACTTTATTTCTTATAGGCTTGATCGTGTTGGTCGTCGTGGCGGCGGGTACTCATTGCAGTCAACTCGAATCTGTGCTCAAGTGTTGTGCCGATTGATCTCCCCTTAGGTGTTGAGGTTATTTGCGTCGAAGTTACATGTTCTAACTTTAGCTTATATATCTCTTGTTCATACATTCCTCCAGCTTCTGATATGATGATCTACATGCACCATGCTGATGCTTTGCGAACTATTTTTAGTCGTCTTAAAGATCGTGATTTTTTTATAGCTTTAGGTGATTTTAACTTGCCTAATGTTTCTTGGCTTGCTGATGATAATCTATCTTTCTTAATTCCTTCATCTCAACATGTTTTCTTGATAGCCTACTTGAATGTCCGCTATATCAGTTGAATTCTTTTCTTAACTCTTCTAAAAGAATCCTCGATCTTGTTTTTGTCTCTGATCCCACTGTTAGTGCTGTATCACAAACACAGCCCCTAGTGAAGCCTGAAGATACTTATCACCCTACCATTGAAATTACTATTTCTTACAATTCCGTTAATAATTCATTCAATAACATCTCAAATTCTCGTCGCAGATGTTTTCGTAAAACAAATTTCAATCTTCTTAACAGCCTTATTTTCTCTTTTGATTGGTCATTTCTATTTGAGTGCTGTGATATAGATTGTGCAGTAAATTTTTCTACTCTGCTCTTAATTCTCTAATTGATAAATGCGTTCCTTATGTGAATGTCTCTACCGTCTCCAGTGCGCCAGTCTGGTTCACACGTAGGCTCTCTAATCTCCGTAACATTAAATCGAGATATTTTAAAGATTTAAAAAAACTGGTTCGCGACTTGACTATGCAAATTATTGTGTAGCCAAATCTCAATTTTGCCTTTTAAATACTCAATGCTACAATAATTATATCGTTCGCTGTAAGGTTGAATTTTATAATAACCCCAAAAAGATTTTATAACTTTGTTAATTCAAAAGACGCTGTAATTTACTACCTTCCACCTTCAGACTTAATGACCAGACTGCTAATTGTGATTCCAGATATTGCAGATCTGTTTGCTAAATTCTTTCAGTCGACTTATTCTTCTACTGCTTCGGATCCCACACCTTATCCCTTCACAATTCCACATTTAAATTGTATGTTTTTTCCTAATATTACTGAAGACTGTATTATCTCTAGCTTGTCATCTATGACGTCTTCCTTCGTACCCGGGCCTGATAATATACCTAGTTGCATCCTTAAAATGTGTTCGATTTCCCTATCTAAGCCTTTATCTCGGTTATTCTTTATATCGAGTGAGACTTGTCGCTTCCCTGATATTTGGAAGGAGTCTTTTATTATTCCGCTTTTTAAAAAGGGTAACAAATCGGATATTTCTAACTACCGTGGCATTGCCAAACTTTCGGCAATACCTAAGCTGTTTGAGAAAATTATTACGTCTTCCCTTCAACACCTATCCAGATCCGCTATTTCTGCTTGTCAGCATGGCTTCATGAAAGGTCGTTCGTCGCTTACCAACCTTTTAGAATTGACTACCCTTGTACACCATGGCTTCCGTAAAAGTGTCAAACTGATGTTATTTATACTGACTTTAGTAAGGCTTTCGATACGGTTGATCATTCCTTGCTTCTCATGAAACTTAACATCATGGGTTTTCCCCGAAACTATTGGCTTGGTTAAAGTCGTATCTTATTGGCAGAACCCAAAAGGTGTCTTTTCGTTCCTCGATATCTAAAACTGTTCGAGTTACGTCAGGTGTCCCCCAAGGCAGTCATCTGGGCCCACTGTTATTTACCTTGTTTATAAACGATTTGCCTTTGGCCTTGGCTCATTCACGCGTGCTCATGTTTGCGGATGACGTGAAGATTTGCTATTCATATAATGATCCTTCTTTCCAACAGTACTTGCAATCAGATCTCGATGCGTTCTGTGTTTGGTGTCACGTTAATAAATTACACCTTAATGCCTCTAAATGCTCTTTTATGACTTTCAGTCGTTTGTCGCCGTTCTAGCTCAATACTCTATTAAGTCTGTTCTGTTAGATTGTGTACCATCGTTTAAAGACTTAGGCGTTATGTTTTGACCCAAAACTTTCTTTTAATATTCATATATCTTCAATTGTTAATAGAGCATGCAGTCTTCTTGGCTTCATTAAACGTTGGGCCAAAGAATTTGATGATCCATATGTGACAAGGTTTTATACACTTCGTTAGTTCGCCCTACTCTAGAATATTGCTCACCAGTGTGGAACCCTCAATATGATGTTCACCAGCGTAGTATTGAATCGGTACGAAGCAATTCCTTAAGTTTGCGTTACGCGGTCTTAATTGGGACCCGAATCTTCGCCTACCTTCTTATTCTGACAGACTTCTTCTTATTAATCTTCCTTCACTTTACAACCGTAGGCTCGTATTTGGGATTCTCTTTCTACATAAAGTAGTCAACGGCGAAGTCAGTTCTACCAATTTACTAGATACGCTATATTTTTGTGTTCCCTCACGTCGGACCAGAAACTTTTTCCTCTTCACCTTAGTAGATGTTTGACTAACTACTCTCTTCACGAACCTCTTCGTGTTCTTTGCCAATCTTTTAACAACCTTTCTCACCTTATTTCTCCTCATCTATCTGTCACTTCTCTTGCGCTATACTTTTTAATTATCTACAGCGTAACCACTGAAAGTATTCTGGACTGGATATTTGATTGGCTGCAACTCATCCCTGACCACATTGGCTGTGAATCGGGGCATAGCTGGCACCTTGTTGCAAATAAAACACCTCCATCGGGTCGGGGATGTTGTGCATATAGCTAAGCTACCTTAATGAATTAATTACTATTTGTATTTTAG